>CAAKHB010007735.1:6930-34483 GCA_901007665.1 Aeoliscus strigatus
GTCTTCCTGTCTACTCTGTCTCTGTTACTCTCTGGATTACACCCTAACTGGCCGAGGCAGAAGGCCGTCCACATGTGGTCTTGGCTCTCCCAGGGCTCTTTGTGTCTGTCAAAGGAAGTTCTCTACAAGCTGCTCCTGTCAATGTTGTGTTCTGATACAACAGTCAATTTGCCGAGTGTCGTGAGAAACCTCTTACAACGGAAATCCTACTGGACAGTTACTTTACTTGACTTTACCCAAATGTATCACAGCCAGCATAGGTATTGCAGTACGTCAGTATAAGTAATATAAACAGATATAACATGTAGAGTGTGAGTTTGCAGCCCAGACACCATATTTACCTCTGTCCATCTGCTTTTCCCCCTTCTTCCAAAATGACCCTTCAGTTTCCCCGAATCCCCAGAGGACATGCCGTGCTACCCTCTGTTCATCTCGATTGGTGACTGGCTGGACTCCATCAAGATGAGCCAGTATAAGAACAACTTCATCGCAGCAGGATACACAACTCTGGATTCCATTTCAACAATGAGTATAGAGTGAGTGAGTATGTCAGATGTGCAGTGAGTCAAGACAGCATTCACAGAACAAAACAGATTTGTCTTCATTGTCATTGCTGGTTTTGAATGTTATTTCTTTTTGTTTTGTTTTGTTTTTTCTTTTTCTTTTTTTTTCCTTTGGTCAACATTTGCTTTATTTAACCATGTAACTGCTGAATCCCAGTATGATAATAAAGATGCAGACATCCATCAGTAGTGTTTACTTCCCATTTGATTCTGATCATAATAATGATTTCTTGAATCTTTCCCCCAGTGACATCAGGAGGATCGGGGTCTGTTTGATTGGCCACCAGAGGAGGATCATAAGCAGCATACAGTCCCTCCGGCTACAGTTTCATCACATCCAACAAAGTGGATTTCCGGTGTGAGACCATCGCACCAAGGCAGACTGTGTGTACACTCAGAAGTGGAAGCTAACCAGAGGTCCTTGACGTTGTCATTCGGCGACTGTCACAGTAGACTGCTGCTTTTAGCAGGTACCAGCTGCTGCCCGACCTCACGTGCTCTGTTTAAACACACACTCATCTTATGGATCATTATCAATGCAGCCTCCACAACAACCAACCTCTGTCTGCTTCAGCCAAACGTGGTCTCTGTACTATCTCAGCAAATATTAAAATATTAGCATTCACACGAAATATGGATTTATTTTCTCTTGTGTTTACAATACCTCTTCTAAGTGACAATCTAATGGCTTCTTGCTGATTTTAAAAGGTGATACCTCAAGATGGAGATGACATGATAATATAGTACAGTGTGTGACTTTGATAATGACAGCTGGCTCAAGGGATATTCCACCAGGTGTACCAATGCACTGGATGGTAAATACAATCATGTTTTTTGAACTGAAGACCACTGAATGTCAAAAGATTTTATAGATGTGTTCTTCCCTCAGCATAATGCTGGGTATCTTGTACTAAAAGTCTTGTGAAAGTTGTTCACGTTTTTCTCAGTATACTGTTCCTCAATAAACAAACCTATTTTAATACTTAATTTGCAGACTTTGAACATTTGCTTTCTCACACACACACACACACACACACACACACACACACACACACACACACACACAAAGAGAGAGAGAGAGACGTAGCCATGGCTCCAGCATCCACTTGTTTGTCTCTCAAGAGAGTGACACGTTTTCTGGACATAAAGAATCGTCAGGTGAGTTTGTCAAACATCATCTGCCTGGCATCATTTGATGCAGTTTCAGGTTCCTGACATGTCATATTCACTCACTTGTCTTTTTATTTTATTGTAATTCTTGGGATTTGGGGGACTCACATGATCATACTCATATAACCATTAAGTGCTACCTGTGAACTCAAATAGATAGGTCGATTAAAAAGTCTGTTCGTCCATTTTTAATTTATTTTCATGAATCAAAGACTGACTTTCTTTTGCCAGAGTTGTCCTCGTGCTGTAACGGTACACTGAACATCTCCAACCGTTCCAAAATGTGTGCTGGTCTCCTTGTGGCCTGCAGGGGGCAGACCTGAGTCTCCCTTCGGTCACCCAGCAACACGGTGTAAATAAGTCGGTGTCGGTCGCTCCAGGAAGAATGAGACCCAGGAGACATAGATGAAACACGGGTCAGAAGGGGACCAGCCGGGGACAGTGCTGACTGGGACAGACGGGGTTGGGAGGACACGCCACAGGTAGAATGGATCCTGCTAACGTTAGCAGCGGTGTTAGCCGTTTCCAAGCTGCCGTGTGTTGGGGCCAGTCCGCTGGCTGCCTGTGGACAAACAGTCTAATCTCAGTGTCACGGACGAACAGAACAACATTCACGTTCGGTGCTGTTACGGAAATCAGCAGCTTGGTTCGTCCATGCTGTTTAGCAACGTGAACCGAGATTACGAGTGTGGATAAGATCGGTTTGGAGCCGACGGAGCACGTTGTTCCCCGGGCTCTCCCGCTAGCCGACAGCCCGTTAGCACCGAGCCATGGACCGGAGCTCGTGTCCGTTCTTTACCGTGATACCGGTCCGAACGAGAACCGGGGTGTGTTCGCTTACACTGGGCTGTGTCGGTAAACCGAGCTGGATTCGTGTTGTTGGTAATTAAAGCCCAGGTTTGACAGTTAGCTTTAGCAACAGTAAGTCGGATAGCTAACGAGCTTAAAGCTTAAAGGAAATCGTCTGAGGTGACATGAAGAGGCTCGCGCAGCATGGGTGGGTGCAAATGTCTCTGGTGTGTGATGTGTGGTCTGTGGTGTGTGTGTGTGTGTGTGTGTGTGTGTGTGTGTGTGTGTGCCAGAACACACTGCAGCTGATGGTTGCTGCCAATGGGGCTGTTTGATAAGCTGGTCGGATGGCTGGGGCTGAAGAAGGAGGTCAGTGTTCTATGTCTCGGCCTCGACAACAGTGGGAAAACCACCATCATCAACCAGCTCAAGCCCTGTAATGTAAGTCCTTTTTGTGTTTTTGTCCAGAGTGTGGATCCATCGGTCCAGTTGGTCTTTACTCAGTTTCTGCTGCTTTGCCTCACAGGCCCAGGTGCAAGACATCGTCCCAACCATTGGCTTCAGCATCGAAAAGTTCAAGACATCCAGGTAGTGGTTTATGATAACACAGCGACCTGTGAACATGAATAGAATCTCCATTAATGTATCGCTCCTCTCCTCCAGTCTCTCCTTCACAGTGTTTGACATGTCTGGTCAGGGCAGATACCGGAACCTCTGGGAACATTATTACAAGTGAGTATAGGGAGGAACCACTTTTTGTTGTGTACGCCGTGTTGTTGCTGTAGTTAACGGTAACGACCCCCTGCTGTCCTCCAGGGACGGCCAGGCCATCATATTTGTCATTGACAGTGCAGATAAGCTGAGGATGGTTGTGGCCAAGGAGGAGTTGGACACATTACTAAATCATCCTGGTAAGTTTGTGCACATGTCAACTTGTGGCCAGTGGGTTGGAATATTTGCCTGCTAGCACATTGCTTGTCGCTGTTAGACCATGAATGGCTTTGCAACAAGGGAAGTGTGTCCTTGGATGTGTTCTCTTCTTTCCATGTGAATTTGTTTTAAATTATTTGCAGTGAATTGTGTGTCTGACCTGTGGGTTTTCAACAGATATCAAACATAGGAGAGTCCCCATCCTGTTCTTTGCCAACAAGATGGACGTCAGAGATGCCTTGTCCTCTGTGAAGGTCTCACAGCTGCTCTGTTTGGAGAATATCAAAGACAAACCCTGGCACATCTGGTATCTAAAAGACATTCACTCGTGCTTCACCGATGACGGTGCCATGGTTCACTCTCTGAGCAGGACCTGTCACTGCCGTCGATCATAGTACTGGATCATATAACAGATCAGTTAACGTGAACTCTTCTTACGTTTTAGTGCCACTGACGCCCTGAAGGGAGAAGGCTTACAGGAGGGGGTGGACTGGCTACAAGGTATTTGTTGTGTGATGGTTTCATGTTTGTTGGTGAACCTGATGCTGAAGTACATTCTCTGTAATTGTCACATCGCATTAGAAAAGGTACGCAGAGTTTACAGTACCATCTACATGTCAACCAAGCAGCATCTCAATGTACCACTGTTTACAGTTCCAGAAGGAACATTTTATGAGACCTTTTTTTTCCCACTTTAGTAACTCAGTAGTAATCATGATTATCTAGTCTAACAACAATAGACTATTACATATAATGTGCTTTGTTGTTTACATTGTTTAGGTTTTCCTATGCATTATTATTATTATATTATTATACTATTATATCATATCCTTGATCCCTACTTTTACCTGAAGTAAGTCTTTATGGTCGTATGACAAACATACATATACTGGGTCATGTGGTTGTAATCAGAGACATTCAGCCCCACTTCCTCCTTTTCCAGATGGAGGAAATGGGTCGTTTCCTTTTCTTTCCCTGTTCAAGTGATCTCATACATTTCGATTTGTTTCGATCCCATCAATGTACTTACTTCATACTTTGTGTACTGTGGATGCTCTTTGTAGATCAAATCAAGACAATGAGAACCTGAGGACATGAAGAGGCTGCAGGACGAGGCACCAATGAATGTTTTGTGAATGTAGGTGTATGCTTTGAATGTCTGCTAGAGAAACGTGTGTCTACCATCAGTGCTTAGTCAGTGAGAAACATACATTGTTTTCTATTATTATTATTCTTTTGGTTATTTTCGACCAAATTATTTTCTATGTGAATGCTTTGATGAGTTCAACTTTTGATCAGTATTTCTGTTTTAAATATTAAAAAAGCACAAATGACTCCAATGTTTCCAATCCCGACCACTTTGAAACAAATCACATGCATTAGTGATGCATTAGACGTTGTTTTTCAAAGCTTTGTTTACAACATAAAGTGCATCCAATGAGTTCAAATGGACCTTCACAATCCAGAAATAATACTTTTATTTATTTGTTATTTTCATTCATGTTCTTATCACAGTATCTCTGCAGTAAGATCTTTGGAGTTTCACTGGATTTACCATTTTTATCATATTAAAAGAGCGAGTCCCACTGAACCTCAGCTGGCATCACCTTTTTAATTCATTTGTAAATTTTTAATTAAATTGTTAAATTAAAAAAATAATTCATCTCTTGTCTCTAGTTGTCAGATTTGACACAGCTGAAGCTCTTTATTGCAGCTGGTCGTTCATGCAGTTCTGCTCTTGTCTATATCTGATCATGTGTATTTGTACATAGAAAACACAACCAACTGCGTAGACTATTCTTATATGTGGTCAAGTGTTCATAAATATTTGTTGTAATCATAATAAAAGATACTTATACTTCTGATTAAATGTTAACGGGGTTCACATTCAACCATAAACATGAAATGTGCTGACATCAGCTAAAGACTTTTCATTCTGTGAAATGACACTGGTTCTAATGGCGACGTAGACGTTTGCTTACATCATGATGATTCAACTCTTTAGTATGTTGCTTTACTATCTTTAAAGAGCTGTTCCCAGTAAAAGAAAACAACTGACCAAAACTTGTGTACAATAGACATATATATATATATTAATACAATTTTAGATGTACATTCCACAACAACACCGGTCATGAATATCACGAAACATTCAGAACCAGATTTACACGGTCTGAAGCAAACAGCACATAGTCCACGACCCATTGCTATTTAGATGCAGGCGCAGTCCTTTTCACGCCAAGCGCCCCCGCCTCATTGGACTCATTGACTGAGGATGGATTCATCACTGAGCGTGAGCCCTGAACCATCTCCAACGGTTGAAACTGACAGATCAGTGTCAAACTAGATCAGTGAAACGTGTCTAGAACATGTACACGTCAGGGTTCATCTCCACCATTCAGTGAGGACATTTCTGAAATGTCAGGGTTTCCACAGGGAGTCGGGGGCATCTCCACACTTCAGGAAGGGTCGCTGAAAGGAGGGTGGAAACTAATGATGGCTGCTGGGTCAGAGGGGATATTTATCGTTCCCTCAGGTTGGGAATCACTGGTCTCAAATATACAAATCCAACACGGCAGTTAAACGGTTTGAAAACCCGTTGAATTTCGAGGCCTGTTGATATTTTAGCCCTTAGAATGAAGAAAGTCATAAATATCCATGGGCATTTGCTTCAGAGTCTGTATATTGTATTGGGATGGGATATAAGGTCCATGAACATTGGACCGGACCTTTCTGGTTCCATACACCACCACAACAGATTGGGAATGAAGCAAACAAGACATTCTCCTTATCAGGGTGTTTACATCCTAAACAGGTGAACAGTTTCATATGTGTCTCCCCCTTTTTAAGGGACCGATATGGAGCGAGATCAGTTCACACATGCACACACACAGAAATGAACACAAACGCATACAATGTCAAAAGTGTCGTTCTTTTGTGACCAGTGACTCCAAACACACCAAGGTCTGGACACATCAGCCGTGTTCAGTGAGCCGGAGATGAGGGTTGAAGGAGGATGGAGGCGAGGAGAAGAAGCCCTGAGAGCTCTCCCAGGAGGATCAACACTCATTCAGATATTCAGTGACCCCCCCACGACTCTCAGGTGTGTGAGTCAACAAACCAACTCAGTACAGCAGAACTCAAGTCAGTTGAGAACTGGAGAAGATTCTCAGGTGAGCGGAGAAACGTCTTCCGGCAAACTACAAGTCCAGGTGCCTGCTCAGCAACATTTGCCTGAAATTCATATACAATTATTTGGTACGTTTTCTCTTTCTATAGAAAACTGGAGGAATTCTGGAATGTCTCAGAAATGACATGACAAATATGCCGTCCGTGTGTGTGTGTGTGAGTGTGTGTGTGTGTGTGTTTTCAATGAATTCATCATTAGTTATGTATTTAGGTGTCAAAGACATTTCAGAATTGGTTATAATCTTCGTTCAAATCCCCCAGACATCCAGTCTGTCATTGCACAGGTTCACTTTAGGACCTAAAAAAATGATGGATTGATTTCGTTATGTTCTAGATTATTCCTTTAGAATGTATCGTCCAGAAGCTGCATCTATTTTGTTTATTCGTGCATCTGTGTCAGTCTTCATGTGTCTGAGGCTGTCGATGATAAACCTCTCTCCCTCCCTCCCCTTCCAGCGTCTTCCGCCTGCCAGCAACAGCTGCTCATTAGATGTGGAGTCATTTTGATAAACAAATACAAATGACCATCTAATTTTATTTTGTCGCGCCATGCTTCATATTTCACACGTTTCTGCTGATATGTGTGTGTGTTGATGTGTTGATGTGTGTTGACTGTCGGTACAGAGTTGGTTAACTGAAGGAAAGGAAGTGTTACACCTCCGATCCTTCAGCGTCTGGCTCGCGAGATGCTTGAGAGTGTCAGGGTCATGTGGCAGCCATCTGTCAAAGCTGCTCCAGCTGCCGGATGGATGTTTTTACATGGAATAAGCACCAGCTGTCACAGAACACACCACAAAACAGTATTTTCAATCACTCACAATGCAAAGTTGAGTGTTGAATAGAGTGAACGAAATGAGTATTATTACGTAGAGCGACTAGATTCTGTAAAGTACAAACGTATAATTATTATTATTGTCAAAAACAAATTGAAAATACAAAGGGGAGGAGGCTCTGTCCACGGTGTTGAACCGTCATGTTGCCCTGCCAGCAGGGGGCGCTCTACTGGGATGACGGCACCATTAGACTAATGAACAGCTGCTGTCTCTGCCTCTTCTGTCTTATGTCGGTTGCACCAGACATCTTGAATGTCTGACTGCATCATTAAATCTCCCTGCTGCTCCTCGGGAACCATCCTAATTGGGTCCTGTCCATTTTGACAAGCGGATCCCAGATGAAGGCTTCATGGATCCACTGTACATCCGGAACAGGCAGGAGGAACTTAAACGGGTTAAGGGAGGAACTTTGGGGGGGGGACTTCTGCTAGAGATGGCTGTGCGTGCTCACGTAAAGTTGGGTCCTGTGGAAGGCAAATTATGAGAATGAAATAGTAGTTAAGTGTCAGAGGTGCCCCCCCCCCTCCTCCTCCTCCTCCTCCTCCCTGTTGAGGTATCTCAGCTCATCATTCCAATGACGTGAGTCCACGAGGGACGCTGGGTTCCTCTGACGTGTGCTGTCGCTCCTGTGACGGCACCTGCACCCTTTAAAAGCTGCAGTTTGTCACCCAGGGGGGCCAGCGCCATCTGACGATCTCTTCAGAAAGCGTCCAACTTGTTCTGCTCCGCGTTTCGTGGCTCGGGTGCCCCCGCACATGCCTCTAGGAAGTCTCCAGGTAGGACTTGACATGCTTTTTATTTCACTTTGGATGACGGGCCTGTTTTCTCATCATAAATCTCGTGCGTAATTCCACTTTTACGCGCATGTGATTTCGTAGAAGACCAAAACCCCAGATGTCGAAGAAAAAACGACCTATTTTAACCAGCTCGTAAAAATATGTTGAATTAGTGAAGTGAGCGACGTACATTGGTTGAATGGGTTGAAATAGAAAGACTGTTTGTCCCCTGAACACACCAGACGTGTGTCTCCTGCAGAGAGCAGAGCTGCATTTGTTCTGAAATGTTCTGCCTTTTCTACAAATTTGACCAAATTAGCCCGATTTTCAATATATATATTTTTATATAATCTATAATATCTTATGATGTAATATATAGTGTAACTTTATATATACATATATGTTACCAGACATGTCAAGGACGTAAAAAAATGGAGAGAGCGTCACCATGATTTCTGCAGAAAGTACAAAGTTGTGTTTTTAGAAAAGGCACAGCACACAGGGGACTTTCCTCTACAAAACCCCGAAAACCCACACGGACCGACAAGTGCTTCCCAGTTGGACCTGACCTCCGTCCGTGCTCCGTGCGCCCCGCAGGTGTCCATGCCGCTGCGACAATGACCATCCATGTAGAGGGACTTGTGGCTATCGCGGTCTTCTACCTGCTCATCCTGTTCGTGGGCATTTGGGCGGCATGGAAAAATAAGAACTCTGGGGAGGCGGAGGGGACCGACCGCAGCGAGACCATCATGGTCGGCGGGAGAGACATCGGACTGTTCGTCGGTGGATTCACTATGACAGGTCCACTTCAGTGTCCGCTCTCAGCAGCGTGAGACGTTCTTGAAGTTGTCACCCATTCTCTGTGAATTGTGTGAAAGCCCTAGTTTTGATTTCAGCATTTAACAAATCATTTTCAGCTACTTGGGTTGGAGGAGGATACATCAACGGCACGGCTGAGTACGTGTATCTCCCGGACTACGGTCTGGCTTGGGCTCAAGCTCCGTTCGGATACGCCCTGAGTCTAGTTGTGGGTGAGTGGCAAAAGTTGTAACGTAAAGTGACATGGTTGGGTATTTTTCCTTTGAGCATTAAATTATATTGAATTTACATTGAATACTCTTGCTTTAACCACACATTGACCACCTGTCCCCATTTGTCACATATCCTGCATACAGAGCAGGTGTGTTCATGGTAAATGTGGAGGGAATGGGATCAGACTCCATGGCACAGACGGACGGACGCAACGTACAGACGGACGGACGGACGCAACGGACGGACGGACGGACGCAACATACAGACGGACGGACGGACGCAACGGACGGACGGACGCAACGGACGGACGGACGCGACGGACGGACGGACGGACGCAACATACAGACGGACGGACGGACGCAACGGACGGACGGACGCAACGGACGGACGGACGCAACGTACAGACGGACGGACGCAACGGACGGACGGACGCAACGTACAGACGGACGGACGACAGACGGACGGACGGACGCAACGTACAGACGGACGGACGTACAGACGGACGGACGCAACGTACACGACGGACGGACGCAACGGACGGACGGACGGACGCAACGGACGGACGGACGGACGCAACGTACAGACGGACGGACGCAACGTACGGACGGACGCAACGTACAGACAGACGGACGGACGTAACGCACTGACGGACGGACGCAACGGACGGACGGACGCAACATACAGACGGACGGACGCAACGGACGGACGCAACTTACGGACGGACGCAACGGACGGACGCAACGTACAGACGGACGGACGCAACATACAGACGGACGGACGCAACGGACGGACGCAACTTACGGACGGACGCAACTTACGGACGGACGCAACGGACGGACGCAACGTACAGACGGACGGACGCAACGTACAGACGGACGGACGCAACGGACGGACGGACGGACGCAACATACAGACGGACGGACGCAACGGACGGACGGACGCAACGGACGGACGGACGCAACGTACAGACGGACGGACGCAACGTACAGACGGACGGACGTCCGACATTCTCCCTGTTTAAATCTGTATGACCCCGAATCAGGGATGGGGAAAATGAAAAGGGGAACTTGAGTGTAGTATTTGTATACTACTACTACTGGATTCACTGACTCGACTGACTCGACCTGGACACGCTACTGAAACATGCTGTGACGGGACTCGTTCCAGATTTCACCTTAGAGGAGTCACATGCTGTGGGGGTGATAACTGGCAAAATGGATACATACATGAATGAATACAGGCAAGCTTGGAATGTGTGTGTGTGTGTGTGTGTGTGTGTGTGTGTTCAGGCATGATTGCATGATGATGCCAAGAAAGAAAGAAACGCTCTCATGTGGACATGAACATGAGCACAGACCTGTGAAGTGCATGGATGACACGTCGGTCTGCAGACGGTGACACTCTCTGTCCTAGGGGGGCTGTTCTTCGCCAAGCCCATGCGCTCACGAGGTTACGTCACGATGCTGGACCCATTCCAGCAGCTGTACGGGAAACGCATGGGGGGCCTTCTCTTCATACCTGCACTGATGGGCGAGATCTTCTGGTCTGCTGCCATTTTATCTGCACTTGGTATGTTAACAAAGTTAGACAGCAGAAGAGAAGATGAATGGCGGGAAAAAAACGATGAATGGCCATGAAAAAAACACACATCATCACACATGGTCGAAAGAACAGATAAACAGTTTAAGATGCAAAGAGGACAAAAAGACTAAATGGTGTTTACAGGACGACATCAGTGCCACAGCTGTGTCCTCCGTTGTGTCCAAACGTGAGTAACAATTGTCCTCCTGCCCTGACGTTCCTTTGGTTTTCTTCATGACCTGAGGTGCCACTCTCAGTGTGATCGTGGACATCAACATCAAGATGTCGGTGGTGATCTCCGCTCTGATTGCCATCTTTTACACCCTGGTCGGAGGTCTTTACTCTGTGGCCTACACTGACGTAGTGCAGCTCTTCTGTATCTTCTTGGGCCTGGTAGGTCATCGTAGGGCAAACGTACGATGAAATGGGAGTGTGTTTTAAATTTACTTCTATTGATTTATTTTCTTGTCTTTAGTGGATCAGTGTCCCGTTTGCGTTGACCAACCCGGCTGTGTCAGACATCACCGTCACCGCGGTGAAGCAGGTGTACCAGTCGCCCTGGAGAGGCAGTGTCAGCAAGAACGACACCTGGGTCTGGATCGACAATTTTTGCCTCCTGGTACAGTGACGCTCGTTGTATTGAGTGATTGCGACAATTTACAAGTGAAATCAACCATTTGCCGGGAAAACATGTCACTTTAACACTTGTCAGGTCCAGTCAGCATGTGGTGCAGAATGCAGGACTGAATGAACCCAAGAGTGACTCAGGCCACCAGAACATGGGACCTGTCCCAGCATCGTAACTTGACATTTAACTCAAATGTATTTAATACCAGCAGGTACACCCAAAAGATGCTGCTGTTTTTACACCAAAAGTCTATGATGCTGCTACTCATCTTCTTCCACTCATTCCGGTTACGGGTGTCGGTTGTTGTGGATCTGACCCCAGCTGTCACAGGGTGGGGGTCAGATTGAAAGAGCCTAGGACAGGACTGGAACCAGGGACCTTCTTGCTATGAGGCAACAGTGCTATCCACTGGGCCACCGTGTCACCCACTTTGAGAATATGTGTTCATCATTTATACAGATGTAGAAAATGTGTCTGCGGGTCTGTTTGGTAAATGGTGTATAAAACACAGTGTAACACAGGTCGTACCTCAGGTCCCAAACCTCTGCAGTGTCCTGATGTCATTTCACCTGGTTCTAGTCTGAAACTTCACTGTTGGCAACTCTTTATCTTCACGTCATGGATTAGTTGACACATTTTGATGTTTGTGAATTTTAAAGGAAATGGTGATTGAATGCAAAAAAAACATGACAAAAAAAATATAATTTGTTCTCACCAGTGTCTCAATCTTTTCCAGATTTGGACGATGAATCCCACGAACCATTTACAGATTTTTCGACAACGACAACTGTACATGTGTCTAACACAACAGGTTGCTCTTCTAAGAGCAACATTTCTATGTAAAACTAAATGAATATCTCAATGGTTCCCTCTGTGTGTGATTGGGGTGCAGATGCTCGGAGGAATCCCCTGGCAGGTGTATTTCCAGAGAGTTCTGTCTGCCTCCTCTGCCACATACGCCCAGGTCCTCTCCTTCCTGGCAGCGTTCGGATGCCTCGTCATGGCCGTGCCCTCTGTTCTCATTGGAGCCATCGGGGCCTCGACAGGTGAGAGACCTTTCCAATAATTGATTTTATTAAAAAGTTATTTGAATGTGCTCTATGAATACATTGGATTGGATTTTTGCCAAATGCACGTTTGTGCATCTGCATCAGTGGTCCTCTGATTTTCAACCCTAAATGTTTTGTTGTGTACTTGTTTGACTCAAGTTCTTGTGACATTACATTCTCCAGAAGTTGCCTTTGGTCGGGGCTCAGTCCGTGTTGCTCTTAGATCTAAGAGAGCTGAGTAAATACCAGATGGTTCGCCTCATTCATAATGAAGCAGCGATTCATTTGATAACCGCAGTGGGTGTGTGGCTTTGTAAATATTACATTAGAGGGAAGCAGGGGAGCAAATTAGTGGACTGAGATCCAGATTTTCAGGCCTCAGTTTCATGAATACCTACGAACCAACTGTAACTATTATTATTATTATTATTATTGTTGTTGTTGTTATAACCGTATTTTATTTTCATTTTCCTCACTCTAGATTTGGAAATAGAGAAATTTCACCGTTTCGCTCGACTTTCCTCACTTGTCTTTTTGTTTCTTTTTTCCAGCCCTGATCCGTGTCTTGTGGTGTCTTGTCTTTGTCCATGCACAGTGTGCTAACACTTGGCGTTTCCCTTGCAGACTGGAATCAGACCACATACGGTGCCGTTCCTCCCAAAGACAAGGAGCAAGCAGACATGATTCTACCCATTGTGCTCCAACACCTCTGCCCACCTTTCGTTTCTTTTTTCGGCCTGGGTGCCGTCTCTGCAGCCGTCATGTCATCAGCAGACTCGTCCATCCTGTCCGCGAGCTCTATGTTTGCGAGGAACATCTACCAGCTTGCTTTCCGCCAGTCGGTCAGTACTCGTGTGTGTTGAGTCTCCGGTGCTGCTCAGCGACATGTGTCTCACTCTAACGTCTTGTCTTTCTCCTCAGGCATCCGACTTTGAGATTGTGTGGGTGATGCGTATCACCATCTTTGTGTTCGGCGGTCTTGCCACATTGATGGCACTGGTGACTGGGACAGTTTACGGACTGTGGTACCTAAGCTCCGATCTGGTGTACGTCATCATCTTCCCCCAGCTGCTCAGCGTGCTCTTTGTCAAAGGCACCAACACATACGGCTCGGTGGCTGCATATTTCTTTGGCATGTTACTGCGTATAGGCGGAGGGGAGCCTTACCTGCAGCTCCCCCCTTTTATCTATTATCCCGGCTGGATCATTGAGCAGCGGCGGCACCACATTACTGGAGAAATGGAGGATGTTGTCATCCAGAAGTTTCCTTTCAAGACCGTCTCAATGCTGGCCTCCCTTCTAGGTAACTTTGTTTTCTCCTACCTGGCCAAGTACCTGTTTGAGAGCGGCAAGCTATCTCACAAATATGACTTTCTTGACGCGGTGGTGTCCAAGCACAGTGGAGAAATAATGGATAAGACGACACTTGTGACTCGTGGCAACAACATCGTGCTGTCAGAGCTGGCACCCGTTAAACCACGGTTAAGTGTGACGCTGGCGGCCGCTTTCACGCGCCGCGACACACTACCGAAAGACGCCGTGGAGGAGGAGTCCAGCCCTGACTCCTCCCACCATGACGAAGAATGACAAAAACGGGATGGGATTTACAATGGGTGACTCTCTGAGCTGGGATCTCAACAAAAAATACAAAAATAAAGAAGATTCCACTGGGAAGAAAACTGGACACACAAAGAACCAGCTGGCAAATATGACGTGACGGACGGCACAACCTCAGTTTGTGAGGGGGGGGCACTGTGTACCAGTGACTTAGTAATAAGCAATAAAGACCCAGTCCCTCATGTGCAGCAGATATTATAACAATCTGAAAAAAAAGGAAAAAAATGGTCACTGTCACGTGTCATTGTCAAGCCAGTGAATTCATGTTCTATACCTTCACCCAATTTACATTTGAAGCTCTGAGGTAGATGAATTTAAATCCATGTGATGATTAGATAGTGATGGCATGAAGTGAAATACTCTACATCTGAAGTGTCGGTCTACAGCTGATATCTGAGAGCAGAGGAAAGGGCACATACGTGTACAAGCAGTAGTGATGGTAGTTGACTTGAAGCATTAGTTAATATTCACTTTCATGTCAAGTGTAGAAGCAGTTTTCATCTTAGGAATCAGTGTAAATCACACAACATATTTAAAACATCGTGTATTCAGCTGCCTTAATGAAAATGAGACAAAGCTATTTCCATAGACCTGATTCTCCTCTGGTCAAACGTGAATATGAATGTAATGTCTGCAAATCCTCCTGTAATAATCACAAATAGTGTGCGCTGACTGCTGTGTGTGTATTGTCATATTTGCAAAGTCAAACAGGACACTGTTGGAGAACCATGTGACAGCTGCTTTATGTACGAAGCTGTTTGTTTTTTTCACAGCGGTCGACATTTTGTGTGTGTCTGTATTTGTTTACGTGTGGGGGGCTATAGAGATACATTTATTAATGATAGAGGAGAAAATGTTCACTAAATGTTTATTTATTTTAGATGTCATGAAAATTTAAACAAAAAAATGGATGGGTTATTTCAGGAAGTGTATATAGAAAATATATATAACATAAAATACTATGTACTATCAAAATGGTGTTATATATTTTTCATGACAAAATGTTTAAAATTTACAGGCTTTTACATCTTTTAATTTGATCAGCTGCAGAGATCTCGTGCTGGATTATTTCGTGATTTAGTTCAAGTGTTTGCTGCTTCCTTTCTTTCGAAAAGCCTTGCAAGCCTGTAATTTTCAGCCTGTCCACGCTCTTTCTCGTTGGTCATGCCCTTCAGCTAGCCACAGCTGACATCGTCAGGGAAAGCGACCATGTCTGAAAACGTGACTGAAATTACAGTCGCTTGGGCTGCATCTTTGTCCTCGTCCACTGGCCGCAGTGAAAGACAGCGTCTTAAAATAGCTCTCTTCCCTGGATATTTACATTACCGTAAGTGCTGTACTCTCATCTGGGACTTGGGGAGGGGCCACATGGTGTTGGGTGGGGCTGCTGCGGGTCAGTGCCAATAGACTTTTGCAGTCTGGTGTAGTGTACGGGCGCCTGTTGCCATAAAATCCGCCGATATTGATACGCAACAATGACGCAGGTGCCCCACCCACCCGACGCACCTCCCCCCTCCTTTGTGGGCGTCCTTTTTGATGCCCTTGAGAACTACGACCAATCTCATAAAAAGAGCAGGGGGTGGAAAGAGAGTGCGTCCCATATCTATTCATAGAAAGTACCTCAGAGAGCACTCATGATAATTAACAATTACGAAGGAAAACTGTCGCTCGTCGAAGCCAATCCATTTATTTAGGGCTTTGTGGGTAGGGAGGAGCTGCCAAGGGGGGGTGTGATTCTTGAAGAGAGCATTTGGATGCAGACCAAAACAGATTCATTCATTCCTATGTATTTGAATGTCCTAAGATGTCTTCGGGTGTCATTGAGAGTCGGACCCGTTCGGTCCTGTGGGGTAAAATCATTTCAATCATTTGACAAACGACGTTCACTCCCACTGGGGTTTAATCACAGTAATATTGTATTTGGTAATATTTGACCTCAGTGATGGTGGTTTCATGAATCTGTTACACAGATTGAACTTTTAAAATACGACTTTTATCTGCCACAGCTCCTTATCTTGAAGTGATAAACAGAAATTCTGGGAATCACAGGTCCACCAGACCAATTTTCCTCAATATGGAGAGGATACGGAGTCACCGTACATACACAGACAAAGTCCAGACACTGGCGTCAACCGATTAATATGAAATATAATTCAACAGTATTCAGTGATATTCAGTGATTCAATACTTCACAATGACATTCCTTCACAGAGGAAAAGACACGCTAATTCAAACGTGTTCCAATGGACAAGTTTGAAAACAGATTTAAATGAATGATTTTAAACATTTGACATTTGAAGTCTTTGTGCACTAAAAACTGTTGTCGCTGGAACGTCGGCGAATGTGGTTTGAACATGACTTGCAGCCTTAATGTTGCTGTCGCCTGTATCTCATCTGAGCCCACTATCATGATGACCGGCCACTATTTATGTCCTCCTTAAGTAATGTCCTCGGTAATTTAATTGTAACACAGTCATTTGAAACGTGGGCGGGGGACGTGGGGGAGGTGTAAAAGAACCAAACCTGATCCAGTTCCAGTGGTGGAACTGTTCTGTAAAGAAAAATGTCTTTTAGTATTTTTATCAAACAGAACACAAAGCCACAAAGTGGCAGGTTTGATTGTTTCTGTTTCTCAGCGTACATCTCCTCATCTCTTCCATTAGGAGGTCTGAGCATGAGGAGCATCTCCAGCAAATGAAATGCACAAGCTACTCTAATTGAATCAGCCATCACAACCTGATTATAGGACCAGCTAAAACCACCCTGGCTGACCACAGGTAGATGGGCTTGAGTGCTGGAATGAGACCAATGCTGTCCAATCAACAAACCAGCCGTTCTAAATGGGAGAGAGTCATGAATCAGCTTCGGCCATTTGGAATCAAGGTTTTGAGTGAAACTGAGTCTCTAGGAAGTTTCACATGTGACAGGAATGTCAATTATGGTCAGAAATGTAAAATCCTATGCAACCAGCAAAACTCTTTGTTTGATCATAGCGATGCTCTCCTTGCGTCATCTCCCTCTCAGCACCACTCTTCTCTAAAGACAGAAAGAAAGGGGCATGCCAAGTGGACGGCCATTTTTTCCCTCCCATTGAAAGCCAGTTGGAAGAATAATGTCAAAACCACACAGACACATACAAAAGCACAACATTAGCCTCAGGGGACCTGTTCACTCTCCGTTTGGAGATGCTGAGGCAGGAAGGATGGATGGGACCCACGAGAACTAAACAATACAGGCACCCTCAAGGGCCACCATGCTAGTGGGGGTGGGTTGTAAAAAGATACCGGAGGAAATAACATGATAAGAGAGAATTTATGATGTTTTTTAATTTAATAGATGTCTTTTTAATTTCTGTAGAAATGACCTTATACTGCCAGTTTACTGGTATGTGACTGCAACTGCTGCAGAGGTGAAGTTTGTTGGTGAATCAGAATCCAAACAAAAAGGACAAACAGAGTATTAGAAGGTTCGTTGTCCCTCTCCAGCTCCATAAGAATGAAAACATTCGCACACCACAGAGCCCCCGTTAAGGATTTTATTAGCATTGCGCATATATATATATATATATACTTAATCGAATGAATCGCATTTTAATGTCATATCTGCTAAAGGTCTCCTGATAAAGAATTTGAATTCTAGGATATTAAAAAATTGTAGTGCATGACTAATCAATTGAATACAGTAAGAAGAGAAGATTTGAAATCCAATTTTTTATTGGTGAACTGTGTTTCAAAAATGAAATCCAAAAGTAAAGGTCAAGAACATCCGCAAACCAGTTAGGTCAGGTGCATTATTCAAAAATGTAATACAAATACAGCAATATAGTTAAAAAAATAAAATTCTGAAATTGTCCTGCAATCAGCAGCAACTCACTTTGCGATTGTATTTGTCAATTTTTCTGTTGTGCATTTATTCATTCGTTTCCCAAATTCAGCTAGCGTGGGTTGGCGGAGTGAGCTCCCGCTAGCCGCACACGCAACGGAGGAACTTGCCTGAACATGTTTGGCATTTAAATGGTACGTCAGGCTGGAGTTGCTCCAGTGGTAAGAGAACTTCTTTTTGCAAAAACTACAAATCATACCGTTTTTATTTATCGTCCCGTCTCTGTTCTTTTGGTAAATAAACTTGTCGTTCAGTGGCCCGACTGAAGACACACTTTCCTCATTCTCCTGAGTCTTTTCCATGTCATGTTGTTGCCCACTGCCTTGTTAATTTGTTGGCGCAGGTGACGTAGCACGGCTGAGAAGACTACGGGTCCTTCAATGGGCCAAAATTCAAATGCACAAGCATTGGCTCGCCGCCGTTGATACTCAAAATTAATTGCGTTCAATTTTTTAATGCGTTAAATTGTGGCGTAATTAATTAATCGAATTACCGCGTTAAAATGACAGCACTAATATATACATATATATGTACTGTATGTGTACTGTATGTGTGTGTATATATATATAAAGGATCACAGCAAAAAGACAGCCTCTCCTTCTCATCACGATGCAGTCTCCAGCCTCAACGCGTCCCCTGTGTGTGTCTTTAGTATCATAATCAGTTCTGACTGAGTCTCAGCCAAAGGATCCATTAAAGCTGATTGAGGAGCACATGGGAACAGACGCTTTAACCCTGAGAGAAGGTGAAGAGAACGTAGACACACTATTACGCACACAGTTACACACATTCATAGTCACAGTCACGTAAATAAAGAAAAGAAATATGTAACATTGTGCAAAGAATATGAGTTTATGTGCACAAGTGGGCAGAGAAACCAGAATGACTCATGCAATTGTCCATATATGACCTAAGACCCATTCCCTCCAAAATATCACACATATTGTCGACATAGACTCATGCACATGGATGTTTCATCATCGTTCCTAACCAACCAGCAGGTCTTTGAGATGGAGCCACAATGAAGATGTTAAAGGTCTAAGAAATTTCGCAACGTGTTTGCTTGAGCATAGACAAAATAAATATTCACAGTGTTTGATGATTTCATTTTTTTATTATTGCAATGTAAAGAGTTGTCGCTAAACATTTTTACAGCAAATATCTGGACATAACATAGTAAGAAGAGCTCAGGTGTAAATTGATCTTGTTTTTTTGTTGTTTGTCTAATCTATCTTATCTAATTATATTCATATATATATACACACACATATATGAGCTGGGAGAGACAGGAATGGAGAGACACAAATAGACAAACAACACACAACAACTTCAAGAAATATGAGCATTGACTGTATCTGAGTAGTATGATGGCATCATTAAACAGCAAAATTGTAGTGTACTGCAATACAACTGAATACAACAAAATATAACTGCAATATTACAGATTTACAGGGAATTTAACCACTGACGTGACGTGCATGTGTAAAAGTTGTCACTTGGATGTTCAGTGGCACAGCAGCAGTCACCGACACCAGCAGGATAGCACCCGGAGCACACCTCCACCTGCAGGGACAAGCAGACCCGAGACCACACAACCCGATTGCTGCGTCATGCCCCAACCGAGGAAAGAGTGGCGGGGGGCCATGATCAGACTCTCGCCCAGGGTAGAAAAGCCACAGTCAGGGCCCATCCACTTCCAGCCCAGGGCTTGCCCACGCCGGGGAGGGCGGCGGCCCCCAGACAGTCACACCCACCAGGAGGCAGGCCAGGACCCACTACGACTACCTACCCCCACGGGCACGGGCAGAGCCCCCCCAACCCAGGGGCCCATAAAGGGTCTGTAAACAGGGATCCAGCCGGCAAGTGCACAGAGACCCCAAGTGCAGAGGGCCCCAAGATAGGAACCCAGATGCCTCCGACTTTTGCACACCCATGAGGTGTATCAGTGCCCCCAGGATGCGGTTAGCCTCCTTTCCCTGACTCCAAGGTTCTTTGTTTTGTATTGTAGGTTTTCATCATTCTAAAAGGATCTTATCTGTCCAAACATCTTGGTCTAGATTAACAGAGCGATCTCCTTCTCATTTGGGACTTGCACAATTACACTTCACGACGCCTATAACTTGTATAACAGCTTGGAACATGAGAAGGGTTTTTATCAGTGGTGGTAGTTGTAGCTGCGACTGGGGTGGTGTGAACCATGTCTTAATTATAGATTTCAGTTGTGAGCATTGTCGGAAATTGTTATTACTATTTCCAAATTGTACTAGGACTTGGAACGGGGGGAAGCTTCCATCCTGGAAAATATGTTGCAGGTGAGTCACTCCATGATGAGAAATAGAACGTTTTCCGATTCTAAACAACAGTGTCTGTCAATAACCGCTGAAAGTTAGTGATGGGCAAAGCGAGTCCTCAAAGTGTTGAAAGCAACGTCCCGGAAATGTGCAAAGCAATTCCACACACACACCTCCATGGTGGCATCTGGTGGCCACCTTTGTAAACTGCACATATGACTTTACTAAACAGCTTCAAACATGGTCTTCAATCAGCAGCTGCTTCAACCTGTGTCCGTCAGGCATTGTCCACCCACATCGTTGACAAATTGATGAAGATGTTTTGTTTACATCTCCATGAGTTTTCTGACTTGTGAGCTCTCACGAACACAGAAATGTCATGAAAAGTTTCATATTTTCTGTCACTCATTTCAGAATGTGAAACCCATTTATTATAGAGATTCATTACACATGGAGTGAAACTTTCAAACATTTATTCCTGGAATTTTTCTTTATTGTTACTTATAGATAATGAAAACACAAAATACAGTGTCTCAGAAGAGTAGAATATTACATAAGATTAAAGTAAAAAAGGATAATTTAAACAGAAATGTTAGGCTTCTGAAAAATATGTTCATGTCCATGCAACTCAATACTTGGTTGGTCCTCCTCTTCCATGAATTACTGCATCAATGCGGCGTGGCATGGAAGCGATCCGTGGGTGGCACTGCTCAGGTGTAATGGAAGCCCAGGTTGCTTTGATAGCAGCCTTCAGGTCATCTGTGTTGGGTCTGGTGTCTCTCATCTTCCTCTTGACAATAGCCCTATGGGGTTCAGATCAGGTGAGTTTGCTGGCCAATCACAGTAACACCATGGTCATTGAACCAGCTTTTGGTACATGTGGTAGTGTGGGCAGGTGCCAAGTCCTGCTGGAAAATGAAATCAGCATCTCCATAAAGCTTGTCAGCAGAAGGAAGCATGAAGTGCTCTAAAATGTCCTGGCTGTGTTGACTATGCACTTCAGAAAACACAGTGGACCAACACCAGCAGATGACATGGCTCCCCAAATTATCACTGACTGTGGAAAGTTCACACTAGACTTCAAGCAACATGGATTCTGTGCCTCTCCACTCTTCCTCCAGACCCTGGGACCTTGATTTCCAAATGAAATGCAAGATTTGCTTTGATCTGAAAAGAGGACGTTGGACCACAGAGCAACAGTCCACTCTTTTTTCTCTTTAGCCCAGGTAAGACGCTTCTGATATTGTCTCTGGTTCAGGAGTGGCTTGACACGAGGAATGTGACATTTGTCTACTCCTTGTGAAGCTCCCCCAAATTCTTGAATGGATGTTGCTTGACAATCCTCTCAAGGCTGCGGTTATCCCTTATTGCTGGTGCACCTTATCCTAGCACACCTTTTCCTTCCACTCAACTTTCCATGAATATGCTTGGATACAGCACTCTGTGAACCACCAGCTTCTTCAGCAATGATCTTTTGTGGCTTTCCCTCCTTGTGGAGGGTGTCAGTGATTGTCTTCTGGACATCTGTCAAGTCAGCAGTCTTCCCCATCATTATGTAGCCATGTGACCCAGACCGAGAGACCATTCAAAGGCTCAGGATACTTTTGCAGGTGTTTTGAGGTAATTCGTTGATTAGGGTGTGACACCATAACTTTCCAAGATTGAACTTTTTCACAATATTCTAATTTTCTGAGACACTGCATTTTGGGTTTTCATTATCTATAAGCCACAATTATCAAAACTTCAAGGAATAAATGTTTGAAATGTTTCACTGTATGTGTAATGAATCTCTGTGATAAATGGGTTCACATGAGTGACAAAAATATTGAACTTTTTCATGATATTCTAATTTTTTGAGATGTACCTGTATCTGTTGATAAGCATTGCAACAACTAGTGGGTGCGCTCAGCTGAGCACCCACATCAGTGCTTCGGGTATGTATTGATAGGGATTGCAATATCTAGTCCTTTCAGCAAATCAAAGCAGCTACGTCGGAGTTGCAGCTCTCATGCCACTATTAACCTCAAAGCGAACCTTGTGTGGCTGCCATCCACTGACACAACGGACAGCGGAACATCATATCCCATGTGTCATTATTCTAAACTGGCCATGGGTGTGAGTGTTTGCATGAACGATTGTCTGTCCTTCATATGGCCCTGAGACGAGCTGGCAACTTGTCGAGGGTGTACCCTGACGACTCATTAATTGAGTATTGAGAGATCCCAGAGAACGTCATGGATAAGGGATGTCTGCATTCTCAGTTTCAACAATGTAATCAGCGTTAGCCTGAATCAAACACTATGGTAGCATGGTTGGTGAAGCAAACCATGTCTGGAAGGCCTGCTTCATCTTAACCCGACACCATTAACTAACTGCGTGAAAAGAAGAGATATGACATGTCAGTTTGATTCAGGATTCAGGATTTATTGATTCATAACTTTATTGCCATGTCAACAGAGTTGATTGGAAGTTGCTTCAGTACAGCTCTTAATAAAAAGAAAAACATGACATAGGAGTCATTCACACATATATTCACCTGTGTTGTGGATTTGATGGTTGTAGGTGGATATACGTGGATATACTTGCTTGAAATAATAGTTTTATAGGTTTCATATGAATGCCATGGATTGTCTTGCCATGTGAGATAAGACACATGTCTGTTTTAACCATAACTATAGGTTCATTATTTCTAGGCACCAAAAAGGATTAATTCTTAGTGAGTTGAACGGGAGACCGTCACAGGGAAGATCATGTTCATAAGTCATATGATTATTTTGAAGTCGTGGTGCTCTGGAACAGATCAGATCCTGCTCAGCGGGATTTGACTGGTCCGTTAAACACTGTATTGGTGATCGCTCCATGAACCGGTACTGAGCACTACTTTAACGATGCAGACTCAAACAGGTATTTATTTTGGCCAGCTCTTCACCAAAGTCCCATTAGCAGACGGCGGCCTTATGAAGTCATAATGTCGGCTGGGAGAGGTGAGTTGATCGCGGGAGAAGTGAGTGATCGCAAGAGAGGTGAGTGATTGCGAGTTGCTGTGAGAGTTTGTGAGAGGCGCGAACAGGCGCGAACAGGCCCAAACATGGCGGCGCCTATCTAAAACTAAACTAATTCATTCAAGCTCATCAGCCGCAGACCCAGTCAAGCCAATTATTGCCATCTTACCACTGACGCTACAAGTGGGAAAGCTGGAGGACCTGGAGGACTACCTGGAAGAGTGTTTCGAGCATATCGCCACAGGCAAATCAAACAAGTCCAGCAGTCCCAGCACCAAGAGGATCGACTCGTCTTCTGCGGGTGGCGACTTCACGGATATTCTTCGTGAAATAAATGTGAAGTTGTCCACCTTTGACTCGCGACTCTCCTTGGTGGAAGTCCTCCACAAAGAGTTTCAGGCGCTCCGGGAATCCCTGGAATTCTGCCAGCAGCAAGTAGCCACGTTGACAGTGGAGAATGAAGCTCTCAAGTCTTTGGTCAAAACCATCAACCAGGACTTGGAGCAATTCTCCGCTGACAACAAAAAAATGAAAGAAACAATCCTCAATCTCCAGGCACGCAATGTGTGGGACAACCTTGTCTTCGCCGGGATCCCCGAACGAGCCGAGAAAGACCTTGAGGAAAAAACCAACGCGATCAGGCAATACGTTGAAAAATTAAATCAGGCTAGTGTCGCCTCATAAATACGTGTCTCATTTGGAAGACCACAATATGATCACTCTGGTGCCCCCCAAAGTACCCCACTGTGTTATTCCCTGTTCAGTTTATGCTCCCTTTGTGTTACTCTTTCCCCTTGTTCTGTGTTGTAACATCTGTTATTGTTTAATGCCCATAACAAGTCAAGTCATGATAACTTACAAGAGTGGAGGCAGGTCTACACAGATAGATTGGGTGCTTGATGTAGAAGAGGGAGGTTCTGAGGGAGGTTAGCGACTGTAAGGTGGTGCCAGGAGAGAGTGTAGCCAAACAACATAGGATGGTAGTGTGTAAGATGGTGATGGAGGTGAGGAAAAGGAAGAGGGTGAAGACAGAGAAGAAAATCAAATGGTGGAAATTGAGGAAAGAGGAATGTTGTGAAGAATTCAGGAAGGAGGTTAGGGCAGTGCTGGGCCGTGTTGAGGAATTCCCAAATGACTGGGACGCTACGGCAACAGTGATTAGGGAGACAGGTAGGAAGGTGCTAGGTGTGAGAAGTGAAGAATAGGGTGCAGGCAGGGTGGAACAGCTGGAGAAAAGTGTCAGGAGTGATTTGTGATAGAAGAGTTTCAGCTAAGGTGAAGGGAAAGGTTTACAGGACTGTGGTTAGACCAGCTATGATGTATGGTTTAGAGACACTAGCGATAGGCAGAAGACAGGAGGCAGAGCTGGAGGTGGCAGAGTTAAAGATGCTGAGATTCTCTTTAGGAGTGACCAGGATGGACAGGATTAGGAATGAGGTCATCAGAGGGACAACACAGACAGGAAGGTTAGGAGAAAAAGATAGAGAGGCTAGATTGAGATGGTTTGGACATGTGCAGAGGAGGGACAGTGGATACATTGGTAGGAGAATGTTAGAGATGGAGTTGGAGGTAGGAGACAGAGAGGAAGGTCAAAGAGGAGGTTTATAGATGCAGTGAGGGAGGACATGGAGGTAGTTGGAGTCAGAGTAGAGGATACAGAGAACAGGGAAAGGTGGAAATCAATGATTCACTGTGGTAACGCCTGAAGAGGGACAAGCTGAACGGAGAAGAAGAAGAACAAGTCATGTCAGTATCAACACAATAAAAGCACAATATACACTTACAGATTAGACACAATTTTGGCTCATAAACTTCCAGCCACACATATGTACAGATTTCATGGAGGCATACTTGCATACACCACTCAGTTAATTAAGCTCTCACACATAGGCTGATAACGTAGATATGACCACACTTAGGTTTGTCACATGGAATGTGCGTGAGATTGGCTCTAAACAAAAAAGCCTTAAAGTATTAAATCACCTGAGTGCATTGAAGGCAGACATCGCTCTACTACAGGAAACCCATTTATCCAATACAGATCAGGGATTTAACTCACCACTATTTCCCTGCACGTACCTAGCGAGCTATAACTCCAAACAGAGAAGTGTAGCTATTCTGATCAATAGAAATATACATTTTTCCTATAATAGCACCACTATAGATCCAGAAGGCAGATTTATTATAGTTAACTTAAAAATACACAATATGGATTTCTGCATTGCCAACTTATATGGCCCAAATGTTGAGGATCCCTCCTTCTTCCACGCCTTCTTCACCACTCTGTCCACTCACTCAAATGCAACACTGGTGATAGGAGACTTCAATGCTGTATGTAACCCAGACCTTGACAGACTTAGCACAGCATTCCCCAGCCACAGAAATCCATCGTCAGAAACACTTAAGCAGTACATGAGTGACTTTGGTCTTTGCGATGCATGGCGCTCCTGCCACCCTAATTTAGAAGAATACACCTTCTTCTCACCAGTCCACCGTTCATACTCTCAGCTAGACATTTTCTTGCTCAGCAACTCAATAATGCGTAACATCACAGATGCCACAATTGACCCGATCATGCACCAGTCTCTTTCTCCCTAATGATAAGAACGGTCACATCATCACCCAGACAGTGGAGGTTTAACACATCATTGCTGAAGGATTCCGATTTTATTAAGTACTTTGAGAGAGAGTGGACAGCATTTCTAGAATTAAACGATCTACGAGGAACCTCAGTGGGTGTTCTGTGGGTGGCAGGGAAAGCAGTTATGAGTGGTAAGATAATCTCTTACTCATCATACAAAAGAAAGAAAGGAAGATCATTAGAGTTAGAACTTGGAAAAAAAATAAGAATTTGAAACTGAAAATAAACAAGGAAAAAAAAACATTTCTGCAATAAAGCAATCATCTGGTAGTACTACACATGTACCAGTGGAAATGAATGATATTTTCAGAGATTTTTATAAAGACTTACCCACATCAAATATGGAGCCATCAACCTCAGAAATAGATTCATTTCTAAACATGTCTGTGATGGTTCTCAGTCATCCAGGTCATGGTATCTTGCTGGGTTAAATCGTGGGCAACTGGACTTCTGGTTTACTCTAAGACGTTTCGCCACTCATCCGAGAAGCTTCTTCAGTTCTGAAGAACTGTTCTCAGAACTGAACTCTTCAGAACTCTTCTCCTCCAGACTGTCAGACCTCCTCAGTTAAATTATACTTCTCTATTGAAAGCAATAGCAGGTGACCTAGTATGGTGGAGATCTCGACCTTTATCTCTAATGGGGAGAATCAACACAGTCAAAATGATGATTCTACCAAGGGTAAACTACCTATCTTCAATGATTCCCACACAACCCCCACAATCCTGGATCCAAACACTAAACTCAGCGATTTCCAAATTCCTGTGGGAAAATAAACCACCTCGAATAAGCCTAAAAACACGACCAAAAACAAAAAGCTGTGGAGGCCTAGAACTCCCTATTTTCTACCACTACTTCCTTGCTAACAAACTATAATATGTAAAAAAATGGCTCAACCCAAACCCACGAGACACAGCATGGCTTGACACTGAACAGGAGTTTACCAAAAAATCCAAATATCACACATACCATTCATCAGTACAGCCATTAAGAAACACACGTTTTAGATCCATCAATATACACTCTTCACTGACAGCCGGTGGGAATTGGTGGGAATTTCTAAAAGAACAGGGTCTTCACTTAGCCTTTGCAGACTTACACCTATTTGGAAAAATCCCGACATCCTGCAAAACAGAAAACCATTACATTTTTCATCTTGGTCAGATAAAGAAATTAATTAGGACACGTTTTCCAAAATTATACCTACCTTGGAAATCAAAACAAAGTATAACACAATTTAAAGCACTTTTACTAGACAAATTTTGCATGGAAAAGATGTCTGCCTCTCTCCGCAATCAGTCAGATAGCTTGGAGTCGACCTGGTCTCCACTAATTGGCTACATAAATGCGGCCCCGCTGCATGCTCCCCTTGCGGTCTGGGGTGGAGCTTGGGGGGCTGGGAGTGACTGAGTGCCCATTGGGCTGCGGGGGGTGCGGACTTGTGCCTGTTGTACCGGGGGCTTCTACTGCTCGCGGGGCGGGTGGGACCTAGAGGGCATTGCCGACGCAATGGGGCTCTACTGTGGGCTCTACCCCCTTGTGGTCTGGGGCTCTACTGTGTCGGGGGGGTCTCTGGAGTG
>CAAKHB010007736.1:0-38712 GCA_901007665.1 Aeoliscus strigatus
CTCCAGCCGTCGTCCTCAGCGGTGTGTTTGTGAAACCAAAGATCAATGAAAAGGACATTTAAAGCAGGAAGAGGACTGAATTATACACAACAACAAGAAAACTCTCTCTCTCTCACACACACACACACACACACACACACAGCTTTCCTCTAATTTGAGCCCCTGATCCTAAGTGAGCTCTCATGTCTGGTGCAGACTGATAAAAAGAAGATGGTCAACAGATGAAGCGAAAGCCTCAGCGGTATCAAAGGGACACAAATTACCTCTGGGAGTAGAAACACCGGCGCGGTTTACCTTCTCCACAAGTGCCCTTTAATCTCCCACCACCCTCAGCACACACACCATGATCCAAGAAGGATGTTTAATGTTCAAATGCTGGATGTTGTCCTCCAGGGTCCGACATGAAGACGGGATGGACAGAGAAGGGGGAGGTGCAGGGTGTGTGTGTGTGTGTGTGTGAGAGTGTGTGAGAGAGAGAGAGAGAGGGAGACAGAAGAAATGGAGATGGTGGAGGATGAAAAAAGCCGTCATGCTGAGAAAAGAGAGATGTCAAAGGGGAGAAAAGGCTCATCACTTTTCTTTCCATCTGGTGTCACGCTGCTATTAAAAGCAGGATCAGATCATAAGGTTGTCGGGTGAAAGAGTGAATTCTTCGCCTCTGCCTTTGCTGAAATGGAACGAGTAGAAAAGCATTGTTCCGCCTTTCGCTTAAAAGAAAGACTCTTGACTGTCAGGAGAAGAAAAACATGAGTTTTTGTCAGGGTGAAGATCTCAAAGAGGCTGAGTCAGCTTCTGTTTTAATGGTTCTTAAATGGATTATAGAACATCTTTTTTTCTTTAAGGGAAAAATCCACATTAGGACCACTCAGGGGAAACAGACATTGTGCACAAACATCTCAGCAGGTCTGCACAGTGTGAATCAACCAAGAAACATGTAACATGTAAATATCACGTCCCAGTGCTGCTGCCGTCATGTTCCAGCAGCATCTATTTTTCCATGTTATTAATTTGTTATATTTCTACTACTACTATTATTATTATCATATGCTATTAGTATTAGTATTTCTTTTTTCAATTGTATTATTGCCATTATACAATTCATTTCATGTGATTCTCATCATCTTTTCTTTGTTTTGTTTAATATGGATCTATCTTTTGTGTTTTTACTGTAGAAATGGGAAAAAATAACTAGGACAACTTCAACAACCATAATTATAAACTAATAATAATTAAAACAACAGTAACAGAGGAAAATGAATGTAGAGTTCTGCTGGAAGTGCAGTGTCCCGGCAGACACGCAGCGAGTTGAATTGTGTGGAAAAGAAATGGCCCCATGTTGCCTCCTGCCCTCCCCCGCCCCTCCCCCGCCTCCGTGTCTCTCTCACACACACTGTCAGAAATCACAGCCTGACAGCCAGAACTCCCACAAAAGAGAAAATGACATAGTCGCCACCTGGGGTGGGAGCAGAACGAGAGAGAGAGATTGAAGAAGAAGACGAGTGAGGAGTCAGTGAAACAGGACAAACAGACTCCAGCCACTTTTTTATCCCTCGTTCTACGGGTGCAGCTGGTGGAACAGAACACATGACAGTCTGTGTTCTCACTCGTCTCTAATGTCAGTGTGTGTGTGTGCGTGAGTCTTTTAATTATCAGTGACGATGCTGAAACAAATTCGCAAATTCCCAAAAGTAGTTTTGTCTTTGTCTTACAAGTGAGTGGGAGTGTGAACTGGGAGTGTGACTGAACGTGTCTGTGTAGTGTGTGTAGCACCTGTTACTTTTCTTTAGTTCTGTCACACTTAACTTGTCTCATGAGTGTGTGCTGTTTGTGCGACTACAAAGGCTGTAAATACTAGTACTTGAAGTATAACCTCGTCATGATGCAGTATTTCCTGTGTTTATATCCAACTCTCTATTAGTGTGTATTTCTACTGACATTCAGCCGAGAATCACTGAGTATGAATATACGTTAGTACAGAACTGACACCGGGTCAGTAAACCATCACATTTGTTGCTATGAAACATGAAGACGCATCAGACAACAACAATCTAAGTAGTATCTTGATATCAGTCTCTTGACCACATTTTGAAGGTCTTAGATGTGAACTACAACTTTGTGTTAACGCCAAAGCTGTCATGCCTCCACCTTGTTAGCAGCTAAGCTAATTGTACGTTAGCCTGATAATGACAAGCCAGATTGTATTTATATACAAATTAGCAACAGAAATACACTGAAGTGGATCTTTAGTGAAGTCACAGGTATACAACATCGGTCAGTTGGTGTGGATGTGAGTTATTTGGTAGTTTTCAGTCACTGTCCTTTGTCACGTAGACACTGAAGTTACAGTTCAGCCCATTAAGTTCTTGTGCTAGAAGCTAATTTTACATGTTGGCTCGCTAATGATATGGCAGATTGTATTCTCAGAAATGTTAGCAGCAAAAACTACACTGGAGTGGATCTTCGGTGACGTTAGTTACACCAGGTGACACCAGTTTTGGGGTTGTGGTTTTATTTGGTTATTCAGTTTGTCCTTTGTCTTGTAGCATCACTCACCTGGTGAGAGACATTGAAGTTCAATGCAACTTAACGAGGACAAGGTGTAATGTGGGTGTGAAACTCCATTTCAAATCCACCCAATACAGTTTTACTTTAAAGTTGTAACGCTGCCACAATTCTTTTGTTAGAGTTAGGAGCTAAGCTATTTTTATATGTGAGCTCGCTAAAGACAAGGTAGAGTATTTGCATAAACGTTGTCAACAAAAACTACGTTGAGTTATTTAGAAACTTGTTTGGGTTGGTCTCGCCCCCACAAAGTTTAAGAAAGGAGGTTTAGTGAAAACTGAGTTTGTTAGACCAGAAATAAGGGAAAACTAATTTTAGTTCAACGTTGAATGGATTGATTTGTCAGTTTCAGTGAAAACTCCGTGGCAGTTCACTATGAACTAACTGCTTTCTGGAATAGAGCCCGGTCCTTGTCTTGGTCTTCGTAGGCTTAAGAAGTTATTTGGTAGAATTTGTGGGAGTATCACACACACAGTTGCAGTTAAAAAAAAAAAAAAAAAAGAAATAAATCACTGCAGTTGTGGTCTTGACAAGAAATCCAAAGGTCCTTGGGAGGTCGAGTTAAAATGCAGTTGATTCTGAGATGTTGAAATGTGGTCTAGAGACGGATCTCGAGTTCTAAGACGCGACCACAAATACAAACAAGAATCAGTGACAAAGTCACGATGCCAGAGGAACACATGAAGACGGGCCATTCTACAAAGTTTTATTGATTTATTAACAACTGTACATGTCGTCTCAGTGCTGACAGCGTTTGCTACATTACTTTGGTGTGATTCCATGGGGCGAGCGCTTCTCTCCACCGTTTTTGGTGACAAACTCGGAGGAGAAAGATTCACTGATGCCTTCACGTCCACGTTACGAGCTTGTGGCATATTTGTGTTAAAGTGTCACCAGCCTCACGAGGCACTGAACCACCGTCCATCCATTTGTCCGTTTGTCCAGCCCCACAGACCAAACAATTCACAGGAATATTGACACGATCCAAAGGGGCGGGAGGAATCCGACAGCACAGATCGGATTGTTTGAATTTCATATGTAGCCAACAAATCAATGGCGTGAGTCAACATTGTTTACGTCACAAAAAAAAAAAGTGTGCCGCCTCGGCTGCCGGCTGAGGTCCAAGAGTTCAGCTAAACAACGCCCCCCCCCCCACCCCCATCATTGACCAGGGTACAACAAACAGGGAGCTAGTACAGACAGAGCAGAACACTTAGCACAGTTAGATCTTTCTATATATAGCAGTTACATTTACATCCATCTTGTTTTTCCTGAATCAGAGCGTGCTGCTCGGTCCGAAGCCCGTCTCTCCTCCGCTCCAGGATTTAGACTGGACCACGCCATTATTGTCCGGTAAGAGCACTGTGACAAAAAGGCCATAATAACAAATCCCCACAAAATGAGTTCTGTGCGCCACGTTTGTCGTCAGCAGAAAATGTGCTTCAAGGAAAAAACAAAAGTTCAAACGGTTCCAAAGTTCTAATCTATGTTCTGTTCTCCCACGTCCATATCAAGCAGTGAGAGAGAGAGAGAAAACAAATCATCACAAGCACACCCAGGACATGAAAATATATATTTTTATAATATATATAGTGTCTTTTATTTAATCCCATATGTACACTTTTCACAAGACGTCTGGGGGCTGAGGCTCTCGGAGCTGCAGCGCTCCGTCGCTGGGTTTACATCCAAATATTCTCCTCCAAAAAATTCAGATGTCACATTAAAAACAGAAAATCCTCCAAACACAACCGACTAAAAACCAACATGGCAGCACGAGTGTCCACAGACCAGCGGCTCCACTGATCGGTGCGGCTCCGTTCGTTTCCTGGTCGCAAAGCGACACGGGTCGTCTCGGGTGGAGGTGCTGAAGAGGAGCGACTCCTTCACCGTCTAGTAGATGACTTCGTAGACCGTGGCCTTCTTGTCACCGGAGCCCGTCACTATGTACTTGTCGTCTGCGGAGATGTCACAGCTCAGGACGGAGGACGACTCCTTGGACTGAGGGAAGAAGAGGAAGACGTTTGGATTTGGTCTGAAACACACTGAACTGATGATTCTGATTCCAGGCTTCCAAACAAGGTGGCGACTGCTGATTAACCCGGTAACGTCGACGGTATCCCCGGAGCTACATGCACGCTAGCATACTTTGGAGTACGAAAACGGTTCCTGAAAGCTGAGAGGTGGTCCTCTACCTGGTAGGAGCTGGAAGGAGAAAACGTCCTTCGGTTCCTGAGAGCGGACTTCTTTCTCCTTCTCCACTCCAGGTAGGGGAACCGAGTGACACTCAGGTTTCAGGAACTGCTGGACCTCCTCTGACGGCGCAAACAGCCACGTAATCGTGGTGCTCCAGAGTACACTAGCGTGATTGTATCGGTATCAGTGATAGCGTCTGTGTTGTGAGGGTTATGGATGCTAACGGCCGAAAACGCAGGAGGAGGAGGACAGGACACCTATCTCAGAAGGCCACAGGAGGCGGCTGCGAATTTCAGAACAGAGAAAGTTTGGGACTGTTTCCAGCTGAAACTTAAGTTCACTGCAAAGTAGAATTTGCGGATCGTAACATTGCGATGCTAAACCCCTCTCAACCGCATGCTAACGTTAGCATAAATGTAAATCCATGTCGGGCTAAGAAACGTGTGTTTAGGACTCATAAACTGACGCGTCTCTACCAAGTAGCTGGACCTCTCCAGAAACCAGAAACCTCTCTACAGACCGCTGTCTTCTATTTACTATTGTGATTTGAATACTTATTTGTATCCATTTCATCTATGGAAGAAGCGGTAGATCTCCCGTGTTCGTCCCGGCGCCTTCAGGCTGCTATTTTCAGCTTTCGTCGTGTCTCGACTATCTGATGAGGGAAATGCATTTGGATGAACAGACGAGATAATTATCACTCCAAACGTTGCTGAGCAGATCTTCAACTGAGACGTTAAATCAAACTGACAGCGCTTCAATTTTTCTTCCCACTTGAAAATGGGAGCGTTTCTGACGAGTGATTCTTTAAGTGGCACCGGGACTTTGTCCTTGTCTTCACCACGATCGGGGTTCAACGACACGTCGTGTTACGTGTCCCAGTTCCAAGCTCAGAACTGTGACTTACGACGTTAGACTAAGTTTTGAGGTAAAAGCAGATTCATCCAAAGAAACGCGTGTAGCATAACATGACTTATTCCTGTTTCATGTTTACTGGAACTAAATAATAAGAATAGCAATGAATAGTAATAATAGCAATTATTAATTAATAAAAATAAAGGTTAGTTTGTTTGTTCAGTGGGACTAGACTACTAATTGATTAGGGTCTACTACGTATGGTATATTTATAGATTTTATTTATATGTATTATATATATTTATATTTATTGTATATTTATTTATACATTAGGAGACACACACGTTGTGTTTTGTTCCTGGGAAAGTTTTTCTGTATTAGAGCGTCCAGTGCAGAGGTGAAATGTTATTTCTTACGTGAAAATGAGTCGTAGTAACATTCTTCAAAGAAACACCTAATTCTGGTGAGAGGGTAACAGACCTAGTTTGGCTGCACGGCTGAAACGCATTTTCTGTTGAATTGCAGATTTTATTTTGAAATCGCATCGCAATAACGGCTGTCATACCCTATGTGTGTGAGAAAACTGTGAGTGTCAGTTTTTTTATTTGCGCCGTATTAGATGAGATGTTTAATTTTGCTGAATTGAATTTTAATGATGAGGATTAAAAAGTGGTGAAAGCGTCTGTTCGGCCCATGCGCACTACAATTTTATTACGATCAAATACGCATCCTGTTCCGGGAAACACATTGGGTACCGACGGTAACGGTGATTTGATTAAAAGAAGAGAGTAGTGAGTTTTAGCACAAAGTTCATGCCGACTTCATGTTTCATGTTGGACTATTTTACATATTTAGTTCATTTAACTCGGCTAACGTTAAGCTACCTGTGCCAACGTTTCCTTCCGTACGTGTAACAGCTCTGATGGTGAAACAGAACAGACTTTCGGCTTGTTTACCTGGAAGATGCTGGCGCCGTAGGGGGTCCTCCAGGCGTTCAGCAGGTTGTCCTTCCCCGTGCTCACGAACCATTTACCTGCAGACGCAGCAGCAAGTCAACGTGTGGTTTATTTGCACAAACGCTTGTGTATCCTCAGCCGACGGTCCCCAAGCATTAAACCCGCGACGGCATCGGTGTAATGACTTGATCCATCGGTGGCCGTAGAAAATAACAGTGCTACATTAGAGATCATAAAACACATAATGGAGACCCACACCATTTCCACTCGGATAATTATTTAAATCAGCCCCTGATGAATTACCCAAATGACTGGTTGGCTAATGGTTTAATTAATGACAGCCAGCGCAGTGAAGCAGTGAGCATCCTTTGAATGAACCACTTCTGCAGGGCCTCAGATACGGGCCACTGCTGTCGGAGGAGGGGGTCGTCTGAGGCAGACGGGTATTCATCTGAGTGTGAGGCCACGTCCACATGTACCAGAACCTTCTTTTATTCCTCAGCATCTATCAAGAAGGTTTGTATCCAAATGGATCCGGTGAATGATCCATCCTCGATACGGAAAGTATTTGGATTCGCCGTCCAGACACATTTTTCCAGCCTGAGACCACGTTTCCAGGATCCATTATGACAATCGATGCAAAACGTGTGTTTACACAACAAAGTGTCCCCGTGTGGACGTGGACCCAACAGGCAGACCGACCAGAGTGTGGAGAGAGTTCATTCTCACGTAGCCTTTAGCTAGACGCTAGCGAGCAGATTTTCTCCTGACGTCCTCACTGATAACTGACGTTTCAACACAAAGTAAATATTCGTGATTTGTTCTGAATGAAAACACCTGTGCAGCCAATCAGAGGCTGTGTCAGGCCTTTGTGTCATTCAACAAACTGGTTGATTGGATGAGTTTGTAACAGTTAAACAGGTGAGAAGAGACTATCGATGTTTGTTGGTTGTTTTGAATTTTGACGTTTTCTCAATGAACTGGAGCTGGAGATAAGATATGTGAGTCGCCCTCACATCACTGACAGTGTTAACAAACCTGTGCGACTTTGTGAAGTAAGCACATATCATCCCTCTAACCTTACTGTAACCACGAGCGATACATTCGCTATTGTACATACATTAGCTAGAAATTACAGGACTATTTGCGCATTCAGAAAACATTGAATGCTTACTGAACGCTGACACTCGGTTCCTCTCCCTGGTATGAGGAAGGAGCTACGAGAAGGAGAAAACATCCACGATGGCATAACTAGTCTCGTAATTCAGTACGGTAGCGTGAACGTATCACCGGTGATACCGTCGTGTCCAAGGGTTTGTACTCAAATACCCAAATGTGACTACTTGTAAAACAGTGGTGTTGTTGTGTCCCTACTTACTACGTCTAACTGGTGATGTACTGTATCTAAGTCACAAATATTCTCTAAGAAACTGCAGATTGTTTGCGTCTTCATCCGTCTGGACAAGTGTTGCTTACCGCAGTAGGCGAACTTGAGCGAGAGGACGCAGCTTTCGTGCAGATGCAGCTGGTACTTGTCCGGCTTGGTGTGGTGCAGCACCTCCACGTTGCTGCTCTCCATGCCCACAGCCAGCCACTCTCCAGTGGGACAGTATCCCAGGGAGAAGATCTGCAGCAAGACAACAGGGGACGTGTCAGCAGCTTCAACTTGTGCCATCTCACCTGACGTGTTGGGAACGTTTGTTTGGACGTTCCTGTTTAACCGACACATTCACGCTAGCATCCTTTGGAGTACCGTAATTATGGGACTACTCACGCTGGTTTCTGAAATTTGAAGTGTCACTGGGTTCCTCCACCGATGGACGTTTTCTCCTCCTCCTGGCTCCTTCTTCACACCAGGAGGAGGAACCAAGTGACTCTTCTCAACTTTCAGGAACGTTTTCTGATAGTATGTCAGGTAATTATGGTACTCTTAGTTATGCTAGTGTGAATCTAGCACTGGGGATACTGTCCTGTACTGGATGAGGACCACGATTAGAAATAATAACAAGGAGCTAGGGAACCGTGTGAACAAAGTATTCTAGTTCTGAAATTAAATTCTGAATTTGAGAATTTCACAATTCTGATGATTTATTTTTTTTATCTTTAAATGAGACAATATATATTAATGCACATTTACAAGCAAATATGTGAGATCATAGAGTAACTGAAATATGTATATGTATATATATTAATGTAATTATACTAATGTAATTACATTAATCAATACTATTTGTTACCTCCGCCAAGGAGGTTCTGTTTTTGCCGGTGTTTATCTTTCTGTCCGTTAGCAAAGTAGCTAACGTTGTGAAGTTGTGAAGAGATTGTGATGAAATGTAGAGTAACTGCTGCTGATGGACCAGGACCAGATGATTAAATGTTGGTGGTGTTCTGGAACCATCTGGATCCAGGAATCTGTTGAAGGATTCTTCCTCATTTTCATCATCTGTGTCTAGAACTCCACAGTAGCAGCAGTGAACTGTCTCTGTGGACCAGTGGTTAGTGGGTGTGTCTGTTAACACAAAGGTCGGGGGGCGGAGCCCAACCAGGGACAGACGGTTGTTTTAATATTGACAAAAAAAAAAAAAAGAGCTCAGAGGTCATGATTTGTGTAACAAGGTTGCTAATGACTTTTTTAATAACTACTTGACTGTTGGTGACAAAGGCATGTTTGACGATCAGGGAATTCATTAGAGTAATAAAATGAATGTCATTTTCTAATGAAATGACATGCTCACCTGTGAGGTAAAGTCGTGCTGCTGGAGCTGACGTCCTTCTCTCAAATCCCAGGAGCGCACCGTGTTGTCCAGCCCTCCGGTCCACAGTTTGGTCCCATCGTGGGAGATGTCGATGCAGCTGGCTCCGTCTGTGTGGCCCTGGAACTGCCTGGAGCATCACAAAACACGTCGAAACGGGTGAGCAGAGGACGTGAGGACTCCCCAAAGGGAGTGAATTCAGTTATTTGAACGTTCTGACCTGACGAGCGTCTGGTTGTGGAGGTCCCACACGGCGATGTTTCCATCCGAGCAGCAGGAGAAGCAGACCTTGGCGTCAGGGCTGATGGCCAGCGCGTAGCACGCCGGAGCAGAGGAAGTGAGCTCCGCCTTTATGCGGGGCGTCTGTGAGGCCAAGTCCCAGATGGTCAGCGTGCTGGCCTCACCTCCCACGATCAGGGTGCGGCCATCAGGCAGCAGCTTGCAGGAGCGGATGTAATTGTCTCGGTTCTGGAGTGGAAACATGATGCGAGAGTGGTCACGATTCTGACAGCTGCATTAGCTTTTTCAGGCATTTTTGACACAAAAACTGACAAATGACACGTCTGTGCAGTGAGAACATTCTTAAGAGTGGTAAGATCCCGTTCACAGCATGTGCAGCAAAGTCTTAAAACACTAACAAAGTCTTTTCAGTCAGTGTCCAGAGTTAGGGGACGTGACTGCAGCTTCGTTTCAGTCTCATGTCTTTAGCATTCTGGATTCAGAGCGACCTGATGACACCAGGAAGAAAGGGGTGGTTAAAGTAGTACTGCATGCAGACACTGTGTAACACCCGTTGCTAATGCTAGCAGCTAAGCCTGTTGCTAATTTTAGTTAATGTTACCAGTTGCTAATGCTAGTAGCGTCTGAGCTGCAACTAGAAAATCCAACCCGGATTCCAATTCAACTCAGAGGACCTTGAGTTCTGAATCCAAGATGGCGTCTGTAGCGCGGTAAAGTCTGACGGTATAAACTGTGTTTTTACTGCTTTTGTATCACTTAGGTCTTTTGTGTCCATTTCAAAGACTTACATACGCAACTGTTTGATTTGTTGTCAGTGGGAATGTTGTTACGGTGTGGTTGGTCGTGGAATTCCACATAATGGGTTGTTTAGCAGCAAAAGATGATGAAATGATGAAAGTGGAACGCAAATAACGCGGAAATTATATCACCATGAATTGACTCAGACATCTGCTGCATAATGATAGCAGCCACATCTGTTGCTAATGCTAACAGCAACAAGTGCTGCTAATGCTGGCAGACAAACCTGTTGCTAATGTTAGTGGTGACACCTGTTGCTAAGGTAAGTACCTTCTGAGCTGCATACAGGAAGTTTCCTTCATAACCAAGAAAATGGTCGTCTGTTCAACTCAAGGTTTTATTGGACACGTGCCTTGGAGTTCTGAACACAGATCCTCGTCTGAAGAGGAGATGTGAACGTCTAAAGGCAATTTGTGTTTCAACAGCGTACCTACAGCGTAGGGTGGTGTAGCTTGACATAAAGAAAGAAAAACACAGAATAACAGCTCTTGGAGCATCACTTCCGTTTCTCCAAAATGTGATTTTTGAAAGTGCGTGGAAAACAATCCAGATCTTGTGGTTAGTGCGCTATCAAGATCCACTCACTTTCAGTCTATTGCTAGAAGTAAAGAAAGAAAAACACTGACAACCAGACAGAAATGACAAGTATGAACAGAGATGCCACAGGGCCTTCAAGGCCTGGGGTACAGCGTAGGGCACAGCGTAGGGTCCCCGTCAGTTACAGAGAAGTATAAAATGGGTTTAACAAAGGAGCCGCAGCTGCTTGTCAGGGGAAAGACTAGATGAAAGATGAATCCGCCTGCCGAGGCTCCTGGTTGAATTAAAGCACTCTGATGGCTTTATAAGACCCGTGTGCACTCTGGGAGCACCTTACGCTTTGAAGGACAGTATCAAAATGTGAAATGGGAGGCAGTTGAGGAGAAGTAATGAGTTAGGTAATGGCAGTCAGGGTCGACCAATCAGAACATCATTACTCAGCAGACCCCCCCTGCCAAGGCTTATTTCAGCACAGCACTGAGACACTTTGCTGAATAACTCACATCTACTTTACACTGGGATCCGCAGGCAAGTCTCATGATGCTTTTTTACATGACGGACAGTGACAGCTGAGAGCTCGCGTGCATTTCAGAAAGTGTGCCGGCGTAAACGGGGCAGAAATCCTTGGTAGAGGTAGAAGCAGTGGTTACCAGGCAGTCGAGCTGGGACACTGGGCTCTTGCTGCCTGGTTGGCTGATGTCCCAGATCTTCACGCAGCCCTTGCCGCCGGTGTAGACGTGCCGCGTCGGGTTGCTGATGGTGACGGCGCACACGACCTCCCCGTGGCTCAGCGTGTTGATTTGGCGAGCGTGGCGTGGGATGCCCGGGCCGATCAGAGCGTCTGGAGGGAAGGGCACGGGCTGCATCTGACCGTCCGCACTCACATGAAAGGAGTAGGCCCTGGAAAAGAGACACCAGGGGGTCGATTCCACACAAGAGATGTTTGTCATCCGCCGGCAACGTCCTGAGGCAGATTCGAGTCCTCGAATATGGTTGGATCAATACTGAGATTTAAATGTGACTTGTGCCTGCTAAGGGATGTCGGGATTGACCCGTTTTCCTATTGACCGTGATAATCGATGTCACGGTAGATTAGCCGTAGGAAATCTACGGTATCTCGAAAGTGATGTGATTGTACACAGTAGATCATGATCAATTATAGGCTATTCAATTCAGCGTGAAGCCTCATTTGGTGACATAAAGAACAAGTTGTTCCAGTTAACGAGGTGGTGGCGATAGGGAATCACTAATGATATTTCAGTTACATACATTCATTAAATGTGCCTATATTCTCTCAGATTGGGCTAATAATATTTTTTTAATAGAAAGCTTCAAAGTCTTATCTGCAGGACCAGAAAGAAGTAGTAAAAAATGTAGTAAAAAAATAAAAAATAGTACATATTGTATAATAAAGAATGAACATTATTATTATTATAATTATTATAATAATTATTACTACTATTATAAGTATTATTGCTAATATAGCATATTTTCATTATAAAAAATGTATCTATGATTATTTTGAGCAATAATCTAGACATTACAGTCTGAGTACCATCCCCTTGTGTCTGCACTGGAAGAACAGAGACAGACACAAACTAGACAAAACATCTGACTTACTCATTGACTCAAAGGGATTTCCCACTCTAATGGATCATTAAGTTTGTTCAACCACTGACAGTACAGACAACAAAGCTACAAAATGAACACTCACGGTTTTCCTCCAGAAATGGAAGTGAGGCTGGCCGGCAGGCCGGGAGCTCGCATGTGAGGATGAGGGTCGAACCCCGCCTGCACAAAGTAGAGGAGCAGGAAGTTGTTGCATGGATTCTTTATTTCTGCCTCAGACATGGCTACGACATCCTTCTTGCTAATGCTCATGGAAGCCTGCTCATGGTAGATTGTCCAAATTTCGTTTTGTGGGGCGAGCTCTCTCAAAGCGTCAACACGCTAACAGAGGAACATCAACGCAGGGGAGTGAGGCCACGTCCAAGCAGTCTCACTTGGAACAAAGCCCAAATACCCACGGTGAGTTCAGGGGAGACGGGATGGACGATAGAGGTCCTCGTAATCATTTCTCCCACCTACAGCTGCTGTGAGTAACTCACGGGGGTGCTACCGAGTTCTTGTTGTGTCAAACTGACAGACGCATTGTTTCCATACACGTACTTTGACATTTATACAAATCAGAATATGTCTAATTTGAATATTCATTAGCTTGCACATTCTGGTTCAGTTGCTCTCGTCATGTTAAAATCTGCTGCTGCATATTTCGGATATGTTGTTGTTTTCTTTTGATATTCTTTTTTTTCATTTTGCTCCGTGTGCTAACACTGGAATCTGAATTCATGGAGGGAACCTTCCAGAGGGTTTAATGAAGTTCCTGTCTAATTGAACCAATAAGTGTACAAAAGTATGTACGTGAGCTATGTGGGTAAAAATTATGAGATACTTACAATCGGCGAGCGTCCATAAGCGGCGGCAGCGGCAGCGGCGCTCATCTGCGGTGAGATGAGTCCGGGGTAGACGCCCGGGCTGGTCAGAGAGCCGTTCATCTCGTGGTGACCCATCATGGCGAACGGCGTGGCGTAAGAACCGGCGATGGACAGAGGAGTGCGCAGGGCGGGAGCAGCTGAAGAGAGGTGCATTGACACGGATTCAGCTACGACGGTCAGTCACTGATCCATCGTGGTTTCTAGTTGTGACAAAATGTCTGGAAGCTCAAATATGATTTTTGAACGCACAGAGATACCAGATCACACTACATGGCTCCAAGTCCGGAGCCCTGGCGGCTAGGGATGAGGAGATGAATCCTATTTACCCTTTTTTTGCTCACAATTCACAATTCAAGAAGTACAGTGGAGGGAAACTGGAGAATTCAACACCGTAGAAGCACTTTTGAACAGTCAGTTCTTTCAATTAATTTAATTTAAAGATTCACAAAAAAAGGTTGGCTTGTTTTGCAGATTTGTGAAGATTTTGAACTTAATTTCTGTAGTTTAAGTTCTATTTCTATAGGATTCTTTGTACAGTGTACAGTGTAGTTTTGTTTAGAGTTGTGACTAGAGTTGAACTTAACACTGTGCTTCTTTTTGTTAAGTTTATATTGGATGTTTATAGCATTGTGATGTCGTAGGTTGTTGAAAAGGCCAAGGAGTTGAACATTAGCTTTAGCTATAACTCTATATGCATCACATTGGATTCATGCTTTGTCTTGAAAGGATGTTAACTACATTGTTCCTATGAGATCAAATAAATTACATATTGCAAATTATGCAAACAGCACGTGTGCAGTCGGTGTCAATGCAGTGACATATCGTGATATAGTATCGATACAAACAAAGCAAATGATTTTTGTCTCCTGTTTTGTGCCGTTTTTCTGTCATACTTGTTTCAGTTCAGCTACATTCACACACTGCATTTTACTGAATGTCGCTGCAACATTTTTATTTCATCAAACAGATGTTGACAAACCTTATTTTGGTTTGGGGACGTGCTTAAAAAAAAATGCTAATACTGAAGATATCGCCATATCCTGATTCTATTTGTATGTCAACATAAGTATCATCGCTACGTTGGGTCGATTCCTTAAAACTCAAAGTGAACGACGAACGTAATGACATTCAATGAGTCTGTATTCCCAAGTCACTTCAATATGTGTCTGAGTACCTAGCGCCTCCATGCCAGGAGGTTTTCCCATCGTCAGCGGCCGCAGTCCTGGAGTGGTGCTGGTCCCCGGTGTGGGTGCCTCGTTCCTGGGCGTGGGCGTGTTGGACTTGAGGCTCGGTGTCGATGACTTGTCATTCTAAAACAGACACTCTGTTTAAACCTCTGGGTGTAACTGTGTTTAGTAAAGTCACTCCAACATTCCCGGCAGCTGCACAAAGAAAAGGAACAGTTCATACAAACACGCACAAAAAAAAAGAAATCCTCTGCCGCTGGTGATATGGAAACACCCCCGCTGACACGGAAATCCAGAATGACAATCTGAGCGGACAACTCAATGTAATCCCATCTAACACTGACACTTCCTTACAGTTTGTGTGTGTTTGGGGTTGCGGGGGCAGAAACCTTGTTTCTCTCACAAGTCAAGCTTGTTAAGAAAGGCTAGACAAGTAAGATGGTTGCCCCTACACTCCTGCTCATAATTAATCTCTTCCTTTGCAGATCAAGAGAAGGGGAATGGGACGGACACACACATACACACACACTCATTATTGAGGGGTGTAGGGGGGTCGGCTGTCTGGAAAGTGAAGGGTGGAGATGTGAACCACAAATCTATCGTAATCCTTCGCGAAACGCTTCGTGTCAAACTGATGCATTACAGGCTGTTTCAGCCTGGCTGACTGCAGCGTAAGAGGACGAAGGGATGACGGAGGGAGAGAGGAGGAGGAGACACACACACACACACACACACACACACACACACACACACACACACTGGTGTGGATCCAGGTTATTTACAGCCGTACGGTGAGACAGAAATGACCACTTATTGGGAAAGCCATAAAAGAGATTGAGAAGCTGCTGGGTATGATTGCCAGAGTGCACCCACCCTCTGCCGCTCATACATCAGTCCCCGACACACACACACACACACACACACACACACACACACACACACACACACACACACACACACACACACTTCACCTGACAAACATCCTTCACTCTTTCAGTTAAGCCCTCACCCCACTGTAACCTCTCTCTTATCGTTTGCCAACAATTCATGTTTTAAACATTTCATTAATAAAATAAGATTGAGGGACAACGCGAGTTTTAATTTGTGACTCATTTTTACTCTTTAATTCAAATACGACTTATGCTATTAGGCTGACAATATGCAGATGTTTTGTTAAAAACTAAAATGTTTTCTCAGACTGGTGATTATAATAAATCTGAAGTGTACTGTTACTGTTAAAAGAACACAACCTTAGCAGTCCCAAAACAAACAAAACTTTGTTTTTAATAGAGACTGATCATGAATAGGTGACATGTTTTCTGGCTTAATAATGAACTATTTGGAGGTGGTGATGGGGGGTTTGACAGAGGAATGTGTAACCCCTTCCTGAGTGTTCTGCGCCGCCGTGATCAAGGGATGGAGAAACACACACCTACTGTATATGATGTGTGTGTGACGAACAGAATAAATAATCTGAGGATGTTTGTTTGATAAGGGAAATGTAGGAACGTTTCTTCAATGACTTCTGTTGTGATCTTGTGTGAAAATTAACTCAATCTCTCTTGCGCGTCCACTTACACTCATGTGGGCGTGGTCCTTGGCCTTGGAGGACGGCGTGCTGCCGGAGGAGGCGACTGACGCGGGACTGTTGGGGGCAGCGTCTTTCTTCAGGACCCGAGATTTATCCAGGCCATTCTCTGGAGGAGAGTGAGCGGGGCTCCCCCGTGGGGTGGCGGGATCCTTGAGTGTGTGTGAGAGAGAAAAGGACACTGAGCAAACAGACCACAGGAAAGCCACTGATGTAGGTCAAACAAACCTCGGCCTCATGCGCACACACAGATAATGTATATACTGGTGGGTGCTTACACACACACACACACGCACGCACACGCACACAGACACAGATACAGATACACAGACACACTTCTCATTCATCTGTTGCTCTTATTTTATCTTTATGGAGATGCTTTGTTGGGTAAACACACTGGTCCCTGGGAGAAGAAATTAGAAATCCCCCAAATCCACATATTTGTGACTTTGTGAATCATTTGGGAGATAATTGTGAATTTCTCACAGGGATCAATAAAGTATCTATCCATCTAAATATCGATGCCCCACCCCCTCGACCTCCAGCCTTCAACCTCTTCTACCCGGCATCTCAACAATATACATGCTTGTCAGGCATTATTATTATCATTATTATTATTATTAGCTGAAATTTGGAACAAAGGCAGGGACTTTCCTACATGTGCTATGGGAATGTCGTCCAATCCAACCATTTTAGGTGAAAGTAATAGAGCACCTGGGAAATGCTCTGGGGATAGAGAGAACACTGTAAACCTGAAACCTGTATGGGCATTTGTATGTAGGTACCAGACACCAGGGACCCACTGTGACCCCATCCAACTGAGCTGTCTTAAGGTGAAATAAAAAATGTCCATGCTGCTGCTGCTGCTAGAGACAAGAAAAGACTGTTCCAGCACATGTGGACTTTGTCTTATTCTCTCCATGAGATTATTCTCCGGTGTGGAAGATCTAGATGCATCTACAGACTGACAACAGAAGCACACACACACTCACCTCGTTGGAGACGTCCACCACCAAGTCATCACTCTTGTCTCCGTCACTGTCCTGAAATGACGAAGACGAGACAGATTCTGAATAAATACTTCATCACGTGTTGTGTTTCTACTCGTGTCACTTTACTTTTAGGTTCTTTCACTGCTGTTGGTTCTCATCATATTATCAACTGATTTGAGGATGTTTCTTCTCCATAACACTAAATGTGTTCATTCTGAAACTCCTCAAAAAGCTACTTAAATTAAGTACCTTTTTTTGAGTGGGGGGGGACTACTATTACTTTTACTATGAAAGGAAGTCACTCCAGACTCAGTGAGTTCTGGGACTCATTCCAGAAAGCAGGTTCAGTGAAAAGTTTTTTAAACCTGAAATGAAGGAAATTTGCTGATTTTTCAGTTCTATTTTCATGTGAACTGACAGACCTCAAACCAAATGTATTTAAAGTTTCATGTTTGAATTTACCAGCCTTGATTAGGTATCAACTTATTTAAAGAGAAACCTTGCAGTGTTTGTCTGTCAGCAGGATTATTATTTTACCCCCAACGGTATCGCTACCGATACATTCATACTAGCATACTTTGTAATTACACACCATCTATTTGCACTAGAAAACGGTGCCTTGAATGCTGAGAATTTGCACTTCACAGCCAAATTGCTGTCATTACGGTAATGAGTTACAGAGCGAATGGGATTACCGTAATGACAGCAACATGGCTCTTCTCAATGTTCAGGAATTGATGGACGTTTTCTCCTTCTCCAAGCTCCTTCACACCAGGTAGAGGAACCGAGTGACGCTTCTCAGCTTTCAGGAACCGTTTCAGACATTTTCTGATAGCACAGTTCATTTATAATTATGGTGCCAAAGTAGGCAAGTCAAATGTAGCACAAGAGATACTGTCGGTGTTCAAGGGTTGACCAAACTGATCCCTTGAACAAAGTTTCAAACATTCGGTTAACTTTACTACAGAACCAACAAAATGTTTCAAAATAACCTGTTTTCCTTGCTTTGAGAAAACGTATATACTCTAAACTCTACAGCATACTCTACAGCATCACAGATTCTACAATCTTTTATGGAAACAAACTCACGTATCTACTCATGCTGTCCTTGTCGTCCACTTTGCGTTTCTTGGGGTCGAGTCCGTAATCTGAAGAACCACGGTGTTTCTCGCTCGCTGCCCGCAGGCTGTCTGATGGCGACACCGAATTATTCTGCCATCAACAACATGCAGACATGTCAGTTGAGTCACCTCTGACTCTCATTACAGTGTTTCCATTGTACTTTACCCGTGATGACACTTGTGTGCAACATTTATTTAAATCTGTGAGTACACCGAGGTGGGCCTCGTTTACAGTGCTGATGACGAGTGGAGAATAAAACTAAATCACTCGTGGACGTTCTCATCAGCCACTAAACCTACAAACGTTTGGATGGATCAAGGTGTTTTTAACACATCAGCCATGGTAAATGAGCAGGAGACAAGGAACAAACTGTATCACTCTTTCACATTAGAGATTCTTGTGTTAGCGGTAACGCTTTGGTCGTCCATCTCTCTTTAGTGACTAATCAGGGGCCGATAATCTGTAGCTGTCACGTTTTAGTATTGACTCAGCTTCGTCCTTCGCCGAAAAGGAATCAAAAAGAGCAGCAGGTACCAGGTTCAGTGGGTAAAAAAAAAAAAAAAGAGGCGAGTTGATTCGCGCTGGAACTGTGTAGTGGAAAATGGGCATTAGTGGTTAATGATTTAAAATGACAGAGACGAACAGGTGAATTTTATAGTTTTCTGGGGAAGCATATGGGGCAGAACTCCCTAGCTCAGTACGGACTCTGGTATATCAGATGTTCAGTCCATTTCGGCCCCTTTTTTACAGTCCATTTTAGTCCACATTTCCTGACAGCAGACTAACTCTTGGGCAGTTAAGACATTTCTAAAGGCGTATCATTTTCAAGCCCAATTCATGTAGGCGTACCTACAGCGTAGAGTCCATGTCGATACGTTGCCTGCGGTGTAGGGTACGGCGTATGTACAGTACATGATGTGCGCCTCTTCAGAAATGTAACTACACGTCTCGGCTACGTGAACCTCCACAGACAGCAACAACTGTGATTGGACTGTTTGCCTCACGTTGTTCGCCTTGCATTGTTAAGAAAATAGAACCGACCAAAAGACGATTTTTGATTGGAAAAGTGAACGGAAAATGACAGCGATTGTTGTAGTTATTGTGATATCATGGTCTGTTCACTTTCTTTAAGTAAATAGAAAGATAGATAAATAGAAATAGCAGCACTTCTGTGTCTGCAGAGCAAATACGACTGTCCAAAATACGATTTTTGATATTTAAAAAAGTGAACGGAAAATTCTGCCGACCTTGTCACAGTTAGCAACTGAAAGTATGACAAGGAAATATCGCTTGAAGTAAGCAGACAAACACAGATAAACAGAAAAACGAAACATGGCAGCGAGATTCAAATGTGAGCTACGCAGACAGATGCAGATGGCATAAGGCCTTCACGTAGGGGATGATGTACGGTCAGCATCAGGTCAGCGCAGAAGCATGAATGAGGCTTTAGGATGACGGTGGAGAGGGATGGTTCCACCAATCGCTATACTGATGTAGATCGACTGATTGTTACCCCTCTAGTTGATGGGCCTTTTTACTTTGGTCAAAGCAGTGGCAGTATTGACATGCAGAGTCACTGTCTCGGAATTGAAACGGGATAAAAAATGCAGGAGAGGATCACTGCAGCTACTGAAGCCTGGAGGCTAAGAGGCACTACCGGAAGGAACCAAACACAAACTGTGAGAAGGTGACGCAGAGGGCAGCTGCGGTAGGCTGGGGGGGGGGCGTGTGAGGAGGTAGCAGAGTGCAGCGGAGGACATGTTTGGGTTTAAACGTACAACCTGACACCTAATCAGCCTCTGACCTGGTCAGAGACACGCTTGGAGCCACATTAACAACTCAAAACCAAAAAGAGACTAAAGAGAACAGAGCCAGGATTACTGGAGGTACATCTGGCTGTCGGTTTATTGAAAGTACTGTTAACCAAATGCAAGGAAAACCAGAGCGAGAGAGACATTGAGTGTGTGCTGTGGCAGGACGGACAAAGAATTACAAGGTGACGGACAGAAAAGAAAGAAATCAACCGGAAGGAGATTTTTAAAAAAGGAAGGAAAAAAAAGAATGAAGCCATTGAAGGAACCTGGACAAGGGTTCAATGTAAAAACACAAAGAGGTTGTTTCCAAGGGAGAAAAACACTCATGAAATGGGGAAAGAAGAGAACAAAACAGGAAAAGAACTTGGCAAGCAATGAGAGCGTACTGTGGCAGTATGGCAACAAGTTCCCCCCTCTGGTGGGAATGCCCGGACAAGCTGGCACCGCCTGAGAGGGTGCAAACAGGGTGTTTGTCGTCTGGGCACTAGTGTGGTGGGGTGTCGCTGCCAAACATGCCAACGGTCAGGATGGAGGGTGAGGAGGAGTGAAGGGGAGCCAAGACTGAGGGCGGCCCACACCGACAGGACGCTCACAAACTGGACTCCTTCATCCAGAGCACGGAAACATTAAAGACGACCTCCGGAGAGTGACGAGTGAGGGCAACGGAGGGTGGGTAGCCTCGCACACAGTCACGGGTAAAACCACTGGAGGTGGTGGTGGGGGGAATTGGGCGGGGGGGCACTGTGAAATGTATGTGTGGGAAGATTTTATTAAATTTTAAGTGCAACATTTTGGTCGAAATCTGAAAGTACACGTTTTATTTTAGAGGCAATTTTTTTACTATTAAACAGCTATTCTAAATTTACTTTTCTTTCTCAGTTGGAGCTGTTACTGACAAACTTTCTCGCCTAGATAAATTTAGTATTTGATTCTTTTTTATGTTGTCATACTATGCTTTTAGAGGAATCTGTGTGTGTCACAAAGAGTGTTACAAACAAAATCTAATTGATGAGATGTTGGTTCATTTTAGGGACGTGCTCTGTTGTTCAAAACTGGAATATAAATACATATATATCACAGCAATCACAGATAATGAATCATATAACAACTTCATGATAATATAGTATCATAACAACATTGTATTGTACCATAACATAAGGAACATGATAATGTAGTATCATATGACATTGTGATAGTATTATGCCATAAATTATTATGATATATGTTATGGTTATGATACAATTTATCACAATAAGTATCGTAATATCGTAACATAAGGATCATAACAAAAATATGGTGACAATATCATTAGGTACGGCTCATGATAAAACAGTAAAAAAAAAAAGGATGACATTGTGATAATATCATATTATAATGTAAGTATCGAGATAATATTGTACCATAAGTGTCACGATAATATTGTATCATAAGTATAGTGATGATATTGTATCATAAGTATCATGATAATATCGTATCATAAGTATAGTGATAATATTGTATCTTAAGTATCATGATGATATTGTATCATAAGTATCATGATAATATCGTATCATAAGTATAGTGGTAATATTGTATTGTGAGATGGGACATTATTACCACTAAAAGCTTTCTGTTGCTTCCACTTCCCCTTCTGGGTCAGAACTACAGGGATGTTGATGTGTGTGTTGGCGGGGCAGCACCTTTTTGTCAGTTTTGGCATGAAACCAAAGGAGAGTGATGCTGAGTAACACAAACAAAACCTCATAGAGCATCACGGGCAGAGTGTGTACCCATGACCTTTAAAAGGTCTGCTTTGATTCCCCTGAACATGAGACGGCAGAACAGGAAGTCTGTGTGTGTGTGTGTGTGTGTGTGTGTGTGTGTGTGTGTGTGTACACTAAAGGAGGACAGATCAGGTATTGGCAACCGCTCGTCACACACAACATTGTGTCTGGGTTCCCTTCAGTCATGGGTGGGCCCGTTCAGACCGGGCCAGTCGACGGGAACTCGATCTAGCATTACACTCGAGCGAGCTGAGAGCTTTAAGCTTGGGACGTTAACATGAGAAGGGAAAGACGTAGGGACAGAGAGACGCAGACGGGGGACTGAAAGAAGAGAAGGGAGGATGTGGTGTTAAGAGGTGAATGAGTGACATGAGAAGACGTGAACCGAGAAATGCAAGTATGTGGAAAAGAAAGTGAAGATACAAAGGAGAGGATAAGGAGTCAGCTATTCGATGCACACAAATCTTTTAAAGTGGGGAGGCGGGGGGAGGAGAAGGACGTTCAAAGTCTTCTTTTAATTGCGCTGAAAGTGAAGGAGGTAGCTGGCGGCTAATCCTCGCTCAGTGATTGGAGTCATTTTCCACCTGGATTAGATGGCACTGGATTATTTGGCCAGACTTCATTATCTGATTTCAGTCGGCGTGCACTCCCCCGACTACAAAAAATGTTTGTGTTCTTACACAGAGAGCAAGAATGTTCTATTGAACAGAGAGATGAAGTCTCTGTAAGGTACACCTAATCACCAAACACACACGGCAAAGACGAGACACACACACACACACACACACAGGAGACAGAGAGAATCAACCTACCGTGCTGGACTCGCGTTCTTTCAGAGGAATGGTGAGAGGCGAGTGAAAAGATGACAGGCCAGGAGGGAGAAAGGCAAAACACAAATTAGTATGAGAGTTACAACGACTCAGCGCACTGTCACACAACAGGATTAGAACATTACTCATCAAAAAAAGAAAAAAGAGTCAAGTCATGAAGGAACGACTTTCTAATGAGGCAACTAATGACTGAATTAGGAGTTGAAGATCATTTATCAACGCCGTTTAGATGCATCGTGTTTTTAGCCCAGTGTTTGGATGCTGGACGACAAACATGTCAAATCCTAATTCTCCGACTGAAGCTTCTTAACCACAGCAAACTGAATGGCTCTGGTTTGTGGACAAAATAAGACATTTTAAATGTTGTCATCTGACCTCATTTCCAATTTTTGTGACAGTTTTCTGCCATGTTAAAGATCAAAACAATGAATCAAAGTGACACAAAAAAGAATCTAACAATAACTGTTATTCAACAACTCTAGTTTACATCTTCATGGTACTAGTGTATGAAGTAATAATGATAATATATAATAATAGTTTAATTATGATGATAACTAGAAAATCTTTGAACTGTTTTCATGTGGGTCTGTTTCTCCTCCCATTTGGCAAATACAATATGTGCAAAGGAAATAACGGCGAATGATGTTTCCAGTGACGCCTGTCGGGTTGTGCTCTTCACCTCGGTGCTCCAGGTCGTGGTGGTTCTTCTCATCCTTCACGGGCAGGTGCGCCTGACTGCCGAGAGCTCCCAGCGCCAGCAGGCCGGAGCCGGCGCCCGTTACGGGGGGGATGCCAGGCGGCTGCAAGCCTGAAGGGTGCGGGGGCAGCTGCACAGGGGGCCCGTGGGCTGCATGGGAGAGGTGCTGGGCCTGGAGCTGTTGCTGCTGAAAACAAACACAGAGGGACAGGAGACGAGAGAGGACAAGTGGGTCGGCTGGGAAGTGAGTCCATGAATGACAGCGCACAACTACGTTCATCTTAGAATAGACCGTGAAACAGCAACTGCAAGCACGCTCACAATTCAGCTTGTTCACGGCTGGTGGGAAGAGAGATGTGTTTTTTTTTTTGGGTTGTATGTGTAGAAGTTCCTCGTTTTAATTATTTACGCTTAAGTCCCACTTTAGGCAACAGAGCAAATGGGATTACCGTAATGACTGTAACATGGCTGTTGAGGAAGTGATTGATGTTTTCTCCTTATTCAAAGGTAGGGGAACTGAGTGCAACTTCTCAGCTTTCTGTAACCCTCTGGTGTTTTCTGTGCAAACAAGTTATTACGGTACCCCCAGTATGCTAGCACGAATGTATCACCGGCGATACTGTTCTTTGCCTTATTCTAGTCATCTTATTTTCCATTTTGATCTACGTGCCTGTTCGTTGCCTTTAACTTTTGTCCTGACAAATTAAAACCTTTAAGAGTTGCTGGTTGGACTGGCTGTTGCATAATGGGGGAAATAAATTCTGTATTATCTTCTGTAGTGTTGTGTTGAAATATGCCGAGTAGTTTATGACACCACAATGTCAACATTTAGACATTCATCACAATTCTTGGAGGTTAAATTTTATAGACAGATGATAGATCCTTTATTAACTGTTAGGAAAAACATGGGTTATAGCAGCAAAGATAACAACGTTAAAGCAATGGTAATACTTTAAAAGAAGGTAGAAAATATAAACCACAACTAAGAATGTCTAAACATGTTTAGAAAATAAAATGAAAAGTGTGAGATTGTATTTTTATTGTATTTTAAGACCTAATGTGAATGAGACTGAATGTGATTTACTGCCACCATCTCCAGGGTCGTACAACTTTTACAATCTTTACTTGCCGTCTCTCGGCTGAGTTACAAACCGAGGAAAGACTGTTGGCTCAGGCAACAGTGTCCACTCTGATCCTCAAACATGAAAACAGGCATTTGTGCTCTCTCCAAAACCACTGGGCCTCAATCATAGCTGGGTCGGTGGAGAAAAAAAAATCAATAGGCCCACTCTTGAAAACCTCAAAAAAAAAAAAAAATTCAAAACCAAGCAGGCAAACAGACTCCTCCACCAAATCGCTGCTAAGCACAGACACACACACCTCCCAAGAGGCGTGTGAACGAGGCAGCCGCGGCGCAGTGAGTAGATAGACAGGAGTTAAATAGCCACTCAGGCAAGAGGGAAGCAGGTGCTTTAAAACAAGGTTAAATAACACTTAGCACATCCATCAGCTGCCTCTCCAAAGAGGAAAAAAATGCTATTCCGCTAGTTGGACAGAACTTCAACGACCTCGTCTATATGTGCGTTACATAAACTGGAGGGACTAGATGAGTTGGTTTATTTGACAACTCAGCTCATTATGTCGAGCTGGACCTGAAGCGCCGAGAGGAGGAAGACGCTTTGTTCATCTGAGCAGCCGGTTTGTTGTGAAAGAGGAAGCAAAAAAAGGAAAAAAAAGAACGCAAAAGCAAGGACAGGCAGTTAGAAAAAAAAAAAAAGACAATGAAAGTGAGGGAGGAAGGCACTGAGGCAGGGACGTCCCTATTCAGTGAGCCTAATGAGGAAAAGCGTGCAGGGATTGTTATCAAGAAGTCTCATTAGCGAGCGGTGGCTAAGGAGAGAGGGTGAGGAAACGCGAGGGGGGGAAGAGGAAAAGGGGAGGTGGGGCGAGGTTCAAAAAATAAATTGCTTCCAACTCAATATTCATGGATAAGGAGCTGGCATCCTTTCACACTTATCTTTTTTCATTATGTGTAAATGCCGCTGCAGCTCAGGCAACTTCCACAGGAAACAGGCAATTAAAGTTAACTAGGCGAAGCTGGCTCCCTGCAGAACGGCACTGTCAGGTGGAACAAGCTGCCGCACCAGCAGCACAAACCATCTGGCACGCCGCCGCCGCCACCGTAATAAGTCGAACAATGATCGCAGCATTACTGACACGAACAACAAGAGCTGACTGACTGCAGCAACGGGAGAGGGCAGACGATGGGATGTTTGGGAGGTTCTGGGGCTTTTCCACGACGCGGTTCGGCTCTAGGCTAGGGATTCCACGACTGGAGATTTTCTAGGTGTGATTAAAGAAATAATCCAGATTATTACCCGATTATTTATAATTACTGTTCCCCCCAAGAATCCGCCATTCCGCAATCGCGGCATTTACCGCAAATTTCAAAGCCCTCCACAGAAATCAAATCAGTCCACGGAATACAGGGCGACGTGCAGAATAAGTGTAGTTGTAGTTTTAGTTTGTAGTTTTCTTCCCGGCCACTAGATGTTGCGGCCAGACAGACGGGATCTAAGGTTGCAAAACACAGGAAGAAGAAGCGCACCATTTTACGTGGCGTTTCCTGTTTTGGTGAGTAGCGGTCCTTTAAAGTCTGCAATCAGCACCAACATGACAATAAGCTGACCGTGCTCCATGATGTACAACAGAAATTGTCTTCCCACATAAACTGTGTGACCAATGAGTGAACGGCATTTGCGGTCACGTGACTTCCGTTTACAGTTTCTGGTCCGTTTGCGTTTGTCCTTTTGTGAACGCAAACCGGATCAGATGAAAAGAGTTCAACCATAGTTTGGTGAAATGTTTTACATTTTAATAAAACTGCCCAACAGGGACAAAGAGAATATTGATGGCGATTATTTTATAACCGCAATTTTTCAGTGTTTTGGTATTGCAGTTAATTTCATAAGATAATTTTTATTTCATTATTACATAAATTTGCTTTGTAACTGGTCCTTTTGGGTTGTTTTTTGAATGCCCACAGAAAATCAACTTTCAAGCCGTGGAATCCGGATTGTTCTCCACAGAATCAACACTGTTTCTCTGCAGATTCCTGGGTGGACTATATAAGCGATAAACAGGGTAATCTATAATACAAATATAATAGAATATAGAATATTTCATATATCACCATCATCCCTTCCACCCCTATAAATGATTCTGTATGTAGCATTCAACCAGTTTAATGACAATAACGACTTATTTTGAAGCAGCCAGATGTAGGTAACAAGTACCGTGTAGCATTTTTAATCGTTTATGTTGGATTATATACTCTCAACTTGTCTTGTCTCAACTTGTCTTGACGTCAAGCGATGGCGACTGAAGGCGAATGGATCTTGTTACCGCACTAACTACAACAGAGGGGGTTCTGGGATTTGTTTACTTCAAGTGATGCATACATTTACTGCAGTATATTTTACTCTTTTATTTTACCTACTTAAGATGTGCACACCCACATTTGTATTTTAATTCTCTCATTGGGGCAGTTTTTTTATTTGATACTCATTTTTGTCCACTCAACAATTTAGCAAAGGTTTTTTGTTAAAGTTATTATTTTTTCTTTCCACATGTAACCGCTCCATTGTTTTTCTTGCTTGACTGGAACTACTGGAACCAAGGAATTTCCCTCTGGGATAAATAAAATACTTCTGATTCTGATTGCGACTGAAAGTGAGCGGATCCTGTTACCACAGTAACTCCAACAGGATCAGCGTGGTATTCCGCTCACTTTTCCGCTCATACATCATTGGTAGGACGGTTCTGTTTTCTCTGCAAACGCAGATGTGGTGCTCCAAGAAGTCATGTGACGCAAACAGTCACATTTGTTGCCATCACTGGAGGTCGACGTACCCGCGACGTGTTGTTACATTTCTGGAGAGGTTAACATCACCCTACGTCGTAGGCACACGGCATAAAGCATGAATCAGGCTTTAGTCGTTGTTTCCTGCGCTTTATGCCAAAGCAGACAAAAGGATTAGATTAGCTAATTAGATTATCTTAGCTAAAACACACTCGAGTCATGCTTCGAAAAGACATGTTAGACTGTCAGTTTGAAACATTCAACAAACGTTTGCCGCTGACCATGAAGGCTGGGAAGATGCTGTGAGGCAGCTGCTGCTGCTGCTGGGTGGAACGGGACAGAGAGAGACGCATCAGACAGAGACAGAAAACACCAGCGACACAGCTGACAGTAGAAAAGAAGAACATCACAAACATCACGTCTTTCACGGGGTCAGGAATCGACCCCATGATACCATATCATCACTATATTAGGATCACTGCAATATGTCATATTGCAATTTTAACAGTTTTTACTAAGTAAGTAAATGTTGCGAAATTCAACAAAATATACTCCACCATGGCCATTAATAGAAAATAGCATGCTAGCATCACACTGAGGAATGGAGAACGTCGAACATTTTGAAACATTAACAAAAGCTCAAACTTAAACTGAAGCTAATTTATCTGTTGGGGACAAAGTTGTATTTCAGCTGCTGCCATATGTTAAGCATTGAAATGACGTGGAAATGTGAAGTGAATGCAGTGTGAGTTGAATGAGTTTCTCAGACTTGAGAAGTGAGCAAACACGCCAGGAGAGAAAGCAAAACTAGGCAAAGTGAATTTTCCACAGACCGGAATTAATATTTACTCAGTCTTGTTACGAATTTGTAATCTTTGTTGAAGAAATGACACACAAACGGAACCAGTTGCTTTAACACTAACTTACATTGAACTAAGGCCCCAACAAAAATATTAATGATAATCAATCAATTATTTAGTCACATGGACAAAAAGGGCATTTAGCTTGTTTCTCACCCGGATCAGACATTGTGCGTGATGAGGATACTAAAACCAAAAGCACATTTTGGCCGATTAAACAAGTAATAATTAACTCCAGAGAGCAAACATCGGATCGCTGGACCTGTTCTGCAGCCAGGGAAGCGTAAGAGACACATCGGTTCATTTTAAGTTCAGGCTTTTGTTTGAACGTTGGAAAGCAAACAATCAAACTGTATTTAGCCGAAATACACTTTTATGTGCCACTGAACATTGGAACTAGTTCAAATTAGGAACAAATACATTTCTTTTCCAGACAGCTTTCTCACAGCAGTTTGCTAATTTGATATTAACGTGACGCTCGGCAAATAAAGAAAGAAATCCCATGACAGTAGGACAAACTGCGCACACACACCACACTGACATGTCAGCACATCACGCTAGGAAAGCAGCGTGTGGACACTGGAGTCATTTGTTTTGGATTGTTTGCGCACTGTTCAGCCGCAATCTGCGATCCTCTGAGTTCCCACAGATGGCGCTTAAGCATCGTTATGGCAGTAAATAATGATTTCATGGCTGTTTTCAGAGTTCTACATCCTCAAAGTGCTATTATATTCATAGTCATTATTATCAATAAAATAAAACGTGGAAAATCCTATAAATACGTATTGTGGATGAATGTTTGCCACAAAACCGAACGAAAAAGTCTCAGCACATTGTGGGTTAAAATTGCTGAACAGATGAAGCACAGAGAGGCATCACATCCTTCTTGCGGTTAAAGTATTCTCGCCCTGAAAAAGAAAACAATATTGACGAACCAAAAGATCCAGTCACATCACGGGTCAAACCCTTGTGTGCTTCAACAGAAACACATTCAGAATATGACGTGAGTTTAACAATGGAACAGAGAAGCAAAACTATTTTTCTTCTCGTTCTTTTGTCTTCTCTCCTTTTGTTTTGCTGATTGGCTGTGTTTGCGTGTGGGAGGATATACGTTTAGTGTTTGTCACGTTTAAGAATTACTCTTTTTTCTAGGCAAGACACCAAAATGAGAATATTTTGTTTTTGCTTGTTTCCATACTCTGATACAGGCATGAATGCGCTGGGCTGTGTAACGCAGACCTATGAGTGTACTGTATGTGTGTGTGTCTTCAGTATATATATATGTATGTACACACACATATACAGTATATAAAGATTACATCAATACACAAATACATACATAATTAAGCGTGTAACAAATAACCAATAAACCTGATTCTGAATTGACATGGCAAAAGTACCACTACCACTTGTTCCCTGGTCTTGTATCTATTTGAAGGTAAGAATGTTTACAGAATTGACTTGTGTGAAGAACATACTAAGATAATGTTATATAGCTTTATATAGCATTATGACTTATCGCCATAATGTAAAACAATTGTCTAGGAGCTATTTCAATGTGGGTCTGCTGCTGGACCCACGGTGATGATTCCCCAAACATATATATTTCCTTTCTGGGGGTAGTGTGAGAAGTGGTCCTGAAATCAACTTTTTTCCTTCAGGTCCCATTCATTCCTTATGACTGAAAACTTTTTTTATGTTTTTGTCAATTTTCTCACGAACCACCATCACATCAACGTGAGGGACCCATAGCCATCGATTTCCAATCAAGGCGGTCGTTAACGATACCTTTCTAGTAGCGTGCCAAAGTATCTGCACTATAATATTACGTTTGTTGAAGAATAAACGCGTATGAACCACACAAACTCCCCCACTAAGACGAGATTGATTAACCTGTCATGACCGTACCGAAATAAATCGGCCCCCTTTTTTTTCCGTCAGTGTGTGTTCCGTCTGTCCCTGAGCGTTTGTTAGGAAGGAAAGGTCATTCCTGTTGTGGACAGTCGAGCTCAACTTGAAAGGAGGAAATAGGAAGTAATTACTGTGAAATGCAGGGGTTGAGCTGCTGGCTCATTTCCTTTAATCGAATTCCGATATCCACCTCTCATTAGGTTTGACCCCCTGCCACTGGGACGAGCTAACCGCTGACTAACCCCTGCTCCAAAGGGCTAATCAGCAGGGTCACTTGTACATCTGCGTCCAAGCTGGCAATTAAACACGGCCACTCTTGGAGAATTAAATAAAAGCAGATGGAAGTCTGTTTAGCCACAGTAGAATCTGAGCCCATTCGGGGGTTGGGGATACAATTCAAAGGTCAAATAGTGATTTTTTTTTTAATGTGCATTTCTTTCCTTTCTGCTGAGACAGCTGCAGATGTTCTTGGCTGAAACAGAGGGAAATATACTTAAAAAAAAAAGTGGAAAGAAATGGTCTTGGATCCATTAAGTCTTGTATCCAAACATTCTATATCAGCTAGAATCTGAAAAGTCTGCGCTAACTTGACCTCCAGATCCCGGCCACATGTTGGCCGGAACGTTTACAATTAGCAGACGTCCAGCTGCACGGCAAATCTTTTGATTTAGAAGACGAGCAACTGCAAAGCGGAGATACAAGCGGATATGTTTGCTGCAAACTGGCAATCAGAGGGATGACAGGGATGACAGCAGGGGAATGCAGAGCCACACCCAGAACAATGTCATCAGTGGTCAGTATGCATCTGGATCACGCTACGACCGATCAGAGCAATGGACAAGGTGATGATGTCAGAGAAAGGAACTGATGGACCGACTGGTTTCAGTCTGTTCCCTCACGTATGGTGTTTTGCTCTGAATACATTTTTTAAAATTGCCCAAAGTTTTGTGTAATTCTAGGGAGACTGTTACGGAGTCAATTTAACTAATGAGTAATATTTATTATAATAATATAACAAATAATTTCATGTAATTTACATGTGAACACTGTATAACTGCATAAAACTTTATTTTATTAGACATTTTATCCCCCAGTCATGTGTGTTTGCGCCTCATGGGAGAGGTGAGCATGTTGTCCCGTTGCAGATGCCAAGCCAACAAAACTCTTATGAACCCTTTTTTCAGATTCACTGATTTTAAACACGTGAAATTTTAAAGACCTTTGGTTAAATGAGTTCCTTCTCGTCAGGATTTGAACCAAGGTCACAGTTCTTCCGGGTTTGATGGAGAGACGCCAATGGACTTGGATCTTTTTAGAAAGAACCATTTGACTCTTGATGCCACAGTCGATTCAAACCACTGTTCTTTATCATCAGCTGCCATCTCTGCTTTGTACATAACCACTGTCATCATCCTGTTAAGTCCCGCTCACAGGCTGACTCAGCTGACATCAAATAGACCCATGCGATTGGGTCCAACAGACCACGTCTGGATTTCCAGGCTAGCAGCGAACACGATAAACACATTTTCACACAGCGTGAACAAGCCTACACACGTGACACCGCATTGTTCATTTACAGGGCAGGGCGATATGGATCGAAAGTCAGATCTCCACATTTTTTAGCTGAATGACACTTTCTATACAGTATATCAAAATTTCACATTTTAGAAATGTCCACACTGAATGACGGGGATGAACAAGGACAGTTTATCATCATGTTTAACACTATTAGAACTGATCTACAGTTCCTTCTTGATCTCTGTCAGTTTGAAGCGCTGAAGATCACCCAGGGCTCACATGATAAAGTGATAAATCCATCCATATCGCCCAGCCCACAACTCAAATAAAACATAATAAACCAGTGGAGGCCGAGGCAAGCCTGCACGTGTGAGGAGGACATGGTATTGCTCTTTTGCAGTCGTTTTTTTTTCCCCCCTCAACATGCAGCTCCACAGCTCAAGCGCATGAGGGTGAAATAAACCCGGAAGCGTCATGCAGCGTGTTTGAGCAGCTCATAGAGCGGCCCTGAAGTGCCCGTCCTCCTCTGTGCGTGCAGCTTTGCCCCTCCTGAGTTGAATGAAGAAAGAAGAGGGGGTATACACACAGTCAGAGGCAGATTGGGAAGTCCACGTACCCCGATGATAGCGTTCAGCTCAGTCATTGTCACCTGTTTGGCCCGTTCTACAGCCTGAGCCACCTGCTGTTGGTGCTGCGGGACACACACACACACAAATTAAACATCTCATCTAATGCTCTGAAAATTAAAAATGAAAACTCTACATGCAAAAAAAAAATTATTCTCAGACTAAATGTATTTCAGTCTGTCCTGACTTATTTGTGCATTTTGTTATGCGTATCTACCGTATTATCACACTATATGATTATTGTCCGTCAGACTGTTGAACAATAAAGCTTTTATAAAAGGCTGCCTGCCATAAAGCGTTCTGTTCACATATCTGTGGTGCAAATTCAGCAGGAAAAAATCTGGCACATGCGCACTCGGTCATAAGTGTCCCAATCCCGGAAATACACTGGTTACCGATCAGGTATCATGTGACCTTCCCCAGCGCTCAGAGTGGGATTTCTGTGTTCACGGAAAAAACAGAACAATCCCAAAGGCGTTTTTTAGGAAAGTGGGTGTAAAATTATGTTGACCAGGTCAGAGCCGATCTCAGAGTTTGTGGTGAATTTCAGTGTAACCTGTTGGTCTGGAGCAGGGGTCACCAACGCAGTGCCCATGGGCATCCGGTAGATACAGGCCTGTTCTAAAAATAGCACTGTGATCATTTGAAAATGAAACTATTCCAGAAACTGAAATAACGTGTTGCATGGTGAAACTTTAGTGTTTCTACATAATTAATCATTGTTGATGAGGCTTCATGATTCTAATTAATGCTAAACCATCCCAATTTTTTGTTATTTTCAGAAGTACATGTCAGACTGTTAGCTCTTTGGATAACTGTATTATTGTAGTAGCTCGCACTTTCAGGTTGGTGACCCCTGGTCTGGAGTATGAACTCCAGCCTGTCGATGCGTTTTCCATGGATGCATGGATGGATTTTTCTTGAGGGGTGTTTAAACTTCTACGTTTGCAGCACTCTGTTGAGTGCTTCCACTTTTCTTTGTTTAAGTCAAGAAACAGCTACTAAAAATGAGTGGATCCTGTTTCTGTGGCAACAAATAGCCTTTAGGTCAGTTGCATTTTCTAGGCTGGGAAACATGATGTAATAAGTCACCTAATCCCAGCTGTGGGTGTGACAAGAGGTATGGCGCAGGTACATACGCGTCAATGGGCCCAACAAGTGTACATCACGTTCTGTGCTTCGTGCTAGCTGACTCACTGTGCCATTGTTCTCACGACCTTTAAAATGATCATCAACATAAACCAGCAGAACTGCCCGCCGAGGACATGTCCTCCATGTGTACAATCTAGTTATTCCACTACATTTCAGCATCTGACGTGTCCTGCACGGTGACTTAGCGAGGACAGAGTCGACACTCACCTCTTGTGACAAGAACGGCATGATCTGAGCCAGAATCGCGTTGAGACGTTTGGCGATCTCAGTCTGTGGAAGGAGAGAGAAAAGTGAAAAGAGTGACAGGTGACATCCACTTGCAACAGAACGTTCCAGCAAGAGTCCAGTTCACACTGAGGCGTCGAGCTGCTGCATCTTGTGTTATTGAATTTTATATCTGAATATGTTGCATAATTAAAGTTTGGAACAATCCATGTTTCTTAATTTCTTTTTTTAAAAATACATTTCGTAGTTTGGCTCCTTATGGCGGCTATGGCACCGCACAGTTCCAACTTAACTCGGTTTGGTTCAGTTCAGGATCTTTTCTTTTCCAATTCAGCGCAGTGGTGTTTTTACCGTGACATAAACACATAAACAATGTCGAACATGGAAGAGATGGACAAGTTTTTGGATTTTTGTGACAGAGTGAGACAGCTCCTCTGATAACAAACGTTACAACCAGACAAAAATCACAACAGTGTGTGTTTTGCGCACATCAGCCATGTTAAATGAGAAGACGATGAGGAATCAAGGAAATGTAATAGTCACTATCGCCAGTCAAACTGTCGGTAGGCTCCTGGTAGACTGTGTTTAGGCAGCGCTTGGGACGGCCCTCTATCTGTAGTGACCAATCAGAGGCTGGAACTCTGACATCACATTTAGAGCTGGCTCGCCTCTCTTGACTCATCCCTAAAACAAACTGGTGTTTGTCTGACAGAGGATGAACCCAAAGGGAAACCACCTCCCACTCCGTCGGTCTGAGGCCTTATTTCATTAGGAGCCTGAAATATGCTAATGCCATCTGGCTGGAGAAACCCTAATGATGCCATACTTCATAATTACAGCCGCTGGCGGGGCGGCGGACTGGGGCAGTCAGGTTAACCGTCTGGCCCGATCTGTCAGAGGCATCTTTGTATCGACCACAGAATATTAGCTGAGAGAGTCAGATGATCGGCCTTCACGGAGCAGAGCACTTTACAGACAAATGGATGTGTTGTGTGTGGCCCCGCCCACAGCACTCCCAGATCCCAGGCTGTTGTTCCCTTCTCAGTTCCAGCTCTACTCAACTTGCTGCTTCCAGACACCAGCACCCCGTTGACGTGAGTGGAGTTGTCACGGCAGCATCCATGACTTATACGAAAACAACAACATTGGAGGACATCGAGGCGATGGCGAACTTGCTGTTTGTGTTTACAAAGCAAGAAAAGCTACAAAAGGCGAAATCGACACCCTTTTAGCGTCGTCCAAATCTTGGTGAACGTTCTCACCGGACACCGAACACACATGTGGACTTCATTGACGCACCACAGTGTGTTTTTAGCATGTCAGCCTTGTTCAAGACCAAAGACTTCCTTTCCAAAGTTTCTTTTTTGGTTCTTTGTGTTTTTCTTCCGTTTACGTCAGGCGACAGCAACTCAGAGTGAGCGGATCTATTTACGGCAGTAAGTCAGACAAGATAAGCATAATTTTTTACTCCCTTTTTCATTCAGCACACAGGAAGTGCTACTCCAGCATCTCGTCTCCGTTGAATTTCAGTGTCACCTAAAGGCCTGGAGGATGAACTACAGCCTGTCCAGTCGTTTACAATGGATCCATTTGGATGCAAATATTCTTGAAATGGTGCCGAGGAAGACAGAGGGGAAAAAAGAGCATTATGGTCCGTTTGGACGTGACATCAGTGTGAGAGGTTGGACGAGGTAATGTGACTTGACTGAATCAGGTGAGGGGAACAAATGGATCGGGAGGGATTGAGTTGGAGGCCCAGCTGGTGTGTGTGAGTTGAAGAGGTCCTTTAATCCACCCTCCTCCTCTGAAAGACGGAAGGAGGACGGAAGAGAAGAAGAGCCAGGGCTGGAGGTTCACAACCCTCGGTGGAGTGGCGGTCAGGAATCATTGCACCAGTCTGACCTTCAACACACTGTGTTGTCTCTCTCACCACTCCTCCTCCTGACACTTCCTCCCTGCTAATCTCCTCTACCATCCTCCCTCCTCCTCCTTCTCGCTCGTTTTCCCTCCTCTGTTGCTGGGGCAACGCTATCTGGCAGGGATGATCGTTATGTAAATTGGGCCGGGGCCCTGACCAGAACAGCCTGTAGAATCATATTAGGTGCAGCACAGAGGCAGGTCATTAAATTGAATTTTCGGCCTGTCGATTTGATCGGCACGGGAAATTAATGAGGGATAACTGGGGGTGGGTTGGTGCGGAGGAGCGAGGGAGGGGGTGAACACAAAGAAAGAGTGAACGGAAGGGAGGAGGCTCTTTGGAGACTCATAAAGCATCATCATTAGCGGGGGCTGGATACAATGACACAGTCGGATTAGAGTGTTTCAGTATCACACCACTTCTCTGGAAATGGCTGCCAGGGGAGTTTCTGCAAAACGGCAGTGTGATACGACACACAACTCTCAGCGCACTCAACAATATCAAAAACCTGAACACACAGTTTGTTTATGGCCAAACTGCCCGATGTGAAACGTTTGTTAGTAGTATTGTTTTCACTGTTTCTAAGGTTCAAGATTCCAGAAACTTCCTCTGAGTTAAAAGATTGATTTTTGGTTGAGGAAATACAACAATGGAGTCGACCTCCCTGCGTCCTTGTTCTCGTTTCCATCCAAACCGATGCTGCATAGTTGGTCTGCAACGTTATTGGAGAGAACGTGAGGACGGCAAAATTCTCATCACCTCACCCCTCCAGCCTCTGACCTCTGCCCCTGACGTCTCATAACAACAATGTTCATGCTGTGTTTGTGCAGCAGCAGATATTGAGTCTGTTTGGTTGAAAGCCTTGAATTTCGCCGACATGTTTCGTTTTTTTTCCCCGGTTCTCAGTGTTTTTCTTCGTTTCCTTCCAGCGACAGCGACTGAAAGTGAGCGCAGTGAGTTACCGTAGTAGCTCCGACAATATCGGCATCATGTTCCCCTTGTCTATATGCCTCCACAGACAAGGACGTGCTGCTCCACCGTCTCTTCTTCTCCACTTTTGGTGAATTTCTGTGCCACCAACAGGCCTGGAGGATGAACTACATCCTGTCTAGTGGATTCATTTGGATAGAAATTTTGGTCCGTGGGGGCGTGGCCTCTTCATGGACTTCCAGTCCAGAGGCACCATTTTCCCCGCTGCTTCCACCAGCCAGCGGAGGTAGCCAGTGGTAAGAGTTTATTGTCACTTTGAGCCACTGAAAACAGAAGCCGACAGAGGCTTTTCACTGCGGCTCCGCAATTACAGGTACTCAGGCTTGTTTAGTAGCACCAGAGCCTGGAGAGGCTCTCCCTCTCTCCACTGCATCCCTCTGTCAATGGTGCGTTGAAAGCCATTTGGCTGTTTGTCGCTCCAGGCATTAGCCCTGAAGTGCAGAGCAGAATCTCTGACGAGGATTCAGTTGGCGAGGAAAACAAGTTGCATATGGCGGCGGTAGTGGTGGTGGTGGTGGGGGCAGCGTTTGGGAATTATCTTCTCAGCGGGAGCAGAGGAAGAAAGAGGCACTTAGACGTATCTTGTTCATTACAAATGCATGAAGAATATTTTGCATGTGTATGCCATTCTATTTTGAGCTCATCCACACACTGACAAAGCTGAAGTGACATCCTTTTCTCTGGGGGAGCGTTTGGAAATGGGCTTGATTTTTTTTTCTTTCGTTCTTTCTTTCTTTCTCCAACAGATTATTTTGTTTGAGTTGCAATTATCATGTAGACAATATTTTCACAGCTCTGAACCGTTTGTACGCTCAAGCGCGCTACAAACCTCATCTTCCATTTCACCCCGTCTACGCAGACAGAAAGCGGAATCAGCTGCTTGACTGCACGCACACCCAGATGCTAATTGTTTAACACTGTTCTACCAGCCCCCCCCTTTCCCAGGCTATCAAAACAATACGTGTCTCAGCCTCCAGTAACCCCCATCAACCTCCCCAGAGTGAGTGTGTGTCTGTGTGTGTGCTATCATACTCGGTTTGTTTTGGCTTAAAGACAGGTCAGCCATCATCAACTTGGCAAACAATTCCAGGAATCCAAATATATTCATTTGCACAAGGTCTCCTTCTTCCAAACTTCCTCCTCTCGCCCTCTTTCTCCATCCAGGAAGCAGATATAGCTCACCGAGATAAAAGTGCTCTCTACATTTCCCTTCATTTGCTCAACAGCAAGGAAATGAACGCACGTCACGCAAAATGGCCATGTTTGAAAGAAAGAGAACAATAATCTGCTTCTGTTCATACTGCCGGTGTGAAACGTCAAAGATCACGTGACACGATATTATCACATGACAGGTTCAGTACTGCCATATTTTGCATTTTTTATCTGAAAAATCATATCTATACAAACAACAACAATAATAAACAGATACGTGAATTATTTTATTTATACCGCACATTTTATCTCATAAAATGTGCCAAAGGTTAACAGAATAAAAAGTGTTCAGGCCCCCTTATGATGGAATCCACTGTTGTGGGGCCCTCAGAGGGTCTGTACGTCCCTGCACCTAACAGAACCATCGTCTTAGCTGTGAACTATAAACTGTATTGAAAACTGGAACAGTACTATCGCCACTTCAAACAATTAAGAAAATATTGCTATATTTGCTGTGTCTATATTGATACAATATCAGCACGCAAAATACACCACCGTGTAACCTGCAACCTCCCCCACACACACACCATCAGTTGACAGTGTAGATGTAAACGGCAGCCGGTGAACAACAAAGCAGACGACAGCAAAGAGTCAGCAGGGCGCGATGCTGAGGCAGCCTAATGAGCTGTGCTAATTAAAATCACTTATTGACAGCAAGGGTGATTACCAGCACGCACGCACGCACGCACGCACGCACGCACGCGCACGCGCACGCGCACGCGCACGCACACGCACACGCACACACACACACACACACACACACCGCACTCTTTGCCATCATAAGAGACACTGTCAAAACAAATTACCCCCCCCGACAACCACAGATCCCTTCACTATCAACCATACAGCCCTTTGTTTAACCATGTAGGGGCGTGTTTGCTGCTGCTTCTCCTCATCACAGTTTTGTAAGTTCAACAACGCAAAGTGAGTGGGTTTTTTTGTTTTTTACACGGGCTGCAATAAATCCAAGTCATAGAGAGTGAAATGTCTGCCCCCATCCAATAATCCAACCTCCCTCATCCCTACCAATAACAGGGACAGCTGAGGGCTGTGTGT
>CAAKHB010007736.1:45827-74254 GCA_901007665.1 Aeoliscus strigatus
GTCGCCCTCTTTACCTTTGTCTCCACTGATTCCTCCCCTCCTTGTCCTCTGTGCACAGGTTAAACTTTAATATCCAGCTTAGTATCCGTCACTTGTCGAAGCTACGTCAGTGTGATAACGGCGGAAACGTTCTCCCCCCCCCTTCTCCACACTTCTTCGCCCCCTTGAGAGTGCTTTAAATCCCGACAGCGTCCGTCCGGACGATGGAACTCCTCTGTTCTCTTCTCCTCTCTCCACGACACGGGAGAGCAAGTTGAAATAATGAAAATAAGAACAATAAAACCGTGTTAAAATCCAGTGTCAGTGTGCGGCTCTTCCGGTGAGTCCAGTAGTTTTGAAAATGTCGGCAGTTGTGAAACACACAAGCTCCGTCGAATCCACCCTGCTTCTCCGCCGCCGCGCGCGCGCGCTCTGCTGCTGCCACACACTGAGCACTGACACGAGGACCCGACACCGCCGCGAGAGGACAGCGCACGAACCAATTGGCTAGTTGGAAAGGTAGTTCGCCGACTTCCACCAATCACAACGCGGCATAGCCCACGTGGGGGACACCAGCGCGCCGTCACTCTGATTGGCTAAGTGGACACGTAACGTCACGTTGTTCGCCATTTTGGATTTGAAGTGACATTCGGTGCGTTCAACAACTTGTTCAAAACAAAGACGAATAATTTATATGTATCACCGGGCTGCTGCCGGATATTCAACGAGTCAAGTAGTTGTGGCTGTGAAAAAATATGTACACAGTAAAAATAAAACAACCACAAACACAAAACACGAAATAAAGTTTAATTTCGAGCTATTTTGCTTGAGATTCCCATGTTAAGAAGGAAAAAAAAACATGACCAACAGAGGAGTTCATTCAAGCAAATGGAGAAGATGTAACCCCCCGCTTAATCTGCAGCAGAGTGTCCTTTAAGTAACTTAAATTGATCGACCTGTTTCTAACGAGACCTCAAGCGCCTACGAGCTTCTCTCCATCGGCAGCCAACGGTCTGCGCTCAGCCAATCACGTGCTGCGCTCTATGCCCAACCCCACGTGGGCGGTACCGCCCCTTCCACTGCTCTTTACCAATGGCAACGTAGCTGTCTCCGGCTGCGGCTTGTGATTGGTCTAGCGTAGGTAGAGCTGTCAGTCAGGAGCCGGAGGTGTCAATTAAACCCACGTTGGTTCTCCTGCGCTGACAAATGCCTGCGCTGCTCTCGAATGGAGGCTGGAATGGCTGCTTAATTAGTTTCGAATGGCTTTTCCTTTCAGCTCAAACAATCTGTCACTACCATGTGGTAAAAAGAGCCGTGCATAAAACAAAAGCAGGGGAAAAAACAGTAGGGGCTAAATATCAGTTTGATTCCCTACTTCCTCTCCCACCTTTCATGAAAACGTTTGCTGCAAAACAAAGCTCCTTTCCCTCATCTACCTCTGTCCTCCTTCAAACCATGATTTCTTTCGTCTGAGTGCCCGTTTTGTCCCATCGCATTTAAATATATTTCCTTATGTAAGCCATCCAGTATGTTTGTACACCTCAAACAAGTTTTCCATTTTATATAATTTAACATAATAAGCAAGCAGGGATTTGATAACTTGAACTATTTGTTTGAAATAGAATAAAGAAATCTGTCATTTGTATGTGATTGGGCCAAATACAGTAAGTATAGCATTTCTTTTCTTTAATCAAACAGAAATTACCTCAAACTGTTCATGAAATGCTGTTTTCAACGTGCAAACTGCCCAAATGAAAAGAAAATGATGTGCATTCTTTGGGTGCTGAGTCCAATCTTCTGCAAAGCAATGAAAGGTAGAAAAGAAAGGTTTGGTGATGAGTTTATATTTTTAGCATTGCTGTGGCCAATGCGCAAAGACAAACTATGTTCAATGCTGTTAGATTTTGTGGTTTAATAACTCAAAAACACAATGTCTGATGGAGTCGGACCAAATGAGAGGATCATAGTTTCCTCTGAGGCAATTATCAGTAGTGGTGTGATTTATCAGGGATTTATCAGGATAATTAAGAGTGTATTGGACCGCTGAATGTCTTCAAAGCAAATGTTAGATTCAGAAGTGCTCACAGTTTAGCGTCAAGGAACCTATTTTTTCTTGTTACATGGTTCATCTTGCATTTAAAAATATTGTATCATGTTCTCTTGTATCACGATCTCCGATTAAGTGAATAACATATTTATATTTCCGTTCTAATTTTTCTGTGTGAATTACTCAGAATTGGCATAACATCATCTTGTTGAGCTGTCTGAATGCGTAAAATGAAAAAGAAGCAAAGAGTAAGTGTCATGTCGAGAAGTAACTGCATCACATTTGAACGACAAGAGTAGTTAGCATGCTGCAAGCTGTTGCTTAGCAACAAATGTACTGTATCCCTGATATGACATCAACTGGGACAGGGATGTGCTGAGGGCATGTTGGTGAGCTGAGCTCCCACTGGGAGAGAACGATGTGTTCTGTTTAGTTTTTCTTCATACATTCTCTACATCTCTGCACTGATAATGACAAACGGTGATTAGAATCATTAATATCATCATTGGTGCCAGAACATCGTTTTCTTAAAACAACCTCCATCCGAATCAGAAATATCTTAGTAACCCTGTCTAAAAATCTAAATTTATTGAAGAAACACAGGTGTAAGCAGAAATATCACAGTGGATAGTTTGACCTTTGGCCTTCAGCACGCCCACTGTGGAGAACACATGCAGACTGTCGAAAAAGTTTGAGCCTCCAGCCACGGATTGGCAACCTTTCGCTACAGTTTTCCTCATTTCCCATATGTTGACGATAGTGATATATATCCAATCTTGTCGAGTGTGAGCAACCGAAGCACTGTTTGTGTTGAACACTAAAACGAGCCGTAGCTTCTCTCTGAGCTGAAGGTTGTTGGCAGCGTGCTCTCTTGAAACTGTATTATTTTTCTACAGCTCTTAAAATGATTAAGTGCGTAACGAGTGGTGCCAAGGTGTCAACAGAACGAAGCGGTTCATAGCTGAAGAGACTGCAAAAATACTTCAATTAGAGGGTGTTGCCAAGATATAATTGTTTAGTTTGCAATGATAAGAAATAGAGTGTTCATCAGAACTGCTGCTCAACGGTAACAAATCACCCACTTTCAATTTCCTCTCACTAACAGGCCACCGGAGCCAAAGTTGTGGTTGCTTCTTCTTGGGAAACGTCTCGGAAACTCAGTCGGTTTTGGTGTAGTTTGTGTGGTATTCTTCAATAGTTCCCTCTTACTCCATGTTGCCTCATGTTTTGACATGTCCTCCTGTGTTTATGTGTATGTGTATTTACGTGTTTGTGGTTGTCATGTAAAGTTTGATGCCCAAAATCAAAACAAGCATGTATTTCCTTTTCTGATGTTATGACTGATTGGTGTCGAAGTGTTGTTTCTCAACTTTGTAACGGCCAGTTCGTTCAGAGACACAAATCCTGGGATTGTTGTGTATACTTTCAGTTTTGTGAATGTGTTCCAGTTGCATCGGATGTCCGAGCTCGCTCTTCTTGCTGATGTGTTTTCTGGGTGAAAACCAACTTTTATGCGTTTCATCACAGCATGGTAAGATGGAAAAAAGTCGGTCTTGTAGGAGTTTTTTATTGGATAAACAACAAACTGTGTGTTAGTCACTGATATGGACACAAAAGACCTAAGTGATTCAAGAACAATAAAAACTCAGTTTATACTGACAGATACTACTGTGCTACTGACACCATCTTGGATCCTGTACTAGGGGTCTGCGGGGTTGAACAGGTCAATTTACAGCTCAGAAAATGACTCGGAAACACACAGGAGGACGTAAGGAAATCCTGGTGCGTTCCAACTGTGTCAAGATGTTCGTAACTCATGAATTCAGTTTATACCGACAGATAAGCTGAGTTACTGCCGCCATATTGGATTCTGAACTGGATCTGTGGAGTTGGAGCAAGTTATCGGTTGGATATCGGAGGAGAGAGTGTGTGTGTGTGTGTGTGTGTGTGTGTGTGTGTGTGTGTGTGTGTGTGTGTGTGTGTGTGTGTGTGTGTGTGTGTGTGTGTGGGCTTTCCGTTTGAAATTTCTTGTCCACATCCACAACAACTGTAACACACTGTAAGGATCTGTGTTATCTGGGAGGTGACAAACATCGTCACAGGTCCGGGTCTGACTGCAGAAGAACAAACAGACATTATCACATGGACTCATCTGCTGCGTTGACGACTGTGGATCGGTCACACACTCACACAGCTCCACTTTTCAACCCACTCAATGGAGAGTGGCCTGGATTAGGCAGCAACAAAGGAGTGGGCTTCACCTCGGGGATAAGGGGGCCATTCCACCCTTGTAGACCTCTGCACTGTTTATTTGCACTGGAAACCCAGACGCTGTGAAACTCCCACTCTGAGGCACTACACAAATATTGGCGCTATTTGCAGAGGTGGTTTTAATTCTTTGCAGAGCAATGATTGGCTGCTTTCACTCACATTTCTGCAAGAACTTGGCCAATGGATTCCTCCGGCATTCTGCCTCCCCTCCACCAACTCACACTTGCCCCAAAGTAAATACAACTGAGGTATATTTTCAATGACTTTAGTGGCCACTAAAGACTCAAATCCCATTTATTCTGCGAATGGTATCACATTCTCTACTCAAACAAATCCCCCCGCGCTGAAACCACAGCTTCTATAGCGACCCAAGACCAGTTCCAGCTTCTGCTGTCTGCAAGGATCCTGATACTTCCTGAGAAACGAGACCACATTCACTTGACTTCTTGAAGGTCTGTAGTGTGAAAACAAAGAGGGACTGCAAGAAGCAATGAAGCAGTTCTCGTGGTTACAAATAAAGAGGGATATTCATCAACTGCTGTTGATCATGGATTTCCTCACGTAATAATGTGTTCTTCACTTGCTGGAATTTGCCAAATGGAACGCCCTCTGAATCAGGGAACTCTGACTAGGTCTGACTAAGGCCATGTCCACACGTACCAAAACAATCTTTTTTTCCTCCATGTTCCTTGGCACCAGATCAAGAGTATTTAAATCAAAATGGCTCGATTGGAAACAACTGGACAGGCAACTGGATCATCCTCCAGGCCTGTAGGTGGCGCTGAAACAAAGAAGAAGAGACGGTGAAGCTGCATTTCTTTCAGCAAATATACGGTAACGGTATAAACCGTATAAATTTATGAAGAAAAACGTTGGTTGAACTGCCTGAGACTCCTGAGGTAGCACCTGGGACATTCCTCTGTCTGTAGTGACCAATCAGAGGCCGGCACCCTGCAACGTCACATGTTCAGTAACGGCTCAGCTCGGTAGGAACCTCGGAGGAGGTGGTATGAAAAAAAGGACCAGATACCAGGTTCTATCGCCGCGTCAAGTCCAGTCATGCTGGGACATGTAGTGGAAAAGCCCCAATACGATCAAATCCCAAATAAGACCTTGACGGACCATCACTACTACTACCAACCAGTCGTTTATCAGATCCAGATACCAAACCGGAGATGATGACGAGAAGAGGAAACGTGTCGAGCACAAACTTTGACATCAGCTGCAAGTACTTGCAGTGCTAACTAGTCTCCATCAGACTGATTACTCCTTCCATCCAGCGACTCAATCTATCAACCATCCTCATGAATGTTCCTTCAAGGGGGGCGTAAACAGAGTTTACAATGGTCTGCTAGCAGGACGGCCACCGCTGTATTGTGAATGACCCACCGCCTCGGGATTATTGACGCGCTTTTACAGGCGGGTTCAGGTCATGAAAGGAGGCATTTACAATGGAACCCGACCAGTGTGTGTTGTTGTGGCTGGCGACATGAAAAGGGGCCCTGAAGAGTGTATCGCAGAGTGCTGGCCTCTAATGAATGCAAACAAGATGAAAGGGCCTTATCAAGAGCGACAACACAGACATGAGCCGTGTCGGAACAAAAGAGGCTTCTTTTGGCCCAAGCCCAGCAATTGTCTGTCCTGTTGGCTGGTGTGTACATACTGCCAGTGTGAGTGTGTGTGTGGAGAAAGCAAGGACCCAGAAGGCATTTTTTCTTACATTATTACTGATTTCATGAAGTCTCATTAGCATCATTGTCAATAAACTGACTACTGGTGTAAGTGCAAATATTATTTTATCCATTTCTGCAACACTTAGGCAGACACACACAGAATTTTGCATTTTAATGTGTAATCTGTTGGTTTGATGAAAGCAAAGAAGAATTTGTATCATTTGTATGTTTTCCTTTTTTTATTTTAGTTTTTTCAGTCTTTAGTTTTCTGTATAATAGAGTTAAATGTTTTTTAGTAGTCTCCAGTGGAAACTCACCAGTGCTACACATCAATGATTGAAATGGTTTGTTTTTTTTATATCATCTGTTCGTTGTCCAGCGTGAATTCAACATATGTTTAAAGTTTTTCAGTGGAGCGCTAATGCATTCAGCACGTCTCTGCCGGCGGTGTCGGCAATTAACCAGCTCATTCAGTCAGCTCTTGTCGCGACCCGGTCGACAGGCCAGTTAAGCATCAGGCACTTTAGCGCGTGGCTGTAATTTTTTGTGATTGCACTCCAAGAGGCTGCTGTAAAAGGCACGATGGCGGTCCCGTTCTTCAGCTGGAGAGCGAAAGGCAAGCGAGTGGTGATGGCGAGGTCCACTTTTTGTCAGAGTGAATGATAACAAGTCCCCAAAATGGCTAAGTACACACTGCTGCTGCGGATGAATGCAGACGCGTTCAGCTGGAGGTCAGTACCCGAGTATATTGTATACAGGTAAGTATATTGGATTCACTCACACCTCTGTGTGCTATCAAGAGATAGAATTTATTATGTAAACTATCATGGCGTGTTGACCGTTTACTGTACTGCTGATATGTGGAAGAGTTAATAAATGTGTCGGTGTGTGTTACAAAATCTCAAGGCACGACATGTGCATGTGTTTGTGAAGAACTCTGGTTTGCCTCCGCAAAATGCTTTAGAACTGTTTAAAGCACATCTAATGCACATCAATATTCAAGTTTCAAATTTGTATTTTTGTGTTGTTTTCGTAATATGTAACTTTATATATGAATGAATACTGATTCTACGGCACAGTTATATTCTCTTCATTGTACTTTCAAAGCACAAGCTTGTTCTCGATGTGAAAATCACAAACATTCAACAAGAATTCAACCAAAACGTACATTTACATCAGTTTCATTCATCATCTCCTGCTTGCTCCGGTACACAGCTGCACTTTGTTTGTACATCTGGTTAGATGCCAAACTGAATCCTGTTGTTTAAGCTATTGTAATATGAATTTGTAAATATGAAAACAATTCAAACTAATAGCACAAGTAATAAAGGTCATTGGAGACTTACTGACTGGATTGGTTTCCCCAGTTTTGACTGAAACATTAAGTGTTGGCAGAAATCCGTGATAGAACCCATTGATGGTCCACAGGTGTTGGTGTCTTGTTGCCACATTTGGACTAACTGAGAAAAACGGCATTTCACCATCTGTAATGATGTAAAACCGTAAGAAACACAGAGGAAAACAAGCACCACAAATGTGAGAGCAGCCTGACAGCTTCCTGACATTTCGAATGTCTTCTCTGTGTAATGATCTTTTTTCATCAGCCACTCGGCAGGCGACCACACAGCTGAGTTCATTCTGAAAATGGGAAAAAGATGGTTACCACGGGAACAAGCCCCGACAATGCAGCCTCTTCAGACTGGCGGCAAAGATGAGATGCTTGCACTCACAGACTTTCAGTCTAATGGAGAAGACGAGAAGATGCACGGCCTTGTCTGTGCTGTTTGGTAACCGGGCCGACCCCCTCAGCCCTGTGGGACAAATAGAATGAGGTTAATCACACAGGAGATCGCCACCCGGTCATCGTCTCTTGGGTCATCAGATAAACTGGGATTGCTGAGAACATGCCCTTCGGCACCAGTCGTTTAGCCTGATCAATAGCACTAATTACCACGCTCTTCCCGATGTGATCAGTCCAGAACCTCCTAAGTTCTTCCAGCAACTAGATGGGGGAATGTGTTACTGAAGAAATCACCACAGAATATTTCCCATTTCTGGACAAAGGCAACTCTTTGTAGGCTTCATTAATAATTTCAGTTCTCTGTCATCAGTTGAAACTAATGACCACTGATTTTGTGTCCCAGTTGGTCAACGTCTACCATTCCTTTCTGGACTAAGGAAAAACATCTGAAATCCAGTTGCATTGTCATTTTTTTTTTGTGAAAAGTCCAGTCATCTACTGTACATGTAACTAGCCAAACAAATCTGTGCCTGCCAGAACCTGTTTTTACCTCCACCAAGGAGGGTTATGTTTTCATGACGACGTGTCTCTGTGATCATTAGGAACGTCATGCAAACATTCCTCTCATCTTTCTGCTTTGAATTCTGCTATATTTGGGATTTTTCTAGTTATGAGTGTTTTCTTTGTTTACTTGAGCAAAGAGCCACTGAAAGTGAGCAGAACCTGTTACCACCGCAACTCCATGAAAGCATCATTTTCCGCTTAGTTTTCTGCTCACATATTGTTTTCTGGGTGGTTGTAATTTCTGGGCAAATCCAGATGCATGCATACATTTCTGTAAAGGTAACGTCCAGATCTGCCCTATCAAGAGCATAGGGTCCAAGCTTCAGCATTCCCTACGCCGTACCCAATGCCGCACCCGACGCCATACCCTATGCTGTACCCTACGCCGCACCCTAGGGTGTGTGATGGAAATTCCTACCAGACCTCCAGCAAGATGCAAAACAACAATTCAACAATTGTCTTTTATTACGCAGAGGGAACAAGTCTCACGGAGCACCCAAGCAGTCTGTACGGAGTTGCTCGAGGGAAAGACAATATTCACTGAGGTTTTATACCTTTCAGTAGGACAGATCAGTCATGAGACCAGACAAACCGATCATGTCTGTGTCCTGTTTACCAGATCCTTTATCTGGAATAGTTTAAAATAGTTCCCCTTTGCTTCCACATCTCAGCACATTCTGTAGAGGTGTAATACAACTTTCAGACAGGAACTGTTACCCCCTCGTTCTCTTGAGACACATGCAACTTATTTGACAACAATGATTCAATCAACTAAAGTTTCTATGACAGGTGCACCCTATGCTATACCCTACTTCGCACCCAATGCTATACCCTACGCCACACCCTACGCAGTAGTCCGACTATTAAGCATTGCGTATGCCGTACCCTACGCCGTCCCTTACCTAGCCTAATTTCAGTTCCATGTTTAAAACTTACAGAGACTTTCTGACGTTTCCGGGTTTCAGCATCACTCACGGTCCTTGTTTGACTCACACTCGGCACGTCTACTGTTTGATATGCAATTCTCTCAGCAGGTGCACAGCATTGTTCGTACCCCCTACTTAAATGCTGTTGTCAGCTCTCCTCCCTGTCCATCACCTCTAAGATGTTGAGTGCTGCCATCCTGTTATCAGGTTCCTCCACTTATCACCGAGCAGCGTTGACCTCTGTCCATCACCCTCCGTCTTTCCACCATCGCTTTGATGAAGAAAACAGTCGCTCACAAGGTGGAAACTTTCCTCTATGGTGTAGTATTATCACGAGACAGGAATGTGCGTACATGGACGTCCACAATAGCGTCACCTTGCTGTGGCCATAGATGTCTGCTCACCCAAAGGTCTCCCAAAATGCCCTGTGCTGGCACACCATCACGATGCAGGCACATGTCCAAACACAGGCGCTGACGCCCAGCAGCTGGCCTCAGGGCCACTGGAGCTGCTCGGACAATAATAGAGACTGATTAGAACGTCCGGCAGGGAGGAACAACCCTCAAGCACTTGCTGACAAGGGATATTAAGCGAAGTCCAAAGTCTGGCTGGAGGGATTTGACGATAGCTGCCAAAGGAACGTGTCAGCTCATGCAGCGGCATGTCTTACAGCGAAGTTGACCAAACAGCTGATCGGTGGATGAAGGTTCCACAACGCTATAGAACCAGGGATGATAAACGTACGGCCCACGGGTCAACAGCAGCCCTCTAGAGGATCAAATCTGGCTCCGTGGAATGAATGAGCAAAGAATGAAAGTACTAAAGTAAACATCAATAACAGTAACTGCTGTTCAGTAACACTGAGACACAGAGATCAATGATTCTCCTCCTGCACCACCACCGGTCTGGCCCTCATCACTTTGAGTGATGAGTTAAACTCTGCAGGTTTTACTGATGAACGTAATTAAAAACATAAACTGTAAAGACGTATGGTTTGATTTCTGTCAGTTCACATGAAAATAGAACTGGAAACTGCAGTTTGTCCTCGTTTCAGGAAGAAACCCCTTGTTTTTTCACTAGATGAGGCTTGATGAGTTTCACCTGTGTCTCCTCAGCTCGCTGCGTTCTCTCACCTGTGTCTGGCTCCCTCGTCTTCTCACTGAGTATTTAAGTCGTGAGTTTTCTTTTGCTCCTGTTGGTTTTATCTGTGATTCTTCATGTTTCTCTGTGTATTCTGACGTGCCTTTTCCTTGTTATCGTCTCTTAATCAGTTGTGTTGGTTTTACTGCTTTTTGATGAATGAAACAATGGATTTTAGCTTAGTTTTAGTTTCTCATAGGTTCCTTTGTCGCACAAAAACGGACTCACAGGAGCTGAAGGTGTCTGCTGATTGTCTCAGGATGATGAATCATCGTTACAAAACCATGGAACTGTTAGAGGAACTCTGCTGGCGCATTCCACACAATGAAACATTAAAACATGACATGCCTCCACTGAGCTGCACCGAGGACATGGATAAACTGTTTCTTTCCCACAACAATAACCTCACCGAAGTCCAGGAAAAACTCAATGATGTGCAATAAAAATACTAAATACTAACCACTTTATCGGCCATGCCCAATACTGTCAACACAAATGTAACAGTTACTCCAAAGGTTGTGTCTTTAGTGTTTGTTTTGTTCAAAATGCTGTTTGAAACACTCCACTGTTGTAGCATGGTTTTTGTTTGCACTTGTTACTTATTGCACCAGCAGTTTTGTCATACAACTTATTGTACCATGACTATTTAAAAACACTTTTCTAGTCATGAATATAAGAAAGCTTCAAGAAAAGGTCTGGATTACATACAAAGGATACAGCCACCGGTGGATAATGTTCTATCGTGTATTTTCTAACAGAAGTCATTTGTACTCTAGATGAAATAATTGTTATTAATATATTTTTATAGCAATTTTCTTTACATATAATGTCAAATGACATGAAATGTAATACACAGCACATATAAAAGAAACACATTTAAACTAAGAAATAGTTCTGTATATTTATAAAATAAAATGCAATTTTAAAATGCACTTAAAATACACTTTGTTACAGACTCAGTGGATAAGAAGACAAAACATACAAAATATATCAAAGATCCAATAAAAGAAATATTCACAGTGCACTACGTGCAGATCAGTTAAAAAAAATTCAAGGAGACTAACATAGCAGTGCTTCCAAATCTTGTACTGATGACGTGTAACGCTAACTTTGATGTTTAGTCAATGCCGTGATTATAGGATTCTCTGAGCTGTTTGACCTACATATCAAGATAAGACCTATTAAATAAAATACTCTAAGGTGACGCAGCAGCTGACACGTCCTGTATCGTATTGCACTTGTTCACCATATTATTGAGGTCAGCGTGTTTCTCGATGTTTTCAGTTGTACGTATTTGTTTTTATGTGAGTTCAGGGAGGTCATAGCATTTGAGTAGAGGCTGTCTCTGAACCCATTTGCCCAAGAGGAAGGAAGAGCTTCCTCATCTGTGCTGTACATGTCCTTGAACAGGATTACCATTAAAATCAGCCTAAACTTGGAGGCGCTAGAGTGTGAATGAGGTTTTTGTTGTTGACAAATTTCATTGTTCATTTTGTCATCAGCAGAGAACCATTAGCGCCAAAGTGTCACCTGGGTGTAATGACTCGTTCCTAACGTGTCACCACCTTGACTCGTTCGTCAACGCTTTTGTTGTGCGTTGCTGCGCACCTCGGTGCTCTGTGTCTGCGAAGGCTTTCAGGGACGTCTGCTTGATTTGTGGGAGAGGAACGGAGTGCACGACTTCTCTCTTACTTTACATTATTCATGCAGAAAAGTGCATTTGGCGCTGGTCCTTTCAAATCTAATATTATGTTAATAAGGCGAAAGAACTGTGCTGGAAATAAGTGCACTTCCCAAAAAATGTGCAGCCACGAGCGTGAGTTTGATGGTAATGGTCCATTTAGGTTGACGTGTAATCATGGCAGCCGTCGCAGAAGCGATGCACTGAGGCGTTCACGCGATTCACAGCCGGAACAGTGATGTGTGACGCTCTGAAGTAAATACTTGGGATGCAGGATGTGAGTCATGTCCACACAGAGACAAAGTTATTTACCGCATGACCGTTATTGTCCACATGAACCAGTGTTTGAAAACGTGTCTGAAAGTGAACAAATCTGAGGTACTCAATGTACAGTGAGTACATTCGGAGTTTCTCTTGGGAGATTAAATAAAGTATCTAAGTAGCAGATCTGTTGTACATATTACTGTGCTTCAATGAAAATATTTTTAGTGATTACCTGATTAATCAGTGTTATAATCAGGGAATACTCGGTAAAACGATCGATGGTTGGAGCTCTACTTGACATTTTATGAAACCTCATGTTATTGGTTTGATTATCAGTATCGGGTCATATGATGCAGGCAAATATCAGCTGAAAACAATCCATATGGTGATATACTGGTTAAAAACCACAATGCACTATTCCTTACAAATCTTTGCCATAGATGAGTTTACATCTGTGGAGGTTTGCGTGCGACCATCTGTCGAGAGGATTACACAGAAGTTAGACGATCCAGAGTGGATCTGAGCAGCAGCTTAAAGCAAAAGCTGCCTCACTCTTTGAAAACAACTCAGCCGAATCCAGCAACTTCCTGCTCAATACTGTCAGGCGATATCAGCTTGTTCTCACTGCTTGTTTTCAAATGATTTCAAACACACAGCGAAGAGCCGATCTCCCTCAGCAACAGCTTTCCATTCATGCACATTCAACATCCATCACTCCTTTAATCCCACAATCCCACTTCCCCACAGTTGCGTACGTACAGTAGGTGAACCATGAAGCCTATTGACATACTTAAAGTCGTGTACTGAATGGATGAATTTATTACAGACGTTCTCTCATGCATCACAGAGCCTTAACTCTGATTTATGTGCTCCGTATTAACACCACTTCTCACAGAATGTATTATTCACTCGCTTCACAGCTGACGGCTTCCTTCATTTGCAAAAACGTCCCGTCAGAGGATCAGTTTGTCTCATCAGATAGTTTACATACTTGGCGAAGTCCACGCGTTCATATCAACACTGTCAACTACTAGATTTCCTCCAGGAAGTAACGTCAGATTTTATTCGTACAGTGCCAGATGACAACAAGTGTCTCATGACAATTAGAAAACGTACTACCTGATAATCTCTGATAATGTAAGACGGCCTCAGGGACATCCCTACAAGTGTTATGGGAATGTCATCAAGATTATGCCTAGTGAGTGACCAGACACAAATAATGGGAGTGTCAAAACATGATTTTGCAGATCACAGCAGCCTGAAATATCCTCAGGTTATGGAAAAGTACATCCCCACCAGTGGATTGAAGATATAACAAAAATAGTTTCTTATGAACAGATGGTGGTGTGGATAAATAACAATGGACAGGGAAAAAAGGAGTTATGGGACAGTTTTTTTCGATGAGGCGGTATAGATGTAACTGAATATTTTGTATTTCTGTTCTAATCTGTGAATTACTCTGTATTTATATGTCTGTACCACATGCTGGGGGTCCATTGTAACATCCTGTGGTTGAGCTTTCTGAATGTGTCAAATGAAAAAGAAATGCATAAAAAAAGACAATTAGCAGACGGACTATTCCAATAGTCTCATAATCTCTTGGCGAGGGAAACCATTGCTAATCGTTGAGCCAGTGGGTGAGCTAGCTTGTAGCTAGCGAGACAAAATACAATCTTGATGAGGAAAGAGTTGAGCACATGATCACCCAATGTGAAGAACAATATCAGTGCTTCTGCAAACGATGAATACAATAAAGTATACCGGTAGAGCGGCAGGCGAGAAAGTCATGGCAACAGGAAGTGACGCAATGGAGGAAGGGAGGAAGGAGCAACGAGTAAATCTGTCGCCATGGATCCGTATCACGTATTCATCGTGTTTCTGGTCTGGTTTTACAAACAATATGTTTCTCTGGTAATGTCACCGTGCTTGTTGCTCTGATTTTCACAATTGTTTCTTATACCAAGAACTAGTGCATGCACCACTCCTCCTCTCTCAATGAGGTTTGGGTCCGTGCAGTCTGGAGTTGCTGTTACTTCTAGACTTGCCGATCCTGGGATCCATGGGTCGTCAGCCTCCTCATCTCCTGGGTTTTCTCCAGCCGCCATCAATGATTTGACAGACATGGATGATCCACTGTTGGACTCATTATGCAGCTTTTAGAAGCTAAATTTCAGGGAGAGATGACTCCTTCTGCGGCTCTCCCTGAGGTTTCTGCTTTTTTTCCCTTCTCTTAAAGGGTTTTTGGGCAGTTTTTCCTCACTCTGACTGAGGGTCTAAGGGCAGATGGTGCAGTAGCGTACGGACTCAAGTCCATCGAGAAAATAGTAATTCTGATGTCAGCCTAAAAAAAATCAAATTGAACTGACCTTCATCTAGAAAGATCTCAAAGTTACCTGGAAGTGAGATTTCGTACATGTTCAACTCACTCTGAATTTAGGTTATGAAGCCGATGTGTATTCCTGTTCAGGTCTGTACTCGTGTCTCTTGTCTACAAACACCCAAAGGACATATGTTCCATACTTCACTCAGCCGACATTAAATGCGTATGCAAAAAAAAAAAAAAGAAAAAGAAAATTCATCTGGAGTGAAGAGCTCTTGCCAGCAGCTCCTTTCCAAAATTACAATTAAACTGTCACCACCAGAGTCAAGAACACACACTTCAGCTCTTTTTCTCATTAACTGGGGTTTTGGGAGTACCTGGGTCTCCTTGGCAGCCAGGTTCAAGTGGTGGTGAGTGACTGACAGCGTGACCCCCTTGAGTTGTTCCATCTCGCAGGCAGAGAAGATGAGATTGTTACCAAACGTGATCAACAGCCTCTCAGGGATCACGATGTGAAGCTTCAGTACCTGCCTGAGTGCGTCCTTAGCTGGAGCTGGAGCTCTCTGCAGCATTGGTTCACCAGCAGAGCCTCTCAAACAACGGTGAAGAGCCGATCGCACGCAGCTCCACGCAAAGAATGTAAATGTCCGCTCACACCGTTCCCATGATTTAAGCTCATTCATTCAGAAAGCCACAAAGTGGCAGATGATGCTCTTCTTCATTATCTGCTGAGGATGAGCTAGTCAAAGGTGACCACAAATACTGGATAACAAAGCTGCATTAAGGTCTTCACGGCCTGTAGGTGGAAAAAAACCACTTCTTATCTTCTATTACCAAAAACATTTATGAAATACATGAATGAATTACAAAAACCAATGACAAATATGTAATATTCATAGGATTTTTGAACATGTTCATCTATGTATAGAATGAGTATGGTGTTTATAGTGGTATATAGCAGCACTGTCCTCAGGTCAGAGGTCAGCCAAGCTCTTTATGCAGTCTAATACGGATGTTACACTGATGGCTGAGCAGTAATGACATTAGATATGTTCCCAAAGATGGAAGATAATGAGATTAAAGGATGTGAGGTCTGAGGTTGAACACATGATCTACCAGCTTTGGCCGATGAGAGAATCAGTGCGACCAGTGCCGAGTTCATCAATCCCAGTGATTGATCACGCTGGTGAATTTAGTGGAACCTGTTTTTTTCTGATCTTGGAGATACGAGAGAAGAGAAAGGAAACTAATCTAACTTATCTTTTCCATGACAGAGTTCCAGCTCAAATCGACTCTACTTTTGTGTGTGTGTGTGTGTGCGTGTGTGTGTGTGTTTCTATCAGGGATGGGACCCTGTGCCTGCTGCTAACTTGGTTCCTCTATTTGGCGATCTGAGCTGACACTAACATGATGCTGAACATGTGATGTCTACAGAATACTGGCCTCTGAGTGGAAAATGATGCTGATCTTGTTGTAGTTAGTGCGGTAACAAGATCCATATCATGGTGGCGCATGAAATAATAGAACCCAGATGCAGACAAAATGTACGACTCTAAAGATTAAAAAAAAAAGGCGGAACGAAAAGCGACACTCACAAAGAGGTGGACAGTACAAAACCAAAAGATCAATATCCTAAATACAGAAATTTCCCAGAAGGGGCAAAAGGCAATTTGGGTAGTCGACTATGAGAAAACAAGGTGGCTATGAAACAGTTAGCAATACAACTCCAATACTCCCTCAAGTACACTAGGACATCCTGAACCATAGTCAGTCAAGGACAGACTATGGTTCAGGATAGCGTTCCCGCACCAACAGGCAACGATATAAATCAAATAAATCAAACTGGAAGTGGGTACACACACGACAGACTTGACCACATTCACTTTGAGTCGCCATAAACAAAGAAAGGTAAACTTCAGGTAAACAAAGAAAGAAAGGAAAAGCACTGACAACCGGAACAAAAACCAAACACATTCAACGGAGCTACGCAGACAGGCAGGAGTAGAAACGCTTACGGCTTTAAACTGAAGCAGGTAAATGATCAATATTGATTCGTCTGCTTCCTGATTGAACCCCAAACCTCCAGCTCTCCAGTTAAATTACTTCCAAATTCCAATGCTTGGCTTTCCCGAGTGCGGCGGCTATAAATATCACCCTGATGTGATCTGACACACTCCGACAGTGATTAAGCAAATCAACATAAATTAATGAAAGTAATAAATCACTGCGTGTGACGGCAATTTTCCTCCTTGTCTATGCTAATGAAGATCTCAGACGCTTGTTCCCCCACAATCCTTTAATTAGGTGCCATGAAATTTCTGTGAAACATTCCCATGACAACACTGAGATGACAATTTAGATTGTAGTGTTGTAGTGTTTTATCAAGCTTGTATTTCTGCTGTGTTTGCACATATCAAAGACGGCATTTGCCGTTAACTGTCAGACTTTCACGACCAACGCTAACAGTTATCTCCTGATGCTCAGCAAACCGAAACCCAACATTCACAGGAAAAGCTCCTAGCGACACAGGTGAGGAAACTTCCTTTGACTGTCTCAGAAACCTTGAGCAGATCTCAGGTTCATATGTAGGAGCTTCTGGGCCCATGCGTGTTGTCGTTGGATGTGGTTTCAAGAACTGGAAGAAGTCGAGCGACACCCTGGATCCCGTCAGATGAACGAATTAAAGAGAATTAAAAGCAGCAGCCAACAGTTTGCCAGCTGCCGTTTGGAATCATCAGTGGTTTGAACGAATAACGACATTCGCAGCTGAGCGACAACACTCCAGGGAAGGAAACCAACTCATGAAAGTTTACAGTTTATTGAATCATTACGCTGAAATGAAATCTAATTTCCTGACACGATGCTGAGCAGGCCAGTGGAGCAGAACCTCTGGGGAATGTACAAAACAGTAGACTGGATTTCATCACACAAATTTGCAGTTATTTTCAGGTATTAGTTTAAAAGGGCAAAGTGTGTATGATTCCAGTTCTTGGACATGGTTCCCAGGGTAACCTTAACATCTGGTTAAAGCCCACTCATGACCAAAGATTCCCGGCGCAGCGACGTGAAATGTGCAACTACGTGCATCAACTTAATGACGGAACGTTCCAGCAACGGTCCAGTTCGCACTGAGGCACAGAGCTGTGACGGGTCACAGCGACCTCCAGTAAACGGGTGTGTTGCATTGTGCCGTACAGCGGAAAAGGACAACAAACCCCTGGGAGAACTCTTTGGTTCCTTAAGCGGACCGAAGAAGTCGCCCTCTGGCATTGGTCCTCGTGATTTGGTTAGCATAGCATTTCAAGCTACTCTTGTGAAACACAATTTATCAGTGCTTCCTCCTTGTCCTCCTTGTGTTTGTCGTCGCTGTCACACAGACACACCCCCTGTGGGTACCTGTTGCCAGCTCACAGCTGATTGCCGATTGTGGAATAGCACCGGGGTGCAACGGGACCGTTTAGCCCACCGCAGCTTTATGCTGCATCCGTTCAGTTGCGCCTGGAATCTTTGGTCTGGTCTGGACTTAAAACCAATCACACACTCAGAATGATGAACAGCGTGTGTGGGCGGGGCTTAACATGATGACGACTGTGTCGACGACGCATGTACACAGCAAGATGGCTGCTGCTGCTGCTGAGGAGTTTGAATTGCCTTTGGCGTCAAACACACACTGACTTGGACATGTCTTTCAAAGACCCGTAAAGGATCCACTTCCCTTCCATTGCCGTCACTCCATCAAACTCTTCAGCTATGTTCGTACCACGCATACGTGAACGGATAAGTCAGGGAACAGACGTCAGTCTCTTCTCCAAAACAAACTCTGCCATTGGCTTGTTTCTCTGATGATGTCACTGTGTTCCTTGCTCTGATTGGTCGTAGCTCTATCCCAAAGCGTGCTGTAGTATTCTGATATGCACCCGTTGCAACCGTCCCTCGAGTTGGCAAGATTTATCGCCCGTTGTCACGTCTTTCTAGACGTGGCTCTGGTTCTCCAGTCAGCAGCAGATTTTAAGGAGGAGGGAAGTTCACTTCAGTTTGTTTCGTTCTGCTAGCAGACGTGTGTGTGTGTGTGTCACAGACCTTCGTGATAAGTTCAGTGTGATCTGTCTCTCGTTCTCTCTCCCTCCGGACTCCTTCCATCAGTCGTCCGAGTGAGAGAGTGGCGTGACAGTGATGTGATGAGGCGACACAGACTGCCAAGACGGATCGCGATCCCGGGGGATTTTCGCAAAACGAACACACACGCACAATGGACGTGAGACACTCAAACGCACTGTCACACATGTGTGCACTCACCCGAGTTCGCACAGACAGCCGCACCGACGCATGGCTGTACAACTGCACACACACACACACACACACACACACACACGGTCTGCTGAACTCCCAGGCCTGTCAGCTGGAGGTCGCTCGGTCTAAGATGGTGTTCTGGTTGAAAACAGGCGCACGGAGGCGTCGCTGCTTCCAGTACAACACATCTGAACAACGCACATACACACATACACACATATACATAAAGTGTGTTTTCAGTTTTATTCTCACGTAAACTGACAGGCTGACGTATTTAAAGTTTCACACAGTTACGGTCATAATGATCAGCCCCCAAGGACCCTTTGAATATTTCCTTAAAATCCTGCCCGATGTTTGCAATATTCATCAAGTTTCATTGAGTAAATTAGTCATCAATGATAATTAATGATTTTGACCAGGTCAGTTTTCACCATATTTCTCTGTCTGCAGAAATCTTGAATATTTTTTATACATTCCGTAGTGAACCACAACGGGACTATGTTGATGAATATTGCAAACAGAAATATTCACAGAATATTCAGTTCCAAGGGGAAAAGTAGGAACATTTTGCAGTTTCTCAGGATTTCCACATTTGTACCACACACACACACACACACACACACACACACACACACACACACACACACACACACCGACTGTGGCTGATCTGTGTGACTGGCGATCAGCAGCATGTAACCCCTGATATTTGTAACACTCATTTATCCTTTTTGTTTCTCCTTTATCTGTGAACAAGGATTGTTTTGTCTGACAAACTGTGCTGAGGTTGTGACTTTGTGGCAGCTGATGTTTGTGTAACTGGTGATGCTGGAGTCGTTTGAGGACACTGATGCTCCACTGAATTAGTGTTTTATTTGCTGCCAAACAAAGCTTAAATAGTACAACACCCTCAGTCCTCAGACCCTCAGTTAGGGAAGAAACTGTCAGGAGATACTCTCACCAGGAAAATTCACGGCCACGTTTGATTTAAAATGTTACATTAGAACTGATTTGTCGGTTACAGTTTAAGGGATGAAGACGCTTTAAGGTCCTGGAATGAAAAAGGAAAAGGTCAATGTTCTTGAAAAGGTAAGCAGCCAGGATGGAGGGACAGAGGAGTGAAGGGATGAGATGGGTCAAGGGGTAACGTGTAGACATGTACATTAGAGCTGCCAGAGTCAGAAGTGCTTCCATGTTATTTTTATCCAAAATGTGTGATGGTTGAATCGGGAAAGTGTGTGTGAGTGTGTGTGGTTTGAGCATTGAGCTTATGGTGCACCAGTCATCTTTCTCTCTCTGGCAGAGAACAAAAGCAGACAGAGAAGAGAACTATGTCTTAAAATAAACCGTTGACACGAAGCTGCGACATGTTCCGATACTAAACTGAGCTGCATTTAATCGTGTTTTCTGTTCGTAGCGTCGTCTGTCGCGGTGCACAGAAAGCAAAATGAGGAACTCTGCTAATGAGCAGTGTCTGTGTGTGTGAGCTGACAGCAGTGAACCCCAGACACTCACATATGCGCGCACACACACACACACACACACACACACGAAGAGAAAGTCGTACCCATGTGAGAACAGTAATTAGTAATCATCCATTAACACTGGGGGCCGTGGAGGAGGAAGAGCAGCAGGTGTGTGGGTGTTTCTCTTTTTATTCTGTGTGTGTGTGTGAGTGTGAGAGAGAGAGAGAGAGAGAGAGAGAGCTGTGAGCAGGTCTCGGAAGTGAAATTTGTGGTACTCTAAAACAACATGTGACACCAAAGTATGACGCATATGTCACCAGAGCACTGCAGCAGGTGTGAAGAAAACACAAAGCTTCTCGCACTGATACATAACTGCATTTTATATATATATTCATATATATATATATATATTCAAATTTCTTTCACACCATAAAGTCCAAACTAAGGTCTGGAACAAGGCTGGTGTTTTTGCTCCGCTGTCTACATCTGATGCTTGGTTCAGTGTTTCACACTGACTAAAATACCAGCGGACTGACAGAACTTCCTGCTAACGGATGGAAAGTCTGGACTATCATAAATAAAAAGCTTTCACACACAGACCGTGGCAAGTCTACAGTAGGCCGAGGTGAGTGTGAAACCCCCCTACGACTGAACATGATGTCGGTAATACTGTATGTTGTCTTGATCCAAACCTCTGTCCTCTCCCTCAAATACGCCCGAGGATGGAGTTTCCTAACGTAGCGCCCCCTACCTCAGGTGAAGGTATGACCAAGAAGAATACCCACAGTGTCCTAATGTCTGCTAGGCCAAAGGAAAATAGCATATTGTCTGATTATTCGCCAAATTCCTTCTCCATAAAGGGGTTAGTGTCATGTTACTGTTAGGTTAGGGTTAGGTTGAGGTCGTTGTAAGGTTAGCCCTTTCAGAACAGGGCGGCGTTTTCTTCTTCTCCTACCTCCTCCTTCACACCAGGTAGAGGAACTCCTCAACTTTCAGGAACCATTTTCCGCGCAAATAGTCACATGGTTACAGTACCTCAAATATACTAGCACGAATGTAGCATCAGGAATACTGTCATTGTTAAGGGGTTGATCTCTAACATATTAAACTAGTATAGTTTAATAATAAGTCAGTATAGCCATGTCCTAGTCAGTGGCTGCAACCGAAGGACCATCTCCATTCCATCGCCATCCGCCCATCAAACTCTCCAAACTCTTGAACTTAAGTTCTTGTCCAAAAGAAACTCTGCCATTGACGGCTTTCTCTGATGACGTCGCCTTGTTCCTTGCTCTGATCTTCCAGCCTTCAGCGGTATTCCACCCGTTGGTGCCGTCCCTTGAGTTGAGAAGAAACCTCCATGTGGCTCTGGTTCTCAAAGCCCACACAGAGAGGCCCCATGTAATGAGGAATAGTGGCATTTTCAAACTGACAGCAGAAAACAAAATATGATTGAGTTAAATCCCACGTTAAGGCAAGTTATCACAATTAGAGGCGGTGTAGTGTGCACTTTACCCGCAATATGATGAGCAACAAGCCATAATCACCGGGTGTCTCAGTCCATCATTTGCAAAAAATATGATTACAGCCTCAGACCATGTGTGTCTTCGCCAAAACTACTGTAACCCTGCAATCAGCATTCATCTCCGTTTACTTAATTGTTCCAGACAAGGTGTCTGTCTGAATGGAAATCTAGCAGAACTGATCTCTGATTAGCCCCTCGGGCCCGTCTCCTCCAGACGACAGAGTGATGTAATGTTTAAATGTCACCTGACAGGATTGTTTCATGCTCCGTATAATGAGATCCCATTAGCTTTCGCTCTCCCACAGGATTGGGAACCAACAACTTGAGAAAAGACTGGTCTCTTGATGAGGTCAGTTGGTTTGTAGGCTGGCCGTCTTGCCAGATGTTGATTGCTGGGCTTGTTTTAGAGACACCTGCGAGGGGGAGGAAGGGCGGCCCACCCAAGCGACTGTGTGTGTGTGTGTGTGTGTGTGTGTATGTCCAACCTGAACAGTTTAGTCAAATACTCAGAAAGAATTACAGCGCAGAGCGTGTGTGAAAGCAAAAAGCAAATGAGTGTGTGAGTAGGCTGTGTACAAACCGCAGCTTTGCTCCATGTTGTAATTTACTCCGCCCGCCAAAACCACAGCAACTCCTGCTGCTGCTGCTGCTGCTGCCGAGCGCTGTGGCGGAGGAGCTCCGTCTTGCTGGCCGGCGTTGGCAAACAGTTGTAGACAGAGGTTACACTAACCGTTTGACTGTTTGTTTATGCTGCAGCGAGAACCGACCATTAAACGTGGGCCCTCGGTCAAAAGCACAAAAACAGACGCTTGTCATGTTCGAGAGCTGTAATTGTAGCTCTCGCGTGATGTTTTTATTTTCTCTCCGACCTCGCTGGGCAAACTCAAGAAGCCACTTAACATCTCGGCTCGGCTCGCCAGAACCCAGAGGGAGAATTAGGCAACGCGCAGTCGGAAAAGACAGTCGGTTGCTCTGGATGTCGCCCCCTCTTGAACATTTATAAAACAACACATATCTGATGAGAGACTGTCCATCGCCATGGATTTTCTTCAAATTCAGCAACTACACTGCAATCTTGCTACCACGCTCTAAATGTTGTGGTTAACTGCGGGTAAGGAGCGTCTTTAAATGAGCATCCTGTGGATTACTACCTGCAGAACATGTTCAGACACCACACAGCTTTGACTTTCATTTTTAGAATAAAGCTAGAAATGGTCAATTTGTTGGTCACGTTTGGGTGTTTTGGACTTGGGTTGTGTCCTTTTGCACCTGGATTATTTCCCGATTTAACATGTTTTTTCATGCCTGTGGTCATACTGTATATACCGTACATACTGTTTTATTTTTTATCTGACTATTTTAATTGTATTTATTCTAATTATTATATATTTTAAATAAATGTATGAATATACATTTATTTAAAATAAATAAATATAAAATATAAATAAAATAAAATAAATGTATGAAGATATGTATGAATTTTTTGTAGTTAATTTCAAATTCAGTTAATTCAACCCTTTAGCAGCATCAAACCTCTAATCTGAAAGGATATCCTTCTCTCAAACTCTTCATCGGTCTTTGTCGATGTCTGGCTGTGTATCGTCATCACGACACATGCAGTTGTTGTCACACAAATGCTCATTCATCTTATTTTTCTGCCCTTATTTTAGTCTCTCACAGTGGAGATGAAAATTCATGGATCACATGAAGAAAATAGCGTGGTCACAATTTGTCACTATTTGACAGATGAAACTGAACGTTTTAAGCCAGAGCAGAGGAATTTCATCCCTTTAAAAGTTAAGTCGGCTTAAAGAAACCAGCCAGATGTGTGCTGATGATGTCACCCGTTTCCAGTCCAGCTTGGTCGCTCGTATTGACAAAATCATTTCAAACTGCAATCACACACACAAGCAGCATGTGTTTGTCACATGGTTGCTACTAATAAATCAGAATCTGTTTTTATTGCTGGGTTTGTGCATATGTTTTGGGTAATGTGGAAAAAACGGGTCATATGTAAATTACCTGGGTGTGTTTTCGGGTATTGTGCAAAGCTACTACATCTAGCTAGCTAGCTTGCTAACATTGTCAACGATAAATACCTAGCTAGCTAACAATCAGTTAGCTAGTTAGTAAGATGTCATGCAGGACAGATGGATGGACGGACACACAGACAGGGACATGGTACATAGTGATGAGCTGTCGAAGCTCACGCGTACATTGCTGTGGAGAAAATGCACGCTGCAGTGTCACATCAGGTCATTGTGGTGGGTTTTATTGTGTGTTGAGGAAGCTGTTCTGTGTGTGTGCGTGTGTGTGTGTGTGTGTGTATGTGTAGTGAGAGGAATACCACATCCGCTAACAGTCTGAGCTTTACTTGGACGTCGTCCCGCAATGTTTGTTCGGTCTGGACGTGACAAGCGATCACAGAAGTTTAGAAGTTGCTTCTGTGGTGTGAGCGCCACTCAGAAAACGAGAGTCCAAGAAACAGGAAACCTTTGTGCCGTTCTGTGGCACCAAATAAGTAACTGTCCTTCCCGGTGTCCCACAGTCACCACATCTACAGAGCTCTCCTCAAACCGCCACCGTCTGCTTCGCCGGAGTAGGTCACCTGACCATCCCACCCACGGTTTGAATCCTGAGGCCTCAGCAGCCGGCGAATGCTACACGCTCGTCTGGAGCAGTCGGCCAAGCCGGCCTGCGGTCTCATTCAGTCTCCTTGGTAGACCTGGACCTGGGTTTCATTACAGACTTCCAGTCCAAGCCATGGACCACACTGCATGTGTGTGTGTGCACATACACTGCCGGCCATTTTTGTTCAGAAATCTGTGTGTCAGTGGTCACATTTCCATCAGCCTGTTTCGCTACACATCTAGAAGTGTGTATAAACTCACACCCCTTTGTCTGAGCAAACGACACAACTTAATGGCAGAACTCCCCACTAGTCACTTCAGAACTGAAGTCATTCATCATCTTCCACTTTCTCCGGTTACTCAGAACGTAAAGTGGAATTGGGAGGTGGGAGGGAACATGGGGAGAGCGTGCAAACTCAGCATAGAAAGTTCCCAGGTCGGGAATCGAACCTGGCCGCCGTCATGTGACATGTTTGAGTCAGGCATCCACTGAGCGCCTGTTTGTGACATAGTTCAGGTGAATACCCCAGGTAGAGCTTACATTTGTACCATGTCCTCTCACATATTGTTTAGGGGAAAAAATACTGCGTTTTTTTATCCAAAAAGCTCTTGACCAAAATTGTCACTGATGGTGCTCAAGCTGATTCTAGTTTTATTCGTGTTTTACCTGTATTTCTGGAAAAAATATTGAAAATTGAGACAAGTCAAGATAAGTCAAATTAAAATCAAGGTTTCAGACTAATTCCCACCAATAGAGCAGCCCTCTGGTTGAGTTCCAATGAACAAATATAACGAGCCAGTCTTTTGAACGGATCTTCAAGAGCCGTTGCTGTCAAAGAGACATAAATTCCCGCTCTAAAACACTGACATTTGTTAAATTTATTCATTAAATTGACAGTGAGTTTATCAGGATGTGGAGGAAGGGATAGACCTGAGAAATGCGCAGGCCCATTACCGTTCGGTTTTGTCTTTAAACATAAAAAAACCCAATATAAGAGCACCTTGGACTTCTCCTCTATTGTTTTTATGAGCGTGACCCATGTAAAAATAATCACTAATGCTCCGAGGCTAACCAGCGGAGAGGTGGGTAATGGGGCGATTTTATAAATTCTAATGGTAATACATGGAAAGCATCCAGGTCATTTCACTCTTGCTTTTATGGCGACTCATAAAAGCAGGCGGAGCGGCACAACAATCGCAGCGACTGCAGCCGTTAAAATCAATGGTAGAAACTGTTGCTGCTGTTACAAGAGCTGGGCCCCTGAGACTCAAGTGTCGAGGCACAGGAACGGAATGAGGCAACTGAGAACGTGTCTTAAAAATGCCCTAAAACCAGCGGAGGACTCTCCGATGTCCACAAACGCACTGATGCGCATTACTATCGTCATATTTCAGCTGAGGAAAGCGGCTGGGATATCACACACATTCACATTCTCGATATCATTCTTGATATCATCCTCCATAATTCATCCCAGTGAAAATATGGAGAAAAATATTGATAAATATGAATCATGACTCAATATACAAAATATACGTACGTTTCAAACAACTGGTTCCCATGAGTGAAGGTTTGTTTTCTTGTTTTCACAAGACTGAAAGATTTTCCAAAGCTAGGAGAAACATGAGCGTCACAATATCTTAGTTCAGTTTGTTCTGAGTATTGTCATATGAAACACGTATGATCTTTGCAAGTTTCTTTAGGACTTCATTTCGATAAAGTGGTCAAAATCGGGGCGATCCCCTTAAGCCCCTGACCAAAGGTTCAAGCTGCAACCAAACGTTGCAAATTGCTGCACTTGGAATCTCTGGTCTAAACAGGACTAATGAGTTAAATATGACATGATTATTAGCATTATTAGCAGGAATGAAAATGTTCAGTCGTTTATTCAACGATGTGATGAATCAATCAGTGAAGCTCGAGACAGATGGGATCTGGATATTGAAGGCATTTAATTTAAGCATCTTTGAGTCTGTAAAGTCGAAGGTCAGTATTTTGTTGCTCCAGCAGGAGCAGTGTTCCTGTTTCACTGTACAACTTCTTCAGTTCAATTCTATTCGAGCTTGACATTAGAATCAACATGAAGGCAAGAGGAAATGTGAGTTTACACACACTTTGTACTGTGTGAACTCACATTTACAAACAGCACACACAAACACACACATACATTGAAAATGTACTCTGTGTCTATACAGAACCTGAACTTCCTCAGCATTTAAAACACAAACACTTTTAGTTGCCGTATGGTTCATAAAAGTTATGTAGGGTTCAATGGTTCAAGCAGCTCATCCGAGAAAGATTCCGCAACACACCGCCATCTTGTCCTCTGGTGTCATGTGTGAAGAACAACAGAAATAACAAAAAACATCATGAGAAGTGAAAGAAATGTTTGCAAGTAAAAAAAAAAAATCCAGACTTTCTGACTTTTCCAACTGACCAAAAAACAAAATTTGTTTCCCGCCCATAAGAGGTGGTCTAGGTTTGGACCACACCTAACCACAGTTTGGACTTTTGCAAAAAAAACATGAGCCATGGGACTCTCTCAGCCTCTCCCGGCGTGGAGCCATGGCCCCCGGCTTAGCTAGCAGTCATCTTCTCCTTTCCTGCCGGTGACGAGAAAGATGAATCTGATTCTGAGATACCCAAACTAGACTGGCAGTAACAACATAACAGTGTCATTGTCACGATGCGTTTATTCCCTCTTTGCTAAGTGGTAAACAGTGCTAACTAGCTTATTTGACCGCTTTGGTGCGACGACTACATCATACTCATGCCTCCTTATTGGCAATCAGTGTCCAGTACAGGGAGACACAGCAGACATCAGTAATGAGGACAGAACATCAGTAGATCCTTGGTCCTCTGGTGAAACCAGAACCAAGGATCACATGGAGACAGTGGAACGCACCAACCTTGGTTTGAACTTTTTGCCCCCTGAAAGATAAATAATACAAAGTGAGAAATGAGAAAGTGCCGACATCAGTGCTTTGACGTGTAAAAAAAAAAAAAAAAAAAAAGGTAATTTCATTCACCTCTGAGAAATTCAATAAGGTGCAGAGAGCTCAATCTAAAACCTCTCAGCCTCACGATTCCATCAAATGCAGCAACATGATTTCATATCTCCAAACGAGAGCGTGTGTAAGCCGGTAATCCATCTCGATCAGGAAACCGTACAATGAACGATCCCTCGAACACATTGATGCTGACAAGTCCCAACCTTCGTGGGTGCAGAGATGTGCAACATTTGATGCGTTCCGTGTGGTACCATCTGTAAAAAAAACAAACAAAAAATAAAGACGGAAACTTAATTCATCTAAAAGTTGCAGGTGTGCACATTCTCATACACACACACACACACACACACCTACACTGCTCTATATTACATGTTCGAAACACACTGTTGCATCGATTCACATTTACACACCCACAGGTGTGTGTGTGTGTGTATGTGTGTGTGTGTGTGTGTGTGTTTCCATCCCACTTGTTTTCTATCTTCCATGTGGTGTATTATAGGTCACCGTTATGCAATTGTGTAGCGGTTTATTTTGTTCCACATCACTGTTGTTTTTTTCCACTGTTTTTCTCTAACTGTACACACACACACACACACACACACACACACACAAAAAGGAAGTTGTCCTCAGCTCCACCCCCTTTAATAATACATAATTATTGTTAATTATTATGTATGTATGTAATATGTAATTATGTAATATTATGAATAACTACTAGTTATGAAAATGTTTATTATTGCTGCTGTTGGTAGTAACAACATAACAGCGTCGTTGTCACAATGTGTTTATTCATTAGCCTTCTTTGCTAAGTGGTAAACTGTGCTAACTAATTTGAGCGCTTTGGTGCTACAACTGTGTCTCAAACGACGTACTTCTATACTTAGTATTTTTAGTACGTGTGTTCAGA
>CAAKHB010007736.1:74274-84949 GCA_901007665.1 Aeoliscus strigatus
TATTATAGGTCACCGTTATGCAATTGTGTAGCGGTTTATTTTGTTCCACATCACTGTTGTTTTTTTCCACTGTTTTTCTCTAACTGTACACACACACACACACACACACACACACACACACACACACACACACACACACACACACACACACACACACACACACACACAGGAAGTTGTCCTCAGCTCCACCCCCTTTAATAATACATAATTATTGTTAATTATTATGTATGTATGTAATATGTAATTATGTAATTATTATGAATAACTACTACTACTAGTTATGAAAATGTTTATTATTGCTGCTGTTGGTAGTAACAACATAACAGTGTCGTCACAATGTGTTTATTCATTAGCCTTCTTTGCTAAGTGGTAAACTGTGCTAACTAACTAATTTGAGCGCTTTGGTGCTACAACTGTGTCTCAAACGACGTACTTCTATACTTAGTATTTTTAGTACGTGTGTTCAGACTAAATGAGTATGCGCGAATGTACTCAAACAGATGAAAAGTTAAGTGGCGAACGCTAACGTTAGCTTGCTAGCTAGAAAACCGGGGCACATTTTCAGGCTTTGACGTTGTGGTGTACGTTTGCTGTTTGTGTGTGATAAATTGCCGTCTTCACTGTGACAGGTTGCGCTTTAAGCTGCAAGGTCCGGAGCTTGATGTGTTGTAAATGTTCACAAAATGCGGCAGCTAGCGTATCAGCAGTAAGTTTTATCGTCTTTCCAGAACGTCCCATTGGACCTTATTGGTTCTGGTTCCACACTGCATAAACACCAACCTTGCTCTGGACGCTGGTTCAGACTTTTAGATGTGAAAGCCCCCAATATATAAATAATACATCCGCAACCCACTGAATTACTTGTATTGCACTTTTACTTCCTTTTTTTTATTTGATTTTCCTCTTTTTTATATTTGAATGTTCGGTCACATCAACTGTGCTTTGTGAACAAGTGTTTGATTGTTGTTTCTGTTTGTTCTCTCACTTCTGCCTTGTGGTCGACAGCGGCCTCCAACCATGTCAGCCAGCCAGGTTCGAAGAACACATCTGCTGTCTGCACACTTCAGTGACCACACACACACACACACACACACACACACTCTTATGTGTGTGTGTGTGTGTGTGTGTGTGTGTGTGTGATAACGCCCACAGAGATTGCAGCAGAGGAAGTTGAGTTAGGTCAAAGCAGGTATAAATGCAGATTTAATCCAAAGAACAGAAAAGCATGTTGCAAATCATGAAATATTCATAAACCAAGAACTATGAATGAAAGTCTATTGGCTTATTATGTTGTGGTTCCAGTTTGCTCACAATTTCAGCATAATCAAGGTCAAATCAACCGAAACACATTTCTATGCTCATTACGTCTGTCAGAGGTCTGTCATTACGTTTGTATGACAGACCTCTGTGTGGAAGAATAAACAAACCTTTTTTTTTTTTTCATTGGCATCAAAATCTAGTACATCTGAATTAATCTGCATTGTGCTATATTTTTTCATTGAGAAGAAACAGAAAAAGAATCGTTGTCTTATCAGTTGCCATGACAACCCACTATACCCAATAACTGGTAGGGGAAAAAACCACACTTGCAGGAGCACACTGTTGGCCTTGGTTTGAGGGCAGAACCGATGATGTTTACAGCACATCAACTGGCTCTCACACACAGACACACACACACACACACACACACACACAAACAACCTGCACGGAAACGATCATCACCACAAAAGAAGGTGCAAGCAGCTCAGTCGACACTTCCTGTGTAGATGTGAGGCCCCGGGGACGACAGTAACCCACAAGTACATGTGGTGTTACAGTTTTTACGTCAAACATCCGCAATGAAACCATCTCCTGTCTTCACCCTTTAAAAAAAAACAAAAAAAAAAACCCATCACTGAACATTTTCTGAGACGCTTTTCTGTGTTTGAAGCATCACGGGCTGCAGCACAGTTGCTGGAGGAGTCAGTGAGGAGTGGGTGGAAGGGTTGGTGGAGGAGTCAAAGATGTCATTGAGGAATTGGTGGAGGATTTCATGAAGTGGAGGAGTCAGGCAGGAGTTGTGGAGGTGTCGAAGGAGGAGTCAGTGACCAGATAGTGGAGGGGTTGATGGAGGAGTCGTAGGAGGAGCAGAGGAGTTGGTTGAGGAGTCAAAGGAATCATTGAAGAGTTGGTGGAGGAGTCAGGCAGGAGTTGTGGAGGAGTCACAGGAGGAGTTGAGGAGCAGTGGGTAGAGGAGTTGTGCTTCAGAAAGTTTCCTTGTGGGTTCCAGTCTATAAGTCGTGACGGCTCGGTTTCCACTTTCAGCAGATTTCAACTGTACGTCGCTTCAACAAACAAATGGAGGACTGAAAATAATCAGCGTGTGGGAAAGGATTGATGTTACATTACTATTGTTGTTGTTGTTGATCAGTCATTGACCCTCAGTCTGACCCATCAGACAGCTGTTCCACATCATTCTGTCCAACCTGAACTATACTGAAGTCCAACAGCTACAGTGGAACTTTGTGGTGGAAAACTGCAATAACTGCAACAACTACAACAACTGTTGTTTCCTTTTAAATACCCACCAGTTCAATAGCATTTATTGGTTTATTCCTCATATGCCTTGTACTTCTGCTGTTTTGCAACTTTTTCATCATGTGTAAATGTATCAGTTTTACGGAATCACAATCAGAAAAACTTAAACTATGGCCGGTTTGTTTACAGCAGCTCTGACCCAGATTCAAAATAAGACAGTGGTATAAAAAGCAATTACAAAGATAAAAATGACATTAGTTAAATAATCAACACTTTTCAGGGTCCTACAGGTAAATAAACAGCATGGAAGAAAACATATATAACACAGTAAAACTGTCGTAAAACCAAGTTAAGACGTTGTCTTAAAAGTGGAGTTGCGGCAGCTCCAGAACCCAACACACAAGGGTGACCCGAGACTAGAAACCCCCAATGAATAATCAGTCATTCAGCAATCATCCAATTCACAAGTGATTTCAAAGTAGACGCTAATTTTTGAAGCCGTAGCTCCTCGAGCATGTCGTTCCAAAGCCTGGGAACTCCTCCTCCTCCTTTAGGTGTTAGCATCAGCCCTTGAATAACCAGACGGACCACATCCAAGGGTCTGGGCCCACAACTTTCACACTGCAGACCCACAGCAAATCTTGATCCTTTGGTCCGGATCATGGTACGGGGGGAGCTCCCACATCTGTAAATTTGGTTTGGATCAAAAGAGAAAAATCCAAAAGTCCGAACCAAGGTAGCTGTGAAAGCCCCCCCAACTGTCAACTGTTCTGTTACACGTTTCAAGTTGTTGCACCTAGAACCTTTGGTTTGGGCTAGCCAGTTAATTGACAGGTGGATGTCATCAGGTTGGAACTGGAGCTTCGATTGAGTAGACGGATGAATGAAAGAATTATGATTAGTAGCCAAGGATGACAGATGATGTCTCTGGAATCCAAAGTTAACGACGTAACACTTTTAGTCCAAATCACAGTTGCACTGTATGAGAGTGATGAACATATGACAACTTGACCACTTTTACCTTTGAGGGACGTAATAATTATTACCTCTGCCAAGGAGGTTCTGTTTTTGACGGGGTTTTTTGCCACATTGTAATGAAATGTTGAGTAAATGCTGCGAATGGACCAGGACCAAATGATTAAACGTTTGGTCGTGCTCTGGAACCATCTGGATCCAGGAATCTGTTGATGGTTCTTTTGAAGTATTGGACTATTAGTGACAAAGTCATGTTTTGATGATCAGTGAATTTATTCGAGAACAAATTCATGGAGGGCGATGATATTGGGTGGAAGAGGAGGTCTGAGCTCTACAAATGCTTTTCTTGTTCATACATCCAGTTCAGAAAAAGCTGCCGCATATGTGATCAATGAAACTATTTATCTGAGGAAATGAGTTAATTAATTCAGCATGAAGTGATGCTAATGTTGAGAAGAAGACTCAACAGTCCATGAAGTGTATAATATTTCACATTGAAATGCCAATGGTTGTTAGATCCGCCCCCTTCTTGTGACTGTGTTTTATCACAATGTTTCTCTTCTACTTTGACATCATTTCGTTCAACAGTTATTTATAGGGATGCTCTAAATATTATTTAGATATTTTGTTTATTTCCGTTTTGCAAGGTTGCTCTGTGAAAAACACAAATATCACAAGCTCTTCTTTTAAATATGTTGTTTTCAACATCTAATGGTATAAACGTGACCATATTCGACCCATCTCTACAACTAGCTCTTCACTATTCAACCATTAGAGTAGGATATATGGACTGAAAGTAGAGGTATTTATTGACTCAGTGGTACTAAACTCTTTATTTCGGTACAAACTTTTCTTTATGACAAAGCTTATAATCAAGGGTGACAGGTTGGTTTGAAATGTTTTGGGGACAGAGACGCGTTCGGAAGTGCATTTTCAAAAGTGCTGGGGACAGTGCCATCATCGGTTCATATTGAGGTGGGTACACAGCTCCACTGATGCCTATGCGTCTAACTATAAGGACAGGCTCCAGGCTCATGGTTGTAGCTTTTCCAGCAACGTCATGCAGCTTTTCCCCTCTACAGTGCTTTTTTTTTTTTCAAATGTTTCCTATGTCCACAATTGCTGCATGATTCTAATGCCTTTCTCCCCAAAGTCCAGTGCCTTCTAATCTGGGGTTCCTCTTCTTTCTGGACCTGTGACCTCCCTTTTAAAAGAGTTTTGAGCAGTTTTTCCTCACCCTGATTGAGATTTTCGGACAGAGGTGCGGTATTGTATGGCCTGTAAAATCCATCGAGACAATAGAATTGTGATGTTGGACTATATAAATAAAGTTGAATTGGAAAAAGAGTAAAACTAGTGGCTTCCAAGCCTGGTCAGCTTTAAGTCCAGTCGAGACCGAAGATTCGAGACCCGACAACTTGAAACAACTACATGCATCCACTTGCAACAGTCCAGTTCAGCCAGAGGCACCGAGCTGAGACGGGTCCGGAATGGGTGTGTTGCGATCTGGGGTCAGGTGGAACAGCGCAATAAACCAATCTCAAATCATCTTCTTGCCCATGAATTTCTGTGATATGCCCTCTGGCATTTCTCTTGGTGCTTTTGTTAACAAAGCACTTTGAGCTACTGTTGTGAAGACATTCCTTGTCCTCTGTCCAAAAGTCAGCCCTGTTTGTTGTGTCTGTATACACCACACAACCAGAGACCATCATGTGGGTAGCCATCGCCAGCTCACGGCTGATTGATCTACGGCCATTATCTGCACTGAACAGATGGGATCACTGTAACTTCATGTGCCGACACGGACCAAGGTACAAAGGGTTAAAAAAAATAAAATTAACAACACTAGTATACAGCATCATTACGGAGGGATGTCAGGTGATGTCTCTGGTCTAGGTAATGATGCCATGCAAGAAAGGATGAACAACTTCCTCTGCAGAGGAAAAGAACTGTCTCACAAACAGATGTATTTTCATGGCTGTGATTCAAATTCACATTTCATACATTTTGCAGCCCAATACATTTTTTTTGTTACAAATCAATAAAGTTACCATATGTTTGTTAGTCAGTTCATGGTAAAACATCCCTCTCCAAAAAAGCTGACAAAGCACATATACAAAAAATCCATCAAACCAAAGTGTCATTGTAAATTTACTATCACAAGAAATAACTTTAGTTTGCAGTCAGTCAATATCAAGTTGACTTTTTAGAACAATAGAGCAAAAAATATATTTTAAAAAATTGGATTGAAGTACAAATTGTATATTATTATTATTAGTAGTAGTAGTAATAACAAAAAGCTTAAAACTCGAGAAATAGACAAACAGTAGTAGCAGTAGCAGCAGTATACTAACAATGCTGTGGACTAAAACTTTAATAAAAGGAAAAGCTAGTCCACCTTAACAAAATCCCATATTAAGCTGAGCAGGAGTCAATGTGCATCGGAGGGAAGTGAAGTTGAGCCAACAGGGACGTCTGCATCCTATCTCATTCACTTCTCTCCACTATTATTACCTTCCTATCAGTCTCCATGCAATTTCCTCCTGCTTTTCTCTCTTCTCACTCTTCTTTTTTCCACTGAATATCTATGTAACCGCCCTCCACCCCACTCAATCCACTTTTTTTGTTCTTTGTCTCCTTCCTTTCCTTTTTTCCTCCCCTTTGCTTCTTTCCTGTTCAACGTAAGGTGCCACATCTGGCAGCTTTCAGCTCCAGAGTCGGCCTGCCTGTCTGAGAGAGGGAGAGAGAGAGAGAGAGAGAGAGAGAGGGAGGGAGCGATAATCAGGCTAATCCCTCCGTCATCCCAGAGGCTATCACGCTACTCTATAACCCCTTAATCCCTCTAATTCCCTCACACTCTGCAGTCAGCCTCACTGTCAGACACATCGGGATCCTTATCGCCAGGCCGGAGCTGCGGGCGCTCGGGGTGTGTGTGTGTGTGTGTGTGTGTGTGTGTGTCAGCTGCTTCCCTTTAATCAGTGATGGATGTCTGTGGCCTTGCAGCCACGCTGACCTGACCAGACTTTGAGGAACTTCAACAACAAATGGATAAACAAACCATTTTGGTTCAAAACAGGAAATGCTTTCAGAAGACTATTTTCTCTCTCTCTCTCTCTGTGTCTGCTGCTTTTGATGCTTCCAATTAAAGCACAGGATGACAACGTTATCCCCCTTTCCTCCTCTGCCTCCTCCTTTCCCTCCTCTCCTTTCTTTGTTGCAGAACGTCTTTGCATCTGCATCTACTCTCACAAAGACACAAATATCTGCAAGCGCCTTACAATCAATAAAGGCGTTTTACACGCATTTGTTGGAGGGATTTTAAAGCTGCGATCATTGCAGATATACTGCTCTGACTGTATCAAAGGCGGGAAAAGCCTGGCCTACGTTAGATTTACAGATCTTGGAAGGTTTAAATAACGTGGGACATCACAGACAAATTGAAGTACCTCACGGAAACTCATGTGACTAAAGTGACTTCAGATATAAACAAATATGGCTGCAGTCTGTCGCCATCAGCTGCTCTTGTTTGTTTTTGATTTGTTCCAATATTCAAGTCACATCCCCAAATCTGGTGTGTGTATTTATCTGGTGCATTGCTGACTGTGCCCATTGTCAAAAGTAGCCCCACAAGGATGCACGTTGTGCTTGAGAGGTTAGTGGGTTATTTTCTCTTCAATACTCCCACTTAGGGACCGAAAGGGTGTGCAGTATTGATCACTCCTTCCTACTCTGTAGGCATCAGTGGAATCTTTCTGTCTCTCTTTCTAGCCAGCTAGCTATCAAGCTGTCTGTTTCTAGCTATCCCTCTTCTAGCTACAGCTATCTATGTTTCTAGCTGTCTGTTGCTATCTAGCTAACTATCTATTGATGTGACTATGTTCTACTTCTGTCAGAAAACATTGATTGTTTCCTTAAACATGAGAAATTGCACTTCACAGCCAAGTTGCTGTCAGATAGCTATCTATATTTGAGATACCTAGCTATTTATACTTCTAGTTAACAGCTACCTATCTTTCTAGCTATCCCTTTCGATTTGACCTCTTTGTAAAGGGCCTCCTGTGACATGTGGCATCTGATGACACTCTTTCTCCTCCCGTCTGTGCGGCAGTGATGTGAGCGCTGGTGTTGTGGTCGTTGCTCGAGACCGAGCAGGGCTACTGCAACAGAAACAGCTCATCAAGCTGGGGAACCAGCCAAGTGGAGTGTGACAAATCTCCATTTACCATTGGCGCACAGGGGCCAGGGTAAAATTAGAAACCCTGCCACTTCTAACTCCCCGCTGCTAATTCCATTTCGTGCAAATTAATAAGTGTTTTTGTCCTCTCCTCGGCCCACCCCCGCCCTACGTTCTCTCGTGCTCTCACTCCCTCCCTCATGTGCACTCCTTGACGAATTGCATTATCTCCAGGAAAAAAAGAAGAAGCGGCTCATACACGAGTAATGAGACATTGTTAAGCAAATCCCGAGTCAGTTGCAGCTTTGTTTATGGAATAAATGGCTGATTATCAGCTCAAGAAAAGTGTCGGTGTACAAGAGAGAGAGCGAAAGACGGCGCTGCTGTTAGCTTCAGGGCAATACGCAACTTGTTCTATGCTGTTGTTGTTCTTCATCATTACCATTTCCTAATTGACAGGAAACACTCCTGATAATTTAGCAATTCATTATAAGAAATGACCCATTATGAAGGGAAGGTAATGTAAAAGTATGTCAATGTTCCTCTGGGTGCAGTGTGCAATCCCTTTTCTGGCAAAGTGTTTGCTAATGTTCTTTTTATTTAAGGTGAACACAAGAAACTTGTGCTACCTAAAATGGACCAGACTCAGTGAATAACTCCCTAAACTTTAGTGAATTGAGCACTTCAAATTTAAGAAGTGTACAACCTCCTACACCATATGATAGCTAGTTTAACTGTCTAGACCAATGAGCAGCGATGGCTAACATGTCTCTGGGGTCATCAGATGGGAACCTCCCTTCAACAGTGTTTCGTCTAGTCGGTCCCACAACACCTCCAGGAGGCTAGACGGTGATCGCTGGCGTCTCAGAGTCACTCCCCTAATGCCAGCCATCACTGCTCCTCCTACAACCACAAACAACACTATCTGACTATCACTACCAGGACAAAACACACCAGCAGATTCGGCACACAAACCCACCTAAACAGTTCCATTCTGTTTTGCAATACTAATGTTTTCTGAAAGTGGCGGCCATTTTGGGTGAGGAAGGCAGAGGCAGGGAGAGACGCCTTGTCGGGCTAAGTACCCTCCCCTGCCGGGTCTGTCTGTACTCTACCTCCCTCTTCTCCCCCACTTTCACAAACAACTATGACAAACAATTCAACCAACCAGGCCTAGACAACAAACACACACTCAAGCCAACTCACCTGGACTGACTGCATGGTGAGGAAAGGTGAGGAAAGGTGAGGAAAGGTGAGGAAAGGTGAGGAAAGGTGAGGAAAGGTGAGGAGTGCAATGAAAATGCAGCAAAATCGTCTGAAAAGCACAAAACACGCCACTGCACTTGGTCATGCTTTGGGCTACTTTTTTGCTCCAGGTACTTCAAAATCATTTTGAAGATGTTTTTGTGCTGAATCCAAACACATGGCTCTGAAAGCTCAGCATGTTGGTGTTTTTTTGGAAATGCATTGAAAGCGCTGCCTCCCCCCCTAAACTGGGCTGAAAAACAGCAACTTGGTCCTGTGTGCTCTGTGTTGGCTCTATTGACTTGAAACGTGACTATTTTGTAGTGTTGTGTGTCCCCATTCACACACGTACATTTCAAAGCTCCACGTCTTTTTATTTTCACGCTGCAGGAGTTCATTCCTTCCAAAAACACGGGGATTTTCTAGTTTAAATTCAAATCCGGTGTTGACTGATTCAATCATCCCACGACGCGTCTACTCTGCACCCATGGTGATTGATTGTTATCTTGCTGCATTTTGATTGTACATCTTATTGTATTGCGTCTGTGCTGACCTCTCCTTTGCTGTCGTGTTTACGTTCCTTCCATGTGGTTGTGTTTTATGTTATAATAAAGCACAGAGCTGAACTTTACTCTGTGATATGGATGATAGTTTTCCCTCATTATTCCTATTCTTATTGGAAATCCAGCAGCAGTCATCCAGCCAGCACCCCCCACACACAGCTTGACAACATTAAATTAAAATGGCATCTGCATCCGTACCTTCTGCTGCGGCTGACATTTTATTAATTTACTGGCCACTGGTACTTGTATGCACAGAATCTTCATGGGATTCATAATAAAGACTAGAAAAGCACTTGGCCAAGCAGCTCATATCCACCCATCCATCATTACATTCCTACATTTATTTTAGACACACTCTATTGTGGTCTGCTCTTGGCAAATGCCTGACTGTCAAGTCAGTAATCTGGGTTTGATCCTCACTAAACTGGGCAGTGTAGTAGTTATACCCGTCCTACATGTTACGCTACAAATGTTATTTTTGTAACTTTTTTCATTTGTAAATGGAATTTCCTAAACTCTCCTTAACTTTACGTATTCTTGTCTACCATTAACTTGTCTACCATTAATATCTGATCTGGATGAAATGCCTGCATGAAATTTCACAACAATCGGTGAAGAACTGATTTTCCAGATTTTTAGGATGGAATCACCTTGAGGCAGTCAGAATACGGACATACTGTAAAAAATTCAAAATGTTACATTCTTGCAAACAGACAAAAAAAAACAAACAAACAAACAAGCACATACAAAAACAGAACCTCCTTGGCGGAGGAAAAAGCGTGAACTGAGTGAACTGCACATTCAGTGTCGGGAGCAGCCTCGGTGACGGGGTTTCACATGTCTAAGAAAGCATTTTCATCAAACTCCTACCAGTGATGATGGCTATGGTCAGTGTGGGCTGGTCACCAGCCAATCACAGCGCTGATGTACAGAGACTGTTGACACTCACATTTGGCCCTCTCTTTGTCCAGTTCTAGAACCACTCAGCTCTACTCAACTCAACTCAACTCAGGGTTCTTTTGGGTGTCCATCAGGGATAGAACCTGGTACCTGCTGCGAGCTGATCCAAGACTAAAATGTGACATCTCCAGGCCTGGTCTCTGATTGGCCACAGAGAGAGAGGGGGGGACATGGCTGTAACATGGCTGAAATGTGCAAAACAAATGGGAGGTCCATCAACACAGTCCAGACGTTTGCGTTT
>CAAKHB010007737.1:0-16767 GCA_901007665.1 Aeoliscus strigatus
CAATCAGTCTGGCCACATCTCCACTGCCACACAGGAGAGGGAGGAGAAAACAAACCACAAACAAACAAAACTGACAACCATAACAAGACCGACACGCTCATAGAAGCACATATTTAGCCAGCAAGGGCACATGCCATGAAAATGAGAACTGTGCTTGCACAAGTGCCAATAGCAATGGCACTTGTGCAGTATGTGCCATGCACCATGTGCTATAGAGCCCTCAGACTCTATCAACACCTCTGGTCAAAACGGCCCAAATAAATAGGATGCTTTACACGCAATCAGGGACAACCATATTTGTGTTGCATGTTGTAAATATCTTCATGCCAGAGGAATGAGCTGGACGGATTTGAGACTCAATTCAGTTCAATCCAAGAAACAACCATTTTGCAACAGTAGCATGTTTTGGGTTTGTAAATTATGTGTCTAAAGGCAGGTTTACTCTGGAAGCGTTTCATCAGTGGAGTGAGAACCACAAGACAACAAGGTAGAGCGAGTCACAAGTCAACGCTTATAAAAAAAAAACAACAACAAAAAAGAGTGGGACTTAATTTCCTGACTTGCATCGTGTCCGACCTGTTTTATTTTGAAAGTTATTATTTATTTATTTTCTGAAACATGTTTTTTATTATTTCACACTTAGAGACAGGTCTGTTGGGTGGGGTTACAGTGGTTCCCTGGTATATGGTACCTACATATATGCCAATACAGAGTAATTCACACACATTATTATATTATTCAGTCACAGCTATACAATCGTCTCAATTCTTTCCCAGTTGTTCCTATGAGCTTGTGGTAAAAAAAAAAAGACGTTCCCATAGCCCTCTCTTATCCTCACTGTCACTGACGCTCGCTAACATTTGTTCATATGATGCAATTGCCATTTTTTCAATCCACTTTTTATAGTCCGGTGGGGATGTACTCTTCCATACCCTGAGGATAATCCGGGCTGCCGTTACCGTTCCAAAAAGTTATTATTATTGGTATTATGATGATGATTACTTGATGATTACAAAATCAATTATTCACTGAGTTTACAAACATAATCTATTACCTAATCTAATAGGTCTGACAGTTTCCATACAAACAGTGTAATACAATGACTTTGGTGAGTAAAAACAACAAATAAATGAGTTCAGATGGCCCGTGTCAACAAGTCTAATGCAAACTAACTCACTAGGAAAAGACAATTTGGATTTGGCGATATAAGACTGAGAGGGAGAAAAATGAGAGATGCTAAGAGAAGAACTATACTTTATATTATAAAAGACAAAAAAGAAGGGGAGATCGAAAGGGAGAAGAGATAGATATTGTATGTCAGTTATCTAGGGCATCTTTGTCAAACTGAAACACCAACTGATCATAAATTACCAGGGGAACATGCTGCGTGTGTGTGTGTGTATAAACACATATGCATCTGATCTTATGGGCAATGCACATTCATTGCTGCATTGCAGCTCAGTGCGGGGTGAAACAAAGGACAACCAGCTAATGAACCATTTGAAGTGCCAGGAAAGTTACAACATACAGCAGCACAAACTGAATGTCCAGGGTACATACATTTATATTATCATTCCCACAGCTGCTGTACTAGTTAATGCAAAGGTTATACAGAGTACAACTGCTATGCCAACAAACCGCGGCAACATTTTTATGAAGAAAGCTTCCTTTTTAAAACAGCCAGCTGAAAATAACAGATACCAGTTGAATAGAACTAGTGGAGTTGCTTGTATCAGAATGAACAAATTGGGAAAAAATGCCTTCACAAAAGCATCCATGGCCAGTTAGTGCTGGGTTAATGAACCTCCGCGAAGATGCAACAGTTTATTACAACTGAAGAAGAAAGCTGGCTAGTGTCGTGAAAACCTCTCTCAAATTAAAATGAAACATCTTGATTTGACCCACCCAAGCAATTTAAACTCATAATGATAATTCAAAGTATACACCAATAAATGAATTTGAGGCAGTGTTCCTCAAAAATATTTATTTCAAATTTTTAAAATGTTTGCACAAATTTCGCATAACCCAACATAGGCCATCACCTAGAATAAAATTACAATGAATAAGCATCTCTTTGAAAGTGCAAACAATGAAAACAAAAAATAAGTAGAATTACAGCATTACCTCTGCCATCTTTTCGTTTGGGAAATGTTAAATCTGGTTGGCCTTCTACCAACCAAGTCTGTCCTGAATGAATCTGAGAACTGATGGCCAGTCACCTGGATCAATCGGTTGACTAAAAACTGGCAGTTGAGGTTGTACATCTGCAGGAAAAAAAAGATGGACCGCTGCTTGCTGGTCAGGTGCTCGTGAAGTTGCACCAGGTGTTTCCTTGTTGTCAGCCAGTGCTGCGGACAGACACAGCACATTTAAAAAAAAACAGCAGAGCACATAGTTAACATCACAACACATTTAAAAACAGCATCAATAAAAATATAAAAGAGATAGTGGAATGGACATTAAGTTGGATAAGCAGTTTTAAACAGGTGCATTTTGAGTTGTGATTTGAAAAGGATGTACCAGGTATTTCCTTGTCAGGCAGTGCTGAGGATGGACCTGCTGCTTGCTGGTCAGGCGGAGCTTGAAAATATTTCAGAAATGCCCCTGCAATGACAGGGTTAGGTTACCAATTGCAATAGGTTATAAACAGATATTCATATAATGTAATTAAAGCTATTTTGCATGAATACAAAAGTCCATAATTTGTTTTTATATTAACATTTCAATAGTGTCCCTTTAAAGAATGCACAAGCCCATTTCATTTTTGTCATTTCATGAAGCAAGCCCTGTATAAAGCTATAAAAGTATAAAGTTAACTTACAGTCTTAGGCAGATATCTAGCTACCTAGCTAACTATAGCTAACATGATTTATCCGAGCTTTCAAAAATCGGCATTACAGCTACCTTCACTACCCCACATCATGAACAAAGGCCTTACCTTTATCCTGTAACCACTTTTCTTGGTCACATTTCTTTTTTTTCCCCCTTTTCCAGCACCAGACATATACGACCACTTGGACACCCTGGTCTCTCGCTACTAACGTGAGCATGGTTATCAGTCATAGGTTATGGCAGACGTCACTGACTGCGACAGTACATCATCCCAAAAATGATTTTGATGTTATTACCCCACAATAAGACGCCACAACTCTCTTATCATGGCAGCATCATTTTGTATATATTATACTTTTAAAAAATAATACAGCTAAGTGTTTAATTTCCTCAGATATTGAGGGGGCCCTCTAGTGGTTCGAGTGCCCTATGCAACTGCTTAGTCCGTACATAGCAGGAAACGGCCTTCACGCTGCTCTCCGTAGTGCTTTCAGAAGTCAGTTGAGTGAGGCGGTGAAGGACCTCATCATCCAGGACTTTCTACCCTCTCCGAGTTGATCTCTCTGGCATTGCTCATGGATGACCGGCTCCATGAGCATCACAGATTGTGAGGAGATTGTTTCACCTGATGCTTCTATATCCGTCCATATATCCCACGTCCCATACAGCCAAAAGACCCAGCTCATTAGTGAGTACTAATGAGCCATAGTTCTCCTTCACTGTTTATCTCCCATCATTATCTCTTGGGGTTTTCCTTGACTTTGGGGCGGACAAGTGTTTTATGGATGCAGCGCTTGTGTGTCAAGCCTGTATTCCCCTTGTTCCCTTCGAGTCCTCTCTTGTTAAAGCACTCGATGGGCACCCCCTAGGACAAGGGTGTCCAATCCGGTCTTCAACATCTAAAACCTGTAGGATAGGTGGCCCTCGAGGACCGGTTTGGACACTCCTACCCTAGGGCATATTACACACACCATCCCCCTCACCCTTACGTTAGGTAATCACAGTGAGAAAATTTGTTTTTTTGTACTGCACGCCCCCACTGCTCCCCTGGTGCTTGGTAGACCGTGGTTTGAGAGGCACGAACCCCTGATCTCCTGGGCCTCTGGACAGATCCTGCGGTGGAGCATTGCCAATTGTCTGCGCTCCACCCCATTGCAGTTACAGACCTGTGTCCTCCCCCGATTCGCTCTTGTGAGTGCACTCTCCCTTCCTCCTCACTGGCTATATAATTGTGCCATGGACCTCGTCCTGGGAGCAAAACTCCAATTCAGTCGGTTGTAAAACCTTTCTCTCCTTGAGAAGGAAGCTGTGCGCAATTATATCTCAGAGTCCCTAGGTTCTGGTATAATCAGACCACCATCTTCCCTGATTGTAGCGGGCTTCCTCTTTGGTAAGAAGAAGGACGGTAGCTTGAGGCCTTGTATCAACTACCACAACCTAAACAATATCACGGTCAAAAAAAAATATCCACTCACCCTGCTGAACTCCTCATTCGAGCCACTCTCTCACGTCACCATTTTCACTAAGCTTGACCCGAGAAATGCTTTTCACTTGGTGCATATTAAGGTGGGTGATGAATGGAAGACAGGTTTTAACACCCACCTTAGGCATTTCGAGTGCCGCATTATGCCTTACCAACGCCCCTGCCGTATACCAGATTCTTGTCAATGATTTGCTGAGGGCCATGATCAATACCTTTGTGGTATACTTGGATGACATTCTTGTGTTTTCCCATTGTGAGGTGGAGCCAGCATGTGCGCCTGGTCCTGCAACAACTGCTGTCGAACTGTCTTTTTCTGGATAGGACATAACAAGAGTGACCTTTTGCTGAGCTGATTCACATCCTATTGATAGTGATGACAAGGTTATCAGAGGTATGTAGAGGGTTAAACAGCAATGTCCGCTACACATAGTCATTTTAGTCATCGCCTCTTAAAATAAAATTGTTAAACTTGCTCTTAAGTCATGCTTTTATTTTGCTCCTATCCCGCTCTTGGTATTTTTTATTGTCTGTATTTTATTCCTCATTGTGAAGCCATTACTTTTGCAGTCTTCTGTTCCTTATTAAATTTGTTGTCTTTGTTTGATGCCATTGACTTTGTAATGTATCATTTGAAAAGTGCTCTTTGAAGAAGTTTATTTTAGTTTTGTGGGTCTGCCAGCAAGAGCCAACCTTGTAATCAAACGTGCTTCTTCATCATCATCTTCTTCTTATTATTATTCCAGTCCACCTTTTTGGCATGTAACTAACCAACTACGAACACTCTGTTACTAGGTATGCGCAATGGAACGTGGTTTCGCCAATCTATCCACATAAAAATCCATCGACACGTTCAGGAACTCGTTCCCTATCCAACCTCTTCAGATGAGTTGTGCAACTACAAGTCCAGTTGCCCACAAGTTAACCTGGCAAGATTCCACCGTCAAAGCATATTTTTCGTCTTAAAGACTGTGCTGAGATGTGGAAGAAAAGGGAGAATATTTTACACTATTCTTTATTAAGATAAACGATCTGGTAAACAGGACATGGTTGGTTTGTCTGGTGTCATGACTGATCTGTCTGATTCTTATTCCTGCCGTGCTCCTGGAAATGTGAATTTATCACAGAGATTAATAAAGTATATTATCTATCAACATGCTCGGGGAATCATCGCCATGCCAACTGTATTTGATTTCTCACCCTGTGGTTTATTGGTTGTATATACGTTGTGTAATGGTTGTTTATGGGTTGTGTATTGCTTTTGTATAGGTTATGTACTGGTTGTGAAATTGGCTATTTCTGTGTTATGTTATATATTGGGTGTGTATTGGTTTTGTATGGGTTTTATTGCGTTGTGAATTGGTTGTGTTTGGGTCATTTCAGTGTCATGTATGACCGACGTTCTTAAGAACGGCTAACAATGCTACAGCTCTGTATCGTTAAGCCAATGACACACTGTTTGTATGCCGTGTGATGGCAGTGTTCGAGCTGTGTCCTATGATGGTGATGGCACACCGTTCATAAGAATGGCCAACTCAAGTTCCCTCTAAAGGACAGACAGCCTATACCGTCCTCTTGGTGACACATGCAGACATATCCACAATCTTCCTACTCTCTTTCTTATCAGAGATATAGCTAGTATCTCTCACAGCACTTCAGAAGCTTTGATTCACAGCTTCTTTTTGCCAATGACCTTTGTACTCACACAAGGTCATAAAAGATGATTGGTCCGTGTTGCCAATCTTCACAGTAGGAATGAATGCCACTGATTTTTTTAATCTGACCTTTGTGAAAGTCTCATCCAGGCATGAAGCAAATATGTTGATGGACTGCGTGTGCCTCTGACAATGTTAATATTTTCATGTTTTGTGTCATTCAGCTGCACTGCTTGGTTTTCTGAGGACATTTGATTGTAATTTTAAAGAACGCATTCGCATTGGGTCGTTCTTCGCCCCTTAAACCACACAGCCATATTATTATTATGATTCTCACCGTCACCAGGAAACACACATTCACTCTCAGTTTGTCTCCTCTTGTGTTCTCTCCCTGTGCAGCACTAACAGGGTCAGCACTGTCAGTGTTGACCCGCCTGTCTTTGTCCCTCCGAGCACAGAGCATGATTCACAGACACATGTATCTTCTCACTCCTGCTTTCTAGCCACGTTGTGTTTAATTAGCTCCTCAGTGGTGTGAAAGTGTGTGTGTGTGTGTGTGTGAGAGAGAGAGAGAGAACGAGAGACAGAGATTTTGTCTGTATTAGATAAACTTGCACCGTCCTCACTGAGGAAGTGTCAAGACTGCTGTTGGGAGTGGAGTGTGACACACGCACACACAGCAAGCCATTTGTAGGTCAGTTGTGTGTGAGTACTCCCACAGTGACTAACATAGAGGTGGCAAGATTGTCTCTCTTTATTTAGCAATCTGGAAAGAAGTCTGCAAGACAAAAACAGGGAAGCTATCTAGTAAGGAGACAAACAGGTAGGCAGATGTGAACTGGAATACAGGAAGTTATACACATGTGGTATGATATGAACTATAGATGGAAAGATATGCCAATGAATATTTTGTATTAAATCAACAGAAGATCACAAGACAATGATTTTCGCTGTGGTTAATTGTTGCATAAAACTGAATTTTAATTCACAACAATTTGAAATAATACTCAGATGTTGTAATGCCGCAGCTGAGGGCCAGTTTTGCAGGTGTGTTCCTGCATCTGTGTGCCTGATGATACCATCTTTTATGCTTCTGGTCCCTCTGGTGACACTGTAAATAAAACACTTCAAGAAAGTTTCCTGCACATCTAACAGGCGTGAGACAAGATGTGAGAATGACTGCTCACATGCATACATCGATCCGAACATATTCAATACAACAATACTCACACGCTGCAGTGTGTGGTATGTGACAGGAAGTGCGTCCCAAGTTTTTATAATCAGCTGGTCTTCGGGTTGAAGTTTTTTCACGTGCTTGCTCGCCAGCGCTCTCTGTCGATTCGTTCCAAATCTTCATTCAGGGACTTGAACTTATTCACCCATATGTCGGAGGCCTTCAGGTCAGCCATTTCTGCTTCAGAATCTCTGACGGAAACACCAGGAATGTAACTCAGGTTGGCTGTGTTCAGTGAACACTCATTTGGATTAACATAAAAAAGACGAGTGTGCTCACGAAATTCTCCAAAGCTTGCTTTGAACGACTGTAGGAGACAGGATGTGAAGCCAGATAGCTGGTGGAGATCAAAGTTTTGAGTGCATCGTTAAATTGTCTCAGTTTTTCAAAATGTAGTAAATGACCTGCTTCAAGATCCATGATAAAGAGCTCCAGCTTGTTTTCAAAAGCAAACATGGCTTGTTGAAGGGATAACATTGTATTTCCAATACCTTGCATTTTCACATGTTCAGTCATATCCACGAGATAGTAAAACTTGAGGAGCCAATCAGTTTTGGCTGGCTCAGGATGCTCAAAGCCTTTCATTTCAAGGAAAGTCCGGATTTTGTTCAGGCAAGCTGCAAAACGGCTAGGCACCTTCCCTCTTGACAACCAACGCACATTGCTGTACAAAAACAGGCTGTGATACACGGAGCACCATCAGTACACACTGAGTGAAGTTTATCCATAGGTACACTTGAGCAAACTCCATGAAAGACTTGAATAAATCCTCACCTCTTGTTGACCTTGTATTGGCAGAACATCAAGACTTTCTTCGTGCAGTGTGACACCACCAGCATACCTTGCAATCACACTGAACTGTGACAAATTGCTTATGTCTGTTTACTCATCCAAAGACAGGGAAAAGAACGGTGCTGCATTTATGTCCTTCACTTGCGTTTCTGCCACTTGGTTTGCCATCATGATGGTACAATCATGAACAGTTCTTCCCGACAGAAGCATGTCTTGTATCCGTTTGATTATCTTGTCTTTGTTCGGAAGATAACAAAAAGTTCATTGGCTACATCCAGCAAGAACGTTTTAGCATACTCGCCATCTATGAATGGTTTTCCTTTCATCACTAGTGCTGAAGATCCAGCAAAGCTAGCAGAATTACAGTCACCTTGCTGGGTCCATAAGTAGAGTTGCTGCAGGCTAGCTTGCACCCTGCTCAGTAGCTCTTGGCATGCTTTCTTTCTGCTATCTCCCATGGAGCATTTTAATGCAACCGTAGCATGGAGTGTGTCGAAGTGCTGCTTTACATTCAACCGTTTCATCGATGCAATTTTGTCATTGCAAATCAGACACAACGCAGAACCTGCTCTCTCTACAATGGCGGATTCCTTGGTCCATTCGTCCTGAAATGTACGATACTCCTCATCTTTTTTTTCTTTTCGACATCTTCTTCGTCAAAGGGTTAGCTTTGAGCTAATGGACGAGCAGACTGATTCAAAAGGGGGCATTTAACTGTTTACCCAGCAACGGCCAATGTAGGCTACTTATCATCCAATTAAAATAATGGACAATTGCTCCTGCAGCCCTGAACAGGACATGAGCAGTGGAAAATCGATGGATGGATTAAAACAAGTGAGACTGTTTTGTTTTATCTGCGAGCCAGATGCAATCATCATAAGAGCCACACCTGGCTCGTGAGCCAGATGCAATCATCAAAAGAGCCACACCTGGCTCACGAGCCATAAATTCATTCCTGACCCCTGCTCTACAAGGAACCGTCTCACTTTCACCTCCTCTGCCAAACGCACCCTTATCAAAATGACCATTCACCCCATGCTTGACTATGGTGACATCAAACGGCTCTGGAAAAAAATTAAGAGACCACTGCAAAATTGTCAGTATTTCTGATTTTACTATTTATAGGTATGTGTTTAAGTGAAATTAACGTGGTTGCTTCATTTTATAATCTACTGACAACGTTTCTTCCAAATTTCAAATAATAATAGTAGAGTAGAGTAATAGAGTAATAGAGTATTAATTTGCAGAAAATGACAAATGGTCAAAATAACAAAAAAGATGGAATGTTTTCAGACCTCAAATAATGCAAAGAAAACAAGATCATATTAATTTTAACATCAAAATTCTCATGTTTTAACTTAGCAAGAGTTCAGGAATCAATATTTGGTGGAATAACCCTGATTTTTAATCACAGCTTTCATGCGTCTTGACATGCTCTCCACCAGTCTTTCACATTGTTCTTGGGTGACTTTATTCCACTCCTGGCGCAAGAATTCAACAGATGCTGGAGTGGATTGGCTGTCATACATGTAGAGATGATGATTTTAGAAAAGAAATGCAGTGGCCTCTTAATTTGTTCCAGGTCTGCATGCAAAGTTATACTTTCCAAACTTGATACCCTCAACACCTCTGCTGTGTGGTTTGCCACAAAATGCTCCCTTCAATACACATCACTGCACTCTGTTCTCTGAGGTGCACTGGCCCTCACTCCACACCCGCCCGAACATGCACTGGTTTACCTTCATCTACAAAACCCGTCTTGGTCTTATGCCCCCCTATCTTCATCGCTCGTTGCACCCTTTGTCGGCCATACACAATACCCGATCTTCACGCTACATTCATTTAAAAATGCAAGACCAATGGAGGCTGAGGTTTTTGGCATCATTTCAGTCTGCTACTGCCTGTGACTGGAATGCTTGACAAAAAACTGGACCAGCTCATTCCCTTCCATGCCTTCAAAGCTGCTCTCTGTCATTTTCACTCACTCCTGAAACTGTTTCTCTACCAAGTAGTACTGCCTGACTATGTTGTTGTTGTTTTTATGATTTTTATATTTTACTGTATTATATTTCACTCCCTTCCCTACCCCTTTCCTTCAAGTGGTCACTTGTCAGGCCATCATTGTAAATAAAGAATCAGTTTTTAATTAACCTTCCTGGTTAAATAAAGGTAAGGAAGTAAGTGTGTCATAAATGGGCAATGTCAGTTTTACCCTCTGAATTCTGATTCAAGCAGTTGCCTGACAGCAGCTTTTCCCTCTTTATTTTTTGCTTTGCACAATCCAGCAACTGCGGCAGAGCCTCTACTGAAAAAGCACTGGAGCATTAATATACTGTAGTAACAGTGGCTTTGCTGTATTGGGTATATGTATTTTTTGTAGTGCAATGAGGAAATGCTGAATAAACAATCCTCCATTCCCTTGGTGCCACTTGTCACTCTGAAGCTCAAAATCAATGTTTCTTAACTAATGTGACCTTACTGAATCGAAGCATGCATCTCTATCACTTCTTTTCACTGGCGCACTCGTGTGTTTGTCTGTCCATACTGAATATCATTATTGATAACCTCCAGTGCTGCTTTGAATTTGTGAATAGAATATTATTGATTACTACTCAATGTACATTATCTGAGAAGAATAAAAATGTTGTCCACCTAAGGGCCTGTCTCTTCATCTGTCTTATTTGGACAATTGTGCTCCCTGTATAAAATGTATTGCTCATTGATTTAAATCTGTTTTTACCGTCAGTTATGTGTACTTAATATTGCCATGTATATAGACATCATCGCCACAATCAAGAACAGAGGAGGAAACATGTTTTTCTGCTAAGGGTCCAGGACAAATTCACCACATTGAGCATAGGGTAAGATTTTTTATTTACAAAATCTTTCAAAAACTAAAAGTGATATTGCTATTTCTTTGGCAAATAAAAAAACAATTGAGAACTTTCAAATTGAATTAATCTTTGTATACCAAAATTTCAGCCCTCACTGGCCATCTCTGAGAAGTCATAAATTAATTGGGCATAACATTCAACCACTAAAAATATATATTTTTTTCCATTCAAGAACGCAAGTAAATAACTATAATTTGACATGGAAAAATGTAATATGTGCTTTATTATTTGTGATTTAAATTATGATGTAGCATTTATCTCTGTGTAGAGTTTGTATACTCTTCCCGTGAATGCATGCATGCGGAGAAAGCTTGTAAAGAAGAAGTTCATTGTTCATCTATAGTAAAGTGGCTTCTGCTTGAATCATCATTGTGTCAGCGTGTCTTCCAATCTACTTCATCTGTCTCTTCATGGTCAGAGGACTCAACTTACGGCTATTAGACAAGACACTAATCAACTACTGAGCCAACAGAGCTTCATCAGACTGGTGTGGATTACATGTGAATCAAGTATGTGATGGAACAATCACATTGTGTTAAATGACTATTGACATATGGAGGTGAAAACGTGAAGAGCAGCAGGAAGCAGACAGAACGGAGGGAGAGAAAGCTGCTGATAATCAATAATGCAGGAAGACACTTTAATTTGCACCAGCTAAGTCAAATTAAATTGCATTCCTGCTGGACAAGAACATATGCTCACATGTTTTAGGGAGTTTGCACCTTTGAAAAGTAACATTTGTGGCAAGTGCGAGTTTTTTGCACTTTGCAATTCTTGAACTCTTATTCTATCTTAAAACACTTTAGCATTGCTTGTTAAACCATGTAAGAACCATGTTTTGACAATGTAAAGCAATCACTTTGTAAGCAGTTCACACCTTTATAATTAATGCCAAATGGATTTCAGTCAACAAAATGACTATTAGACTTAATGTGAATGTCCACTGCATGATATTTTGTGAGGTAGGTTAATTAGAGGAGAAAAAAACAATAGCACATGGAAGGTCATATTTTCCTGGATGCCCAACATTCATAATATAACAGCTCTGCAATAAATTCTCCCTTTGAGGTTATGATCCTCAGATTTATTGGATCAGTTTGTACCCAATATTGCATGATGCACACACACACGCGCGCACACAAATACACCCGACACAAAGGACACACATGAATTTTATCCATTCCTTTGATGGTGGAGATATTAATACAGAGACCATTAAGTGGTGGACAACATCCTTTGTTGCTTCCTTTCTTCGGCTTTCAATGTAATGACCTCACACCTACATTAGTGTGGTCTCTATGGTGAATGCAGTAATCATGCAAATTCATGCAATACAGAGCCAAATATGGGTGGCAACAGTTGCGGAAGTGAATTTGTGTGTGAATGATCAAAGAACTCACTTATTAATGCGTTTCCTTAGTAATTTGACCCTTTGTGACAGCGGTCTGTGGGTGACACTCACTGCATTAATGTCTACCAGTGTCTTCTGTTCAATTTAAACTAAAACTATATTCCAGATTGGCCTCTGCCACCCCCATACAGCTTGAGGAAATGTGTTTTCAGTGCACTGAGTATACTATTAGCTTTAACGTTATTAGCAGAGGCATATACAGTATGTGACATGTACAATTGTAGCACAGAGCGTGACAGTGTTACATCACTGCCATATAGGCCCCCAGTTATCACTAGCACACATTCGCGAGGAGGATGGAGCTTCTATTCTCACCTCTACTTCTTGTTCGTTCTTCGCTCTACCTGGTGAGCCACCGATCCAGTGGCCCCACTGGACTGAGTCTTTTGGGATGTTTATAACAGCTATCCAGCTAGCCGACGCTGATGCTGCAAGGTGAACCCATACTGATGCACTGCCTGGGCACCGTGGGTCAGCGCATCTTGCACACTCTCAGACCAGTGCAGATGTATGCCGATTGTGTCAACTAACTGACCAGATATTTCACTGCCCCACAGAGTATTATAGTCCTGCGGATTGTCTTCCAACAGCACCAACAGTGGTTAGGTTTGGTTTCTCTAATGCTAATATGCACTGTAATACAGAATGTTAGATGTTTGTTTCAACTGGTCAAAACATCCATCTTCCTTTTCCCTTAAATCTTGTGACATTCGCACAAAGAATTTTACATTGATGTGTGTGTGTGAGAGTGTGTGTGTGAGAAAATGTGCTTAGGCTCTCATAAAACAATTCCTGCTATCACCCTTTCTTATGCTTTCTGCATGCACCAGTCGAACGCACATGTTACATCCCGAATTCTATAGAAACACAAAGATGTATCAATCAACTGATTTTTATTTTAGAACCTTTCTGCAATACAAACTTAATATTCAGTAAACTCAACCTGTGCAGTTCCCACCTTTGTTATCGCCACATAGACACAGTAACGTAGCTAAAAGAGCTGAAAGACAGCAGCTGTACGGTTTACAGCTTTGAAGCTCAGTGCTTGACCTCTGGTCTCCCCTCCCCGTCTTTACCAACACTGAAATCTGTTGCAGGTCACAGCTTGATCAGAACATGACATTCATTATTAACCTTACAAATTCCAAATGGCGCCATGCTCCTGTTGTTCTACTTGTTTTGGTTTTGGATAAAGGAAGAAAAAGCAGAAATGGTGGGAACTGAGTCATGATGTTCTCCATATGTGGCCGGTTTGATTGAGATATCCCAGTTGATTACAATTACCATGTAAACAGGAATAACCCTGTTCGCTCACGTATGTAAACGTTTTATAGAGAATGTTTCAGTAACTGTGAAAATTGACTGCATGTAAACATATTTAATGACATTCATTGGTAATATTTGGTGGCAGGGTGAGCCAGGTTATTATTATTATTATTATTATTATTATTATTATTATTAAATCGTATAGAAAATGTATAAATGTACCAACATTATTTCCTCTTATAAAGTTTCCTGTCTTGTGAGGTCCACACATTTGTACACAGTTGACACACAGTGTCGTCCGGCTCCATTTTTCTGTTGTAAGATGTTTAAAAATATTGCGGTGTTTTGAAATTAAAGTAGCTGTGTTTCAATGCCATGGCCATTCCCAGTCCAGCACTCCCGGTTGATATATATAGAACGACCATGCATTCGCACCTACGTGACTGTTAAAGAGCAAAAACGCACTGACGACTGCTTCTGTTTCAACACCACATTCAAATTGGACAGGATCTTTAGCAGCTCTCTTCCAGTAAATGTGCGTCTGATCTATGGACCAGGCAAAAGCTACTCGTGTAGACCTCTGTTAGACACACACAAATACAAAACTACTGCTGCACGATAAGTAAGATTCACTGGAGCATTATGTTTCATGTTGAAAAATGTGTTTTGACAGCAGCTCTCGGTCTTGACTCCTTGGTCATTCGTCTTCTCCTCTTAGCTAAGACAGAAAGCAAGAGCGGTAGAAAGAAAGGCAGGCAGGCAGACAGACAGACTGATGCACAGGAGAAAGAGAGAGATGAAGGACTGAAAGTGAGAAAGATAGAACCTGGCAATAAGTAGACAGTCAATCATTTTCAGCTTGAGTGGAACCACGAACAAATGTCGCTCATTACCAAATAGTGTTGCTCAAAGGGCTTCTGAGTTTCATACTTCAGTACTACAGCTGTGATTGTTAATGTTCTGTTCTCTTATTGCCACTTCTTCCGCCATAGTGTGCCTCTCTGCATCACTCATATCCAACTCTTTATTTTTTATCCATGCTTCCCAACTGTTAAGATTTAAACCCTCACCCTCAATATGCCACTAGTTTTCTTATCAGCAATATTACCCCCTCTTGTCTCTCTGATTCCCTTTCTCCAGCTTCCCTCGTCCCCCCTTTTCTTGACACAAGTAGAGTGACGTGAACTTCTCAAATTGGTGTCAGCAAACTGCACGCTCCTCTGTTTTTTTCTGAAATTATTAACAAAATTCCATTTTCTTCTATCTCGTTCTCTTTCTCACACCATCACTAATTTATTAACATTAGTCCACATTTCACTCGTTCTCTGCCCTCTCCACAACTCTGTCTCCTTCACTGTAGTTATACAATCAGAAATTAAATTGCCTGGTCCTTGGTTAGATAAGTGTGGCTATGAAGCCTGCCGAGCAGTAATTAGATGATAAATTGGGGACATTAACATGAGGAAGGCTGCCTGCTGTCCATCTGCATTATCACAGCCCAGACACACCTTCAAAAAAACACATTTACTATGAACTTTAGCCAAATGACCTCATGCTGTTTGTGGTTCCGTATGTGTATGTAGCTGTGTAGAATTTAACATCCTTATCAGCCAAATGTATTTGTTGTCTGTCAGAAAGGCACACACACACACACACACTATGATCACCTACGATATGAGTTAATGTAACTTAAATTGGTTGATCATTCACAGGTTGCATGAGGCCATGTCCACACGGAGATAATTTTTTTTATCATATGGATTTTGGAGGGGCGTTTTGGAGTGAATACGATCAGTTTTTAAACTGAGTCCCAGAGTGAATAAGGTCATGTCCACATGTACGAATATGGATGGAGACAACACCTTTCAGCAGGGAATCGTGAAAAGTAAGGTGATTCTCATGGCTGCTGAGGGTTTAGGACAGAGGGTGTAGCAATGTGCGGACTGTAAAGTCCATTGAGACAATTGTAAATTGCGATGTTGGGCTATACAAATAAATTGAATTGAATTGAATTGCTGGGAGTTTCAAACGGACCACTGATGGGGATATAACTTTATCAATGGGGAACAGTAAAATGAAGCTCAGAGCCAACTTACACGAATCAAACTTGAGGGGAATATTCTTGGATGACAGCCAAACCCATTGCAGGTAACCCAGGCAATGCCACAAAATTAACCAATTGCTGGTTAATAACCATGGCTGCTGGGGGACAGGAGGTTGGAGGAGGCCGGAGGGAGCCCGGTGCGATGCTGTGCCGGGATGGCAGGCCAACTTGGACATGTGTCCCTACTGCAGAACCTGAGTGCGTACCTCAGCAGGGAACGGGTGTGGGGATGACTGCCACCAGGGTCCGGTTCCTTCTGCAGAGCATTGCGCAACACAGCTTCCACATCCCAGGAGACCGTGGCAACCACCCGGTCTGCGGGCTGATCCTTTGCGTTTAAATCAGGCTTTGAGAACTGCCGCTGTTCAAATAATGTACTGGAGTACTTTTTTTAAAAAATCAAAGCTCTGTGAGGTGGATATTTAAATAAAACAATATTTATAACAATAACTATATTTTCAGTAAAAATAGCCTTTAAAATGAAATAGTCCAATAGAATCTGGTATCTATCTTTTTTTTATTATTTATTTTATTTTTTTTTATTACACCTTTAGTTCTGTTGACCGGTAGTAAACAAGTAATGTTCCAAAGTGTGTAACAGGTTAAAACACTGTATGTTCAAAAAAATTAAAAAGATGCCATAATTTTTAGGTATAAAAAAATCAGTTTAAATAACTTCAAGAAGTTAAATAAGGTTAAGAATAGACACCTATATATATATATATATATATATATATATGAATTTCATCGTTATAGTGTGATAATTAAAACAGTCAGCAGAGGGCACGTAGCGCTGAGTAGGTACGAACAACCTGTAGTGGCAGGAGCTGCAGAATAAACCTTGCAGCGGAGCTGTACACCAGATAAAGTTGTATGCCTATTTGTCGACACATACAGGTGGTTGGAGACAACCTCAGCGCTGTCAGGTGTCAGCCAGACGGTAGCGGAGAGTGCTCTGTGATCAGAAATCTGTAATTCTGCGCCGTGGGGACATCTTGAAACCTGTAGGCCTGTCACGGGACGCTAGTCCATCCTTAATGCGCTCACTAAGCCCCCGGGTGTCAGCTGCCTTCAACACCTCCTTGTTCCAACCCGCATC
>CAAKHB010007737.1:39795-51237 GCA_901007665.1 Aeoliscus strigatus
GTTGTGTGGGTGTGTGGGGGTGTGTGTGTGTGTGTGTGTTTTTGTGTGTAGGTGTGTGTGTGTGTGTGTGTGTGTGTGTGTGTGTGTGTGTGTGTATGTGTGTGTGTGTGTGTGTGTGTGTGTGTGTGTGTGTGTGTGTTGTCATCGGTCGCCAGCTAGACCGGGGTGAGTAGGGATGCCCGTGACGTCACCGGAGGTTTCCTCGGTTGTGCTCCACCTTCCAGATCGCGGTTCCATCTGCGACCCATTCCGCTGATCAGCTGGATCCGCCCCTCATCGCCTCCCAACCGTTTAAGAGCGCCGTCAGTGCCTCGTTGGTCTGTTGTTGCTGTGCAGACCTGCCGGTTGTCTTTGCGATTGGTTGATTGAGTAGAACTGTGTTGATCGCCGCTCTACGTGAGAGCCAGGCTGATTGTTATATGTTTGGTGTTGTGTATTATTTTCCCCTTGTTAGAACTTAAGATTTATTGGTAGCCTGTTTGTTTCGTTTTCTGAGGTTTCTTTTATAAACGGTTTCTTTTATTTTGTGAGTGAGCGAGCTCCGATACCCTTATTGGGGCCGCTGAGTGCGGACTCTATGTCCTTGTGCCAATTAATTCATCCGCAACCTATTTAATAAATGGGTTGCATGTCAACGTTACCCTCTTAGTTACTTCCCTCATTTTTCCCCCAGACAAACTAACACCATCTGGGTTGTAACAATGTCAGATGACTGAGATTCAACAAAGACCATTTATTTACAAAAAAAATGGCACAGTCACCCTACAGTAGAGTTTAAGTGCAAGACTCAGCAGAACTCTGAGTTTTGGTATCTGTATGAAATATATTAACAAAAATGCAAAATAAAAAAAACTCAGATTTAGTGTGCTTAAGCTAAATTAAAATTGCAAAATGAATTACAAACTCTGAGTTTTAGCGTTTTTTAAATAAACTGAAGTGCAAAATAAAACAAGTTTAACTCTTAACTCTCCCTGAGTTGTATTCAAAGATGCAAAATTAAAGCAAAGTAGGAGGTAGCTGGGGACCTGAGCTCTTCTTTAGCTGGTTGCCCAGGCTGCGATCTCCTGCTGTTGGCCGTTGTGTTTTTCAGGTTTTTCAAGTGTTTATCTTTAACAATAAATAGCCTAATAATAAACCAGTGTTTTATTACCTTCCAGACCATATGATAATGTGAATTAACTCATTTTGACTATAATTTGTTGAAACAAAAGAAATGGTGATTGATAACACTTTCACTTACATAGGACACATAGCAAAGTAGTTAGCTTTCTATTAGTACTTTATTTTTTTTTAATTTGACATTAATTTCGATATTGTGTAAAGGACCAAAGAAAATGTGCACACATGCTGCCCTTTTCTGACTTTCAGCCCTGCCCCTCTATAATCATGTGCACATCTATGAACAAGAGCTAATCGTGGATCTCCATATGATGCATCTGTGCATCATAACATTTTAGCTGTTTGATGGTTTGATTGATAGAGACTGAAATGTTTGTTAATGCTTCACCAGAACACTTATGTATAGCATTGACGTACGTACATACGTCACTCTTCTGCACTGTTTGGGATGGCAAAGCAATGCTGAATTTTGACAACTTTTTTGCAGGTGAAAATTCATGAAAATGAAAATGCAACTTCCGCTTTGGTTTCTTTTTAAATTTGTCTTACAATGTGGAACGTAAAGAAAATGAAAATTCTGTTTGGATTACTTATTGATTTAATTTATGAGTGAAAATATGCAGTGGTATTCTGAAAATGTAAAAGCATTCTGCTAATGGATATTAATTTTTAAATTTGACATTTCAAATTGAAATTTGATAGCAATTTGCTGGGGTGTGTTTTGAAAATTAAATCTCAAACTTGCTTTGCTTTTTCATTTGAATTAAGTCACAGGTTGAGCTGTCATGAAGAAGAAATGAAAATGCAGTTTGGATTACTTATTGATGTTATTCATGTGTCAAAATATGCAGCCACATTCTGAAAATGAAAATGCATTTCTGCTAATGCATTTTCATTTGAATTATGATTGCTTCTTTAATGAGCTAGCATCAAAAGTATTTATTGGGACAATGAATGACAAGCATCATGAGGCCTGACCAGCAACCGCAGATGGAACATGAGCGCTCTTTTATGCTGTGGCTCATCAGCTCACTCCAGTGACAACCATTTGCAGGAGACAGAAGTCTGTGAGGCTGTACAGTCTTTCACCAATGTCTCCATGTCTGTCAATGGCTGGACACCAGACCAGGCCCCCCGCAGTGCACCTTCACAATGCTCAGATGTCCCCCATGAACCATGGCCAGGACATCTTCCACATAGCTGGGGGCACAATCTTTAAGGACCCTGGTACTGGTACACGCATGAAAGCTGTGATTAATAATCAGGGTTATTCCACCAAATATTGATTCCTGAACTCTTGCTAAGTTAAAACATGAGTATTGTCATGTTTTAAAATTAATATGATTTTGTTTTCTTTGCATTATTTGAGGTCTGTAAACATTGGTTATTTTCTGTTATTGTGACCCTTTGTCGTTGACTGCAAATTAATACTCTACATGACAATTATTATTTGGAATTTGGAAGAAATGTCAGTAGATTATAAAATGAAACAAAAATGTTCATTTCACTGAAACACATACCTATAAATAGTAAAATCAGAAATACTGACATTTTTGCAGTGGTCTCTTAATTTTTTCCAGAGCTGTACATCCCCCCTGGCTCCAGCAACCAACGGAGTGAGGCACTGAATGAACTCTACCAGAACATCAGTGAGCAGCAGACAGCCCACTTCCCATAGACCCTACAAAGCCTACTCCCTCCCCCACCTTGGGGCCTCAGACCACATGACTGTCATGAAAATGCAGCTTACAGGCCACTGGTTAAAGTCACCAAACCAGCTACTAAGCAGATAGCAGTAGTCTTCAGAGGCTCTCCAGGACTGCTTTGGCACCACAGACTGGAGCATATTCAGACAGGCTGCCACCTATAATATCACCATAGACCTCCAGGAGTACACGGAGACCATCACTGCCTACATGAAGAAGTGCACAGACAATGTCACGGTCACCAGGATCAACCACATCCAAGCCAATCAGAAACCTTGGCTGACGGGGGAGGTCCACAGGCTCCTTAGGGCTCGAATCATCACCTTCAAGGCTCTGCGGATGTGATGGGCCTGAGGACAGCCAGGGCCAACCTGTCACGGGGCATCAGACTGGCCAAGAAGCAGTACTCTAGGAGGATCGCTGACCACTTCACAGACAGCAGAGACACCAGGAACTTGTGGCGGAGCACTCAGACGATCACGGACTACAAGCCGCCTTGGCAGACTTGTGATAGCTCCACCGCTCAGCTGAACGACTTCTTGGTTTGTCCTGACAATCTTCCTAGTCGTGTCCCGAGAGGCTGTGCTGCGGAGCTCACCGATGTCCTGACTGACATCTTCAACACCTCGCTGAGCCAGGCTGTTGTCCCCACGTGCCCCGGTCCCGAAGAAGTCACCTACCTTCTGTCTCAATGACTACTGCCCGGTCGCACTCACCCCCATCCCCATGAAGTGCCTTGAATGGCTAGTCATGCAGCACATCATGTCCGCCCTCCCCCTACCCTGGACCCCTTCCTGTTCGCATACCGGCCCAACCGCTCAACCGATGACTCCATCTCCACTGATCTTCACTCAGCCCTCTCCCACTTGGAGACCGAAGACGCACACGTCTCAATACTTCATTGACTTCAGCTCAGCATTCAACATTATCATCCCCCAGCAGCTCATCCATAAACTAGACCAGCTCGGACTTAACACCTCCCTGTGCAACTGGCTGCTGACGGGGAGACCACAGGCACTTCAGGTCGGCAGCAATACCACCATAATTCAGCTCCAACCTCTTCATCAAGTTTGCGGTAGGTCTCATCAACAATGGCGATGAGACATCCTACAGGAGCAAGGTGAACAGAGTGCACTCCCAGCATGACTCCACTGACCATCGACGATGCTGCAGTGGAGAGGGTGAGCAGCACAAAGTTCCTGGGTGTGCACATTTCTGAAGACCTGTCCTGGAGCCGCAATACTGCATTACTGGCCAAAAAAGCCCAGTGTCTGTACTTCCTCTGTAGACTGAGAAGAGCAGGAGTCCCGCCTACCATCATGCACTCATTTTACAGAGGCACCATTGAGAGCATCCTGACCATCACAGTGCATCACAGTGTGGTACGGCGCCAGTGTGTCCTGCCGTAAACTTCTACAGAGGGTCATTGGTGTCTCCATCCCTCCGCTTCTGGACATTTACCACACCCGTCTCACCCGTAAAGCCACCAAGATTGCAGATGACCCCACCCACCCATCCCTCAGCCTCTTCAGTCTGCTGCCGTCAGGGAGGAGACTCCGGAGTCTCCGGGCATAGTCATCTATGCTGTATATCACGCATGTACAGTATATTTGACAATAAAGTTTACTTTGACTTTGACTTTGACCTTGATCAAAGATAAACATCATTTTTGCTAAAGCTTATGTATTCATTGATTCACTCGTATACCAAAATCCATTTTGAAAAATGTTGCTTCTCATGTGAAATATTGAAATGTGATTAAAATATGATTAATTTCAATTAATTTAATACAAAGCCTGTAATTAATTAGATTATTTTTAAATCGAGTCCCAGCCCTAAAATAAAGCAACAGCAGCTGCAATATTGCTCACAAGACATTAGCAGTGAAAAACATCATCAAACCCAACCAGCACGGGAGGATTTAACAAAATGGAGGATTGAAATAATGGACGAATGTGATAGTGTGTGTTGAATGCTTGTGTATGAAATGAGAGGTGTCAGAGGATGAGGCTCTATACCAAGGATGAACAAACGGTCCCCTGAGGGCCACCAACCTCGCAGGCCCTAGATGCCACCCCGCTCCCACCCACCTGAATCAGTCTCTGTGAAGTTCTGCAGAGGCCTAACAATGAGCTGCTGATTTGAATCAGGTGTGTAGAGGCTGGGCAACATCCAAAACATGCATGAGGCTCCCGAGGACATGAGCCAGACACCCCTGCTCTACACTTAAGAGGTATTGCGATTTTAATGCTGCACCCCCAGCAGTTCAGTGTAGAGTGAGAGCACCGAGAACAAGCTGCCAGCCCTAGACCGGAGGGAGACCCAGGGAAGCCTATTGCAGGGCGCACACTGGGCGCAGAGACCCACAGGCAGCAACGTGACCACCAAGGCTACCCCACCACTGGGGAGGAAGCAGCAGAGCCCCAGACTAAGGCCGACCCACCATCGAGACCCAGAACGCTACACACCCATGACACAACCCACAAACCAACACAGGGCCCAGCCCCCCCAGAGGGCTGGGGCAGGGCCCCCCAGCCCACGCAGGGCCACCCACACAGGAGGCCCACCAGGGACAGTGTGGCCTCCCTGAGTGCCGAGCCCATGCCTTGCCTATTGCTCCTACTCCAGGGGCCATGACCACAGACCCCAAAGGCACAACTGCCCCCTCAGGAAATACCCCCTACCGCCCCGACCCCCATGACAGTACAGAGGGAAACCAGGAGATTCAAAATAATCCTGTCCACCTGGATTCTATATGTCAAATCTCGCTCAGGCTTCCATAATCCCCCAGCACCACCCGCCAAATCATTGACAGGCCAGGCCAGAACACACAACACCCCACCCTCACTCCCCCAGCCCCCATGCAGACAGACACCCAACCAGCGAACCGGCGAAGATAACTACCCATCTCCATGCAACCAGGCGCAGGTGACCGGCCCCATGACACCCGACCGTCTACCCCGCACCACACAACCACCCCCGAAAGCAACGCACACATGAAGCAAGCCGAGGGATAAAGATGCCGCTGCTCAGCCATCCGGCTGTGGGTCCATCCAGCCTAACCAATACCAGACCCGGAAAACGCAGGAATAACACCCCCCCTCCACATCAGCACCAAGGCAGCCAATCAATGCCGAACATGCACCCAGTGGGAGGAGGAGCGCCGACCTGCAACGCCCCCCTACCCCATTAACAACACCTCTCAAGGCCGCTCAGTACACGGTAAATCCTCAATCAATACTGTATATAAATATACACATACAGTATATACATACACACATCCATGCGCATGTACATATACCTACGACAATAAATAAACTGTAAAATAGAATAAGTGATTTATAAGTGTGACGGCACTGCTGGATTTGAGACAGTACTACGCTGTTGAAATTTGCACACTTCACGAGTAAGTACATTGTGTGCAAAGTGAACTACAAAGAAGAGTAACGGGTAACGGGTATGCGGTTTGAGACGCAGCAAGACTGAGCTGTGAAGCACTGCCAAAGGTGTGCAGCAGCATGATTACTCATTCACCACACCTGTGCCGCCGCCTGCACGCTGCCTGGGACAGAGGGGGAGTTAGACGGAGAACAGGCTGCACTGAACAGCATGAGAAGTGCTAAGTACAACACTCAAAATTTTGCCCTTGTATCATATTCCCAATGTCAAAAGTATGTGTCAGTTGATGTGAGCTAGAAGTCTTCAGCAATAGTGAAGTTATGGACACGTGAAAAAGCAGATATACTGAGTCTGTGGAACAGACACACTGACACACACGCACATAACATAACGCACACAACTCACAGGCCTGTCTGGCAATGTCCCTGCGGCCTCATTATTACCACTGGCTTTGTCCTCAGCTTGCCTCCCTACACATTCACACTCACTTTTGCTCAAATGCACACACACCAGCCCCCATCTCCCCATAGTGTGCACTCCAGCCCAACGCATACATATTAATGCCTGGACAGGGGGGATGGAGGGTAAAAGACAAGGTGGAGGGGAAGAGGAGAGCAGGATGGAGAGACAAATAAAAAGAGAGCCAGTAGAATGTGCAGCAGAAATCAATTCTGCAAAAAATGCAAAGCTCATTAAAAAGGAAACTTGCCCAAACTAAATTCATTTGGGTAACTATTGCAAGGGGAAAGAATGAGAGTCAGCGATATATATATATATATATATATGAGACATGAGCAGAGAGAGAGAGAAAATCTGTGTCATTATTAATCACATTATTCTAACACTAATTTGCCTGAAGTTTCACTGTAGGCATGGATGGGACTTGAACACACTAATGTGAGAGACAGTGGTGCTAATGAGAGAAGAGAAAAATGCCAAGGAGGACATAAGAAGACAAGTCTTGAATGGCATGCAAAATAACGTGGATACATATAAAGAAAATAACTGTTGTCTCTGTGATGCCCCTGAGGTGACATCTGGGGAGGTGCGTCTTACTGAGGACCAATTCACTGCCTCCCACATCAGTAACTCTACACACCTGTGTCCATTGCGCTGAGGTTATTTAAACGCCTGTGGTTTCACATGCTGTCTCTCTCTCACTCTCAACCTGGGGCCTGTATCACGAAGTTTTAGCGAGATAAGTTCAGGGTTAACCCTGGGTTTTCTGTATCTCAAAGCCAGATTTTTTATGATCAAGGTCTGTCTCCACTGTAATTTGCCTGATTCTGGAGCCAGATATTGCCTGTTTGTCCTGACTGACATCCTTTGTACTAAATTTGGTTTAAGTTTGCCTAATTTGACTGAAATGGTTTAATAATATATATTTGAATTATTTGCCATGATGTCTCCCTTTTTTTTATGACCACTAGAGCCAGGTCATCACACATCCAACAGTCAAGTTCTAGTCCATGCAGTCCCCACTTGAAAGGGATGAGGCATCTACTCAGAGGTTTAGGAACTGGTTTCACTCACTTATTTTCCTTTTAATGTCCTTTATTTTCAGGCATGGTTTAAGGTGCAGTTTCATTAGGTGAAAGAAAACTCTCAAACACAAAAAACAACCATGTTTACATTCTGTACATAAATCATATCAACACAACCATAAATTACTGCAATACAAAATAAGTACTACAATTCAGAATTTAAAAAGCTCAAATTCATTAAACTCAAAGAACCATTTACCTTTAATTACATTATTAATTAAGTGCAAACAATACCCACTTTAGTCAATTGTTTTAGCATAATTGTAAATATAGTATCAGGTAAGTATGAATTTCACCACTTCCTAATATTTTTGTTTTGTAATTATATGTAATGTGTAATGTTAAATTATTAGTTTAGTTAATTCACAACTTCACCTGTTATTGTATTTAACATTAACTATTCTTCATTTAAGTATTATTGTTAAACATAAACTGAAAGTTACGTGAAAAACGTTTAAACATGGATTACCATACACAAAATTACATTTATATAAATCAGCACATGTGGTCAATAAACAATTGACAAGCCACGCATTACTGAGCAACCAACCCTGTGGCTAAACTAATGATAGTGCTAACAAATCCGCCGCTCCTTAGTGCGAGTCACTGTTTAAGAAGTTTGGTGTTTCACAGGCTGCCTCTCTGGTACTTGTAGGTGCTCTGCTCTGCATGGGCTCACAACAAACAATGGGGGATCAGTGTCTTTGCATGCCGACCTGTTTCGATTGCTCCACCTGTGATGTTGTGTGCCATTTTTTTTGGTCCGGCAGAAACTGATCATTCAAGGGTCTTTGTGAAGTGGATTTACGCCTCGTTCCTCATTTCTTTTAGTTCACACGTCTAAACCTCCAGTTTGACTTGACACCAACCCAGTCACCAGAACAAATTGTTCCATAAGTATGCTTCTACAAACTATGAATATGAACTATGAACAGGAGACTGGATCCGTTCGTAGTTCATATGATCATTTTTAAATCGCACTTGTCTGGAAGAGATCAGATCCCACTCACAGAATTTCACTGTTCCATTAAGCACTGGACTGGTGATCATTCCATGAAACAGTCCTTTGCACGGCATTTACATTGCTGATTCAAACAATTCAATCAATTTATTTTGTCTGCTATTTGCGGCAGTCCCGTTGCCAGGGAACAGCCATGACGTCACTGCCAGTGAAATGATCACCTCCATTTTTGAGTCTCGCTGAGTCTCACGCTAATAATAAAAGTTGGAAAAATGGAGGGGGTGTGCTATCTTGAATCACTGCCAAGTCCGTCTGGCCTGGCATTTTATCAGCTGTGACATCATGTTTACAGCTGTCACCTGGCATACTTGTTTGATACTTGTTTGAATCAGCAACATTAAAGTAGTGCAAAGGATTGCTTCGAGTGATTGCCAATCTAGTGTGATCCGTTCTAGACCACCATGACTTCAAATTGATCATATGAATTACAAACATTTCAGTCTCCCATTCAAAGAAAACAGCATGAATTGTTGGTGTCTAGAAATATTGAACCTGTTTTGTTTTATATCCACTTAATAACCCACAAAAGAACGTCACTATTACTATTAATGCAGCTTCAGCTGTAAATAATGCCACACAAGAGATAAAAACTTGGGTCTTATCTCATATGGCAAGAGAATCAGTGGCATTTGTCGTAAACCCCTAAAACTATGTTCACCTTCATATTGCAAACGTTTGTGTTGTGATCTGCCCCCTTTCCCTTCTAGAATTCATTCCTTAAGCCTTCTTCAGAATCGTTTATCAAGAATTGCTGCATGTCGTTAACTCTTCTCTCCCTCAGGTTTTCCAATCTGGAGTTGATGTTGCTTCCAGGTCTGCAGGTCCTCGGACAACCCACTCACCCCCAATGGCCGGGATCTCTGGGATAGCTTCCTCATTTCCTGTGTTCTTCCAGCTGCCAACAATGACTGGACAGACATGAATGGACATGCACTGTTGGACTCAGCTTTCAGAAGCTAAATTTCTTCTTTCACCTCAGTACCTTCATTGTCTGTACATTTAACACCTATTGCTGGTCTGTCCATCCCAGGGAGAGGGATCCCTCTTTCTGTTGTTCTCCCTGAGGTTTCTGTCATTCTTCCCCTGTTACAAAGGTTTTTGGGCAGTTTTTCCTCACCCTGACTGAGCATCCAAGAACAGAGGACGTAGTATTGTGTGGACTGAAAAGTCCATTGGGACAATTATAATTGCGATATTGGGCTATACAAATAAAATAATTGAATTTGAATGAACTGTATGCAGAAAAAAAACAACTGATTCCTGTTCATCCAACAGTCACTGTCTGTTTGTCCCAGTGTGTCAAAATATGTCATGACAAGTTTCTGGATCCATCAATATTAACTGTCAAATCTCTATAAATGATTTAGTGTGTGTGTGTGTGTGTGTGTGTGTGTGTGTGTGTGTGTGTGTGTGTGTGTGTGTTCTACAGCCAGAGGCTATCTTGTACAGCAGAAAGGACGGAAGCAGCAAAGAAGCTGCTCTTTGCCGACAGACCTCTGAGCCAAGAATCTTGTGCATATGATGTGTATGATGTGTGTATGTTTACATATATCTGAAGCTAGGCCTGAACCTGTTGAAACTGAACTCATGATGATGGAACATAAAATTGTTTACAGCTGCACGATGGGGACAAAGAAAGTTCAAATGAGCAAATGATTTAGACTGAAGTTAAGGGTTAAAAGAGAGGTAGATTTCGAATCATATGTCCACACACTATTGCCTTGATTCAGGAGAACCTGGGCCAATGAGTGTCTGATCACAGGTCTGTTGTGTGTGATTTTAATAACTGCATGTGAATCCTACATTTCACTGACTGTGCTGATCTTCTGGTGATGAAGTTTTTCATCATTGTCCGGTAGTTGTGGCTACCGGCAGTTGTGTTGTCTCTATAATTTCACTGTTTTTATAACAATTTAGCTCACATTTTTATAACTGGAGAACAGCTAATACAACATATCCAGTTTTATTCATGGTAAAACTGTGGTTTAAAAGAGGAACAGATTTGTTTCCAAACGTGACAAAAACAATAATCATCAGTCATCAATAACACCTCCCTGTGCAACTGGCTGCTGGACTTCCTGACAGGGAGACCACACACACTTTGGCTCAGCAGCATAATCTCCAGCACCATCATGATGAACACAGGGGCCCCCCAAGGATGTGTGCTGAGCCCCCTCCTCTTCACTCTGCTGACCCATGACTGCACACCATCATTCAGCTCCAACCTCTTCATCAAGTTTGCGGATGACACAACTGTGGTGGGTCTCATCAATAATGGCGATGAGACATCCTAGAGGAGCGAGGTGAGCATACCGGCCTTGAAGTTCAAGCACAACAATCTCCAAATGAATGTGGAGAAGGAGAGCCCATCAGCGTCTGGACTTCCTCCGTAGACTGAGAAGAGCAGGAGTCCCGCCTACCATCATGCACTCATTCTACAGAGGCACCATTGAGAGCATCCTGACCAGCTGCATCACAGTGTGGAAAGGCGTCTGCACCGTGTCCTGCCGTAAGACTCTGCAGAGCATCGTGACAGCAGCTGAGAGGGTCATTGGTGTCTCCCTCCCTCCCCTTCTGGACATTTACCACACCCGTCTCACCCGTAAAACCACCAAGATTGCAGGTGCCTCTTCAGTCTGCTGCCGTCGGGGAG
>CAAKHB010007737.1:51257-62990 GCA_901007665.1 Aeoliscus strigatus
CATGATGAACACAGGGGCCCCCCAAGGATGTGTGCTGAGCCCCCTCCTCTTCACTCTGCTGACCCATGACTGCACACCATCATTCAGCTCCAACCTCTTCATCAAGTTTGCGGATGACACAACTGTGGTGGGTCTCATGCCTTGGTTGTCTGCTTATTTTATGTTTCTCTTTCTCTCTCTTTCCCACTTAATGGTACGGTTAAATTTAGCTAATTTTGTTAGTATATTTATCAAGTTAGTTCTTAATTTATTGCACTTATATATATATCGCATTTATATTACAGTTAGTACTAGTTTAATGTATGCACTATTTGTACTTTTTCAGTACCGTTTGCACTGTGTGTTGAGACGTTTGTAATTTCATCTGTGCTGTATATCACGCATATACAGTATATTTGACAAAGTTGATTTTGACTTTGATCTCACACTGTTATTTTTTTTTTCATGGTTTCTAGATCACGAGAATCCACAGACCTTATTGCAAATGTATCTGCACAATACCCAACAAAACCAGAGAACAGGTTCGTCTGATATATCTTATTTAAATGATGCAAGGAGTTGTCACAAATAGAGGCAGCTCTCTTCTCTCTTCTGAGGAGAGTCTCCTCTCTGACTCTTGTGTCGTCATGCTCTTTAGACAAAAATACCTGAATTCTAGCTATATTTTTCAGGCGTCAATAAGCTGATTTGGTAAATGGTTAAAATGGTTAAATTAATAAAATGGTTTAAATGGTTTGAATGATTGTTAAAATTCAAGTCAGAGTCAATAATTATTCAACTATTTCTAGCTTTATCTGTTGTTGTCAATGACAGTTAGTTATGATGAGCACTGATCATTTTTTGAGCCAAAAACAATCACTTCTGTCTTATCTGCATTAAGCTTAGAGAAATTCTGGCACATCCACGGATTGATTTGATGAATACACTTACTCAGTGAAAGTAAGGGACTGTAATCGTGAAGACACCAAAATATAATGCTGTGCCTCATCAGTATTATATTTGATGTACGATAAGAAATACTATGGTACTCCATAATCTGAGCAAGAGGCAACATGTACATATTGACACATGCCCACTAATTGACACAAAGTCCCTATTTTATAAATAGGATACGAACCAGAGTAATACAGTCTCAAAGCTGGGGTGTGTACAAAATCCAGACTGAAATGCATTAGAGAGATAGTTCTGCATCATAAAAGCATGAGTTTGTTGGAAGACAATCCTTTCAATGATTTTTCCTAGAAAGGGAAGATTCGATATTGATACTCCAATACTCCATCCATCTATCCATCCATTTTCTTCCGCTTTATCCGGGGCCTGGTCGCGGGGCAGCAGCCTGAGAAGGTACGCCCAGACTTCCCTCTCCCCAGACATCTCCAGCTCTTCCGGGAGGACCCCAAGGCATTCCCAAGCCAGCCAAGTGGCATGGGCACGCCAGTGTGTCCTGGGTCTCCCCTGGGGTCTCCTCCCAGTGGGACATGCCTGCAATTCCTCCGTAGGGAGGCACCCAGGGGACATCCGATACAGATTTTTGAGCCATCTCAGTTGGCTCCTCTCGATGTGGAAGAGCAGCAGCTCTACTCAAAGCTCCTCCCGGGTGACAGAGCTCCTCACCCTATCATTAAGGGAGCATCCCGCCACCCTACGAAGGAAACTCATTTTGGCTGCTTGTATCCGTATCTTGTTCTTTCGGTCATGCAAAGGGTCCCCGATCTCATACTCCAGGAGTACCTCCCACTGGATACCTTCTCCAAGTCCACAAAACACATGTGGATTGCTTGGGCAAACTCCCATGACCCTCCATCCGGGTTGGAGGAGAGTCCTTGCCTCAAGTGGAGGAGTTTAAGTATCTTGGGGTCTTGTTCACGAGTGAGGGAAGAAGGGAGCGTGAGATTGACAGGCGGATCGGTGCAGCGGCCGCAGTAATGCGGTCTCTGTACAGGTCCGTCGTGGTGAAGAAGGAGCAGAGCCGAAAGGCGAAGCTCTCGATCTACCGGTCAATCTACGTTCCTACCCTCACCTATGGTCATGAGCTTTGGATCATGACCGAAAGAATAAGATCTCGGATACAAGCGGCTGAAATGAGTTTCCTCCGCAGGGTGGGGGGGCGCTCCCTTAGAGATAGGGTGAGGAGCTCTGTCACCCGGGAGGAGCTCGGAGTAGAGCCGCTGCTCCTCCACATCGAGAGGAGCCAGCTGAGGTGGCTCGGGCATCTGTATCGGATGCCCCCTGGACGCCTTCCGAGGGAGGTGTTCCAGGCATGCCCCACCGGGAGGAGACCCCGGACACGCTGGAGCGACTATGTCGCTCAGCTGGCTTGGGAACGCCTTGGGGTCCCCCCGGAAGAGCTAGAGGAGGTGGCTGGGGAGAGGGAAGTCTGGGTGTCCCTGCTTGGGCTGCTGCCCCCGCGACCGGCCCCGGATAAGCGGACAATAATGGATGGATGGATGGAAACTCCCATGACCCCTCAAGCACCCTGCGAAGGGTATAGAGCTGGTCCAGTGTTCCACGACCGGGACGAAAACCGTCTCCAAGAAGGCCGGGTAATCTGAACTGCTGTCTAGCCCATAAGCCGAAACAGTGAGAGACCTATCCCCCACCCGAAGGCGAAGGGAAACGATCCTTTTGCTCAACGGGGAAAACACCATCACATGGCGTCTAAGTTGGGGAGCTATAAGCAAGCCCACACTAGCCCGCCGCCTCTCACCGCGGGCAACTCCAGAGTAGAAGAGAATCCAACGTCTCTCAAGGAGTTGGGTTCTCCACACACAGCCCGAGCTGTGCCAATCCGGGCAACGTAAACTTCCTTGTTTTAATATTACTCATCAGGGGCTTTTGCCTTGGGAGACCCTACTAGGGGCATTAAGACCCCTGACAACATATCCCCTAGGATCATTCGTGTACCCACATCTCTCCACCACAATAAGGTGGCAGTTCAAGGAGGGGCGATATTGGCCTGTAGTTACTACTGTTATTACTGAATTGGTCTTTTTTAGTTTTTATCACTGCAGTTTTCAGTGCTTAAGGAAACTGACCAGACTGAAGAGAGTTATTTATTATCTGCAACACATCTGGAACTATACAATTAAAAACATTTTTAAAAAAGTTTGTTGGCAAAATATCAAGGCAGCATGTTGTGGATTTTAATTGTGATACAGTTTCCATCAGAGGTCTATGATCTAGGAGGTAAAAATGTGCCAGATTAGCTGGACTACAATATATTATTTAGATGTGAAAAAAGCTGCAAAATCATTGCAGGACCTGTTGGATAGCAGTTCTGGAGGGACTGATGTGGGGTTTGTCAGTCCATCCACAACAGAAAACAAAACAAGACATTACAATTTCTGCTACAGTTTCATAATGCCCATGAACAGAATGTTTGCCTGCCTTCTTCACTACATGGTTATAGGTGTGGAAACTGTTTGTAAATCTCTTAATGAACCTGGAGTTTGTTTTTTCCCCACCTGCGCTCTGCCTGTCTGCAAACTCTTTTCTTGTCTTTGACCATTGCAGTGTTCTTCTAAGGTGCCCTTTTCCTTCCTGACAAAACCTTGGTCCCTAATTGGGGGAATAGAGTCGATTAGTCATAACTTTGGAATTGAAACTACTTAGAAGGTCATCAGTTGAAGCTGAGGGCAGTATTAGTGATGGTGATTGGTGACAGTGTAGAATGTGCTTTACTGAAAAAAATTACACAATATTAATTTCAGAGCAGATTTATGAGAACATGTCCATGATCATCCATCCTGCTGTGAACATAAAAACAAGAACACAATCTTGTTACAAAGACAACTGGAAAAATAACTAATTATGAGAGTATTTTCTATTCATGCATATCATTATTACATGTGAATTGTAAATTTGATCAGAAATGGGAGAAAAGAACGCCAAGATTCAGTGAGATTCAAAGAAAGGTAATATGGTATTTCACAGGATAGGAGGAAAGATGGAGACTGTAAAGCAGTCTGGGTGTTGTGAGGCGTCCAAAGAAGTTGTAAAGCGAGACAATGAATGGAAGGGGAATAGGAGGTGGAGCGGGGTCTCAAGGGACACAATAGAGGTTTTTACTTATACTTGACACCTTGAGTGGTGTTTGGGGGAGTGGGGGTGAGAGCGAGAAGGTTGAGTTGCTGACACTCCCGGCCACAGCACACACAGCCCTTTGGTCCCATGGGAGACTGATAACAGAAGGAACGTCATTATGTAGATTCCTTGACTCTAAGATCATTAAAACAGCAAAAACTGTTTTCTTTAGAATGGATACAGTTCTGCAGAGCCAATCATCAATGAATAGTGAAATATCTTGTACTCTGTACACTGTTGAATAGTGAAATATCTTTTACTCTGTACACTGTAGGTCTCCTCCAGGTACTCCAGCTTCAACAGATCAAAACCATGCAGTTCGGTTAATCGGAGACTATACGTTCCTGCATGTCAGCCTTGTGATTTTTTTTTTATCATATATTTTTATTATTTCACACCTAGAGACAGTTCCGTTGGGTGGGGTTACAGTGGTTCCCTGGTATATGGTACCTACCTATAAATGCCAATACAGAGTAATTCACACACAGTATTATTTTATTCAGGCACAGCTATACAAGCTCCACAATTCTTATCTAGTTGTTCCTATGAGCTTGTGATTAAAAAAAAAACGCTCCCATAGCCCTCTCTTATCCTCGCTGTCACTGACTCTCGCTAACATTTGTTCATATGATGCAATTTCTGCCATATTTTCAATCCACTTTTTATAGTCTGGTGGGGATGTACTCTTCCATAACCTGAGGATAATCCGGGCTGCCGTAACCGTCCCGACCTTTATGACTACAAAATATTGTTTTGACACTCCCATTATTTGTGATTGGTCACCCAGTAAGCATAATCTTGGAGAGACTGGGATCTCAATCTCCAGAGCCTTCCCTTAGATGTTCTATAATACTTTTACCCAAAATGGCTGTATCAGACTACATTCCCATAGAACATGTAGGAAAGTCCCTGCCTGTGTACCACATTTCCAACACAGAGTATGTATTAGCTTATATTGAGTAATCTTCCCTCTAGCCTCCCTGATGTATTTTTCTGAGTTTTCAATTATATTCTTCCACTTCACCTCACTCAGTTCACATTCCAAATCTCGATAAAACACTGCTGCTGTATGCCCTGTCTCTGGTAAGTCCAGAAAGTTCCTCACTGAATTCATCTCTTCTGCAAATTGCCCTTTTCCAATACAGTGTTTAATTTGAATGTATTTCCAGAAGTTGCCCTTTTCTTCTAGGTCATACCTTTGCAATAATTCTGAAAATGATATAAATTCTCCATTCACGAATAAATCACTTATTTTGGCCTAGTGAGGCATATATTTGCTTTAGATGTAGTGTTCTACACCTTTTGTGGACTTCTTTCCAGACCTCCTTTGAGTAGTTCAGTATAGTGTTTGGGGATGTTCTCGTCCACTGGTGGATGGACCTTGTGACAGTGCATCCAGCGGGTTGAAGGGACTTTGAAGTTCCATTTCAATTTGAATCCAACTCAGTTTTGTGTCTGTTCTCGTCCAATATTTGGCAAGTCTCGTCATTTCAAACGCCAAGTTGTATTGTCTCAAGTTGGTGAGGGCCATTCCTCGTATTTCCTTTGGAGCCCACATTATATTTATCCTTGGTTTTTTCTTGTCCCACAAAAAGTCCTTGACAATAGCATCATATTGCTTATACCATTGTGGTGCTACACACATCGGTAACATCATGGAGACATAGTTAACCTGTGGTGCGATCACCATTTTAATAACATTAATTTTCTTGTGACGGACCAGTTCAAGGTGTCAGCCAGCTGCAGCCCCCCTGACCGTTATGCACCTTCATTGAATTCACCTTCTTTCCTGAAAGTGTGTAAGCGTCCATTCACGTCAGATATGTTTCAAATATCTCAGCAATTACCATATGCACATGTAGACGATAAAGCCCGAGAATTCAGTTCACATTAATCCAGTTTTTGTCTAGCTTTACACTGGAAAGCAAGATGTTGATGGAGTCTACTCTATTGTTCAGTGTTTGCCTCTCTTTCTCTTTCTCACTTTTTGTGTATCTTCTCACATGTGCTGTGTACATACGGATATCCAGACCCCTAATATCACGTAAGATTGTCAACTGACTGCAGAGAAACGTCCACATGTTCCACACAAATGTTGCCTTCATTTCAGATCATTCATCAGATTGAAGTAATGAAGGGTGACTCTTTCACAAACTAAACATTACTATAACTACTCTGCAAAACTGAAATGCATTGGCATCATTATGTGACTAAATATTAAGTAAATATTTAGTCATATAATATATATGCTGAAAATAGAACAAGGCTAAGTGAAGTAGAGATAGTAAAACATGTTTGTTTCATGTTTGTCTGCTGTTGAGTGTTTGTCCAATTATGTCTTGTATTCAGTATGTTTTGTTCTATGAGCTTAAGTTATAAAAGCACATACTGAAAAGCTGGTGAAGGTTTTGTGAGGCAATAAATCCAGATAATGCAAGAAAGAACTTGGAAACATTAACTAAGTAAAGCAAGAAAATGAGTCAGGATAAAACATGCAAGGACTTGGCATATATTAGTGTTGTACTAATATATAAGTGTCTGAGAGATGTCTGAAATGGCCAGTGGGAAATTAATCTCAGTTCCAAAAATCATAGCTAGACAAATCTTCTAAAAAAAAATAAATGCAATGAATGTTCAGTTATTACAAGTTTGCTTTTATATTGTATTCGTATTTTGTATAAGAAATACGCAATACAAAGATGTGAAAAACCCAATTCCAAGCTGGTGCCATAGATGACTGCCAACGTACTGTGGTCTCCAGCACTGTGTTTGTTTTTCTTTTTTCTGTGTTTGCACTCCAGTTCCATCATTTTTGGCAGGATGTAGAGATGTGCTACTAAACATTAGGCAGTTATCATCCTGAATGATAACTACTCCAATGCCTTCTGAGCTGCCATCCACTGGCAGTGTGATGGGTTTGTTGATGTCATAAACCTTCAGAGTTGGAGCATTGGTGACCAGCTGTTTGAGGTGTTCAAAACTCCACTTTTGTGGCTCCTCCATGTGCCACTCTATGTCACCTTCAAGCACTGAAAGCACCGACGTCTGACAGGTTAAGGATAAACCTGGCTGAAATTGGATCATCCCCATGAACCTCAGCAGCTCCTGCTTGGCAGTGGTAGCTGTTAGTGATGTGCGGGTCGACCCATAACCGGCGGGTCCCGATAGTTGCCCGTGGCGCGAATTGGGTTGGGTCAAGAAATTTTCACTTTATTGGCAGAGCGGGTCATCCCTCGCAAGCACGTAACCTGCTACCTGACGTCACGAAAGCACCAAAATGCAGCAGCTGGAAAAACAAATCAAGATGGATGACATGGTGAGGAAAAAAATACAGACAAAAGAACATAAATTGAGGAAAAAAGAAGGTCAAGCTATGTCCAGCATGACAGGACATGTTTGTTGAGGATCTTCGATGTCTCAGAGTGGTATGATTACCTCATTCCTTAGGAGTAACAAAATTCCAATGCATGTCAAATCTGAGGTCACCAACACCTGTGTTGAATCTCTGGCCCTTTGACATAGTTTCAGGTGATGGATTTTGTGCCCTAGCCCAGTCTCTTATTCATGTAGTTGCACGATATGGGTGTGTGGATGTGAGCAGTGTACTCCCTCAGAGTAAGAATATGCTTGATGCTTGTTGCAGCCATTCCAATATCATTATTGTTTATTGTTATTGCATTTCAAAGGTTGATTATGGTTGATTATTGTGCATATTGTTTAATAATTTTGATTGGGTAGAGACTGAATTGTTTTGATACCTGTTGTGATTGTGTCTGTGCAGGCATTGTGCACCGCCCAGGTAGGATATGAGCAGGTGTGTGTGTCTGGCATGGGGGACTGAATGCCAGGGGAAGAGGCAGTATTGAAACAAGTTTTTCGACCACTGTTTAGGTTAATTCGTTGCCTAAAACATTGTTGTTCGCTTACTTTTTGTGTGGTAAAGTAAGATATGATAAATAAGATTTATTAAATAGTAGGCTAACATCTTACTTTACTTTATTCATTCATTCATCTTTTTCCACTTGTTACGGTTACAGGTCGCGGGTGTGCTGGAACCAATCCCAGCTGTCAATGGGGGGAGTGTGGGGTACACTATGGACTTTGGCGTAATAATAAAGGCCAAATCAAAATAGTAAAACTATATTATTCAATTATTCAATTTTATTTTAGTTGAGGACAGAGCCAAAAGAAAACTGGCTGCGTTCAGTGAGTGTGAGGATGATTGTGAAGATGACCAGAAAGACAATGTGCAGCGCTACTTTAACCGCCAGCTATTATGGGGTGGGAATGATGTTTTACTGTATGTTTCTGGGAGTAACAGATCTTCCCTCTGCTTGGCAATTTGGCCAGAATGATTGCATCCCTGCAACAAGTGTATCGAGTTAGCACACCTTCAGCTCAGCCAGCCGGGTGCTCGAGTCCAGGTGAAACAGTGGATGCAATTCAATTTAAATGGCAATGTCTTGGTTAGATATAAAATAGCCTACTTTTGGCTATTTGCTGATAGAGTTGGACCGCTGAGTACTGGTCCAGCTCTCCGTTCAAAGGGTCCAATCCTCTGCCCCCAAGGGTGGCGTCCCTTTTGAAGTCTTGGCTGAGGATTGTTTAAGCTGGTGGCGAGACACGCCTAACTTGTAACTGCCTCCGTCCGGATGTCGGACCCTGCTTGCTCCGATCTAGCACCGGACCAAAAAGCCCTGGTGTCCGGTACCAAATCGGCCACGCCCGTTAACGGCAGTTCTCCTCTTACTGATCTGGGCTCTTGGTGTGGTTGTTAGGATGAGTTTTAGTGGCTAGGAAAACAAGCCCCAAGGGTCTGTTTTATTTTCTAAGGATAAAGTAACCAATCGGAACCTTGCAAGATGTTCTACACCACTAGTCCTAAACTGTTGAAAATGTGGTTGAAAGTGTGGATCACAAAGTCCAATGTCCACTACTTATCTTCAACTGCAGTTTGTAAATTTATTGCTCAATTAAGCAAGGGCAGGCATACAGCTTCTCATCATTAAAAAGACAATCGATTCAAAAATAAAAAAAACTGTAGCTGGAGAGTCAATTGTTTGTGGTGGAGAGAGAAAGAGGGAAGTTTTGTACGGCCAATACTGTTCTTCCGTTACTGCTGGTTTGAAAATCTATTACAAAGTCCTCAAACTTTGTACAAAGTCTTGAAGTGTCTCTGAGAAAACTCTTGACAAGTCTATTCGAAAAATCTTGAAAAATCTTCAGAAAAATCGTTGGAAAAAATTAAAAAAGGAAAAAGAAAAATAATAAAGAGAGAATTCAACATGATTACCTTAATAAGTTGCGGGTAAAATTGTGTGGTTCTTTAGAAAAGCTTCTGAAAAATCATCGAGGAGGTTTGGTAAAATTGTTTGAAAAAATGGAAAAGAAAAAAAAAAGAAAAAGAAAAAGGAAAAGGAAAGGGAAAAAATAGAATCAAACCCAAAAAATAAAATGGGAAAAAGGAAAAATTAACTAAATAAAAACTTGATGTTTTGTCAGAAAAGTCTTTATCTTCTTTAGAAAAACCTTTGATAAATCTTCAATAGCAGGATAAACGAAGAAACCCTTCTATCAAATTTAGTTTCATCAGCTGGGTGGACATGGTCAATCCTCTTCAGCCCAAAGCTCTCTTTTCAGCTGAGAAAAGGGTTGGATTTCTTTGTGCGATTTTAGCTGTTCATCTTCTCCTTCTCCTGAGTTAAATTTCTTTTGCCCTGAATAGCAATGCCCCGATGTGGTCGATCAGCACGCATCCATTCGGTAGAGAGGTGGCTGAGGAATAACCACGTCCCCATCCGTACTTTACTTTTTATACTGACTTCAAATTTCTTTGACGTATACGTTACACCCAACTTGCCCAACTTGGCGTAGGTGACTTTCTGCGCACATTCAGCCTGCTGTTGCTAGGCGATTGCTAGGTGTCTAACACTTTAACAGGAACAAAATTGCGTTCAGACTGCTGTTGCTAGGTGTTGAAACATTTTTACGGGAACAAAATGGCGTTCATGTCCAGATGCATCCTGTTTGTTTGGGCTGAACTTCCCTTGTGTGGTGTTCATTTGCGCCGAACTTCCCTTTTTTGGTTTCTCCTCTCCTCTTCTCTTCTTGACAATTTGCTATGACAGAAATGTAGTTCAGATGCATCCTGTTTTCCCTGATCATCCTTGAGATGTTTCTACAATTTGATTGGAGACCAGCTGTAGTAAGTTAAATTGACTGGACATGATTTGGAAAGGTACACACCTGTCTATGTAAGATCCCACTGTTGACGGTGCATGTCAGAGCAGAAACCATGCCATGAAGTCAAAGGAATTGTCTGTAGACCTCAGAGATAGGATTTTTTCTTAAAAACAGTCTATTCCCATTCTGTCGTCGGTGACTTTTTGTATGGAGGTGTTTAATCCCTGGATAGTAGAGCTGGGTTCTATGAAGCCAGTACAGGTACAAAAACAAATTTGCAGGATTTAAGGTCCCCAAGAGCACAATGGTCTTCATCATTCGTAAATGGAAGATGCCATGAAAAAGTATCTGGAGTAATATGATTCAACCTTTTTTCATTTTTGGTGCTGGATTTTTCTTTGTGGAAAATGACAAGATAACAACTTGAGTACATTGGAGTACATTGTTGCCATGAGGCTGCTGTAAACATGCTGTAAACACAACACTTTCAAACTAAATCACCATAGGTCTTCTGTTGTACTACTTTGGTTTTGAAGACACATTTGTGAATTGGCTGTTTGAGTTTGAGTTGAGGAGCTCTCACCAAATTGGTGCTATACAAATAAAATCTGACTGAATGAGCAGAGAACTGAGTGTATGCCATTTCTACCAACATTTTTTTATTTTATTTTTCAAAGTTTATAATTGAACATTGACAAATGCTATGTTTTTTCTTTGGAGAAAATTTGTAAGCTTTTAGTCAGTCTCATTATCTGTTGGCAGAGAATAGTGTGCAGTGCAACGTATCCTCTCTACTATGCCACACATACTAACACACACACACAGATGAGTACTTGCCCTTCAATAGAGGCTTTTTAATTATCTTTCATTGATTTCATGGCTCTGTTCAATATCAATCAAAGATCATGCTAATAGTTTCAGAGCTACAAGGGAGGAGAGAAAATAGATTCTGAATTAGTGGAATTGTTCAACTTTTTTCAATCACCACTTCAAGAGATTTAAATGCTAAAGATGTAAAAATGCTAATTGAACAAAAGGGCATTCACCAAATGTTGTTTGCAAAAGAGTGGTACTGTATCCCTTTGAAGTATTTGTTATAAAACCAGTTTGCTCCTAACAACATGCAAATCTAGTGACAATGTTGGTTTGGTAATAGGAAATTCAACACAACACACACGCATGCACGCACACACATACATTCCAATCCTTAGACCTGCAAGTAAACTGGTCTGTCATTTAATCTTTGTCTGTCTGTCCTTTTATGATTGCCTGGCTGTGTTGTAATATGTGTCTGTGCTTCACGGCATCAATCAGGTGACTCTCAGTGCAGAATTATTGAGTGAGGTGTTGGTCAATTAGATCTTTGAGAATGGAGAACATGGATTGTGTGTGAGTAATTGTGTGTGTGTGTGTGTGTGTGTGTGTGTGTGTGTGTGTGTGTGTGTGTGTGTGTGTGTGTGTGAGTGG
>CAAKHB010007738.1:12584-23103 GCA_901007665.1 Aeoliscus strigatus
CCATCTTCTTGGCCAACAGCAGGGGTGTGTGGCTAATCTGTCAGGAACACCTCTGACACACACACACACACACACACACACGCACACACACACACACACACACACACACACACACACACACACACACACACACACACACACACACACACACACACACACACACCCTTCAAACTTCTGGTTTAATCACCGAATGGTTCAAAAAGGGGCTAATCTGATTAGCGATGCTTTTTCCTTCACCATCGCTGTGAATACACATGATACCAGACGTGATAAGTCGCTGACTCACAACCTTCCTCCGACTGTGTGCAGGTTTTCAGACGCCAGCAGAGCTTGTACGGTCATTTTGTTTCTGACCTCGTTCCTCTGAAATAATCTGCCAGCAGACATGAGACAGTCTGACTCGGTCGGATCAGTTCGATCTGAATCCAAAACTCATCTTTTTGCTTTCGCCATGGTTTGAGCACAGTAACTGTCTCTACTGATTGAACATTTAAATGTCTTTGAGCCTTGGGCAGATGAGTGAACTATACTTTAGTTGGCCAATTCTTGGGGCCTCAAACTATTTGTCATTTCAGTTCCTTTCTGTCTCTTGTTGCCTGTTTATTGTGACTGTCAGTGTGAACGGGAACAACAGGAAGTTGGATGAACTCCCATCCAGGATGATGGGATGAAACAAACCAGAGGTTGAGGAAACGTCATGCCTCGACTGTGTGTGCATGTGTGTGTCAAATGTTTAATGTGTGTCGTTGGTCCAGTTTCAGGATGGGATGTTAAGATTTCTGACTTTTGAATGTTTTATTTAACTTTGATTCCTTAATTTTCAGTATCTGCTGTGTGAAACTGAGGTTTCATTCACCTAAAAAGCTACTGGGTTGTTCCTGCCAATCCAGCCGACATGACGTGAGCGAACACTAATGGCGTCTGTAACAGTTTGGCCCTTTAAGACAAACACGATCAGTCGCTGCTTTGGCAGTGGGACGTGGTGGAAGCTCACCTGGATATATCTCAGGGCACTTCTCAGCACGCTCAGATTGGAGGTCTTCTTTTCGTCAATGTTAGGGATGTTCTTTTTCAGCGTCTCAAAGCACTCCTTCAGGTGTGCTCGCCTGACGGACAGAAGACAGAGAGAGGAGACTTGTGACGGCACAGACGGCGAAGGTGCACGATTTGACTTCAATCCCTAATCATGACTGATCAGATGCCTGAAAAACAGTCTTGTGCTTCAGAACACCCACAAGGGCCCATCTCAGATGCTACGGTAAAGGTGCAGAGAAGCCTCCACCTGAGGAGGGTCCATGATAGACGGGCTGAACCCACCTGTGTTTCTCAAGCTTGTTATGCACTTCTCTTGTGCCAGCCCTGGAGGAGCACAGACGAGGACATGTTAAGAATACGGTGTCCAAAAGTGACATAAAAGAATCAGACAAACAGAAGAGTTCTATTGATCTATTGATACAGTTGTCAGAATATTCTGGGAGTTAATGCTCAATTCAAAGTTTGTAACGGCTAAAAAAAAGATTTCTTGCATTAGATCCACGCAGAGTGTCACTAAATAGCGATGATACAGAAAAACGACAACCAGTGTTTCCATTTCCACAGTCAGACAACTTACCCTCCAGGTCGCTTTTTGAGATCAAGCTGACGCCCGTCATCAGGAGGACTTCCCCCCCGGCTGCTGCGGTCATTTGGTGGCGATGCGTGCTGAGGTGACCAAGGGAGTAAGGGGAGCGGCTGGGGCGGTGAGACGATGGTACCAGGATGGCGCTGAAGCAGCTGCTGCTGCTGCTGCTGAGGGTTTGTGCTGCTGGTTTGGGGGGAGAGCTGTGGGTGATGATGGTGGGTGTGTATTGGCTGCATGTGGCTGGCTGTCGGCACAGAGGTTGGGGGGTCAGGTTTGGGGGAGTGCGGCAAAGCAGCCACGTTTTCTTCCCAAGGAGAGTGAGGGTCCCTCCCTGGAGAGGTCAGAGGCGGAGCAGCGGGAGGGGAGAGCATTGGGACGGGCAGAGTGGGTGAGCCTGCTGGGTTGGGTGTGACCACAGGGATAGGGATGACTGTGACAGGCATTGGGGGGGAAGGCAGGAAAGGTCGTAGGGGGGCAGGTGGGCACTCAGCACGCGGTTCTTCGCCTTTGGAAACATTGTTGATGTGGATTCTTGAGTTATAGCTCACGTCGGAGTATCTTAGCTGCTCCAGACGCAGCTTTTCTTTAAGTTCATCCTCTGCGGAAGAAAGGAGGCAAATTAACATGGAAAAAGTTTCATAAACATGTTTCCTATCAAAACATAACACAACAGTAGGCCTAGGTTTAATCACCAACAGAACCAGGTTTACTAACTTTCCTCATCAAGCACAGCACTGGCAGTCACATGTGTTGTTTCAGCATGATGAACTATGGCAGCTACCAACAGAAATGAACTGTCCATAGAACTGAAGCCAGGTCCACACGCAGACAGAACTGGAATAGTTTAAGTTTTACACGCACACAGAATTGTCTCCAGAAATGCGTGTGTCCACACATATCCAGTGAATACACTCTAGGACATATGCCAGGCCTGTATGTGGCGTTGTAACACTAGAAATGTGTGTTCAAACACACGTGTGTGTTGTTTGTGTACACCTATGTATACCTTAAATATACCTATACGGTCCACTTTAATTAATGTAAACTACATTGCTGGCATATGTGTGAAAACATGACATTTTTCCAAACAAAAAGAGACCCATGTGTTTTGTAGCAAATATCCAATTTCAAGTCCTTTCATGATCTATGGAGGCTGAAGAAAAACATTGTCTGTTGCTATGACAGCTGTGTCGTTCAAGGTTTAACATGATGCGATGGTGCAGTGTGAGTACAACACATTGGGGCTCGTGGGGCAATAGATCAATTACATGTTGGGTACCACAGTGTCAGGGTTCAAGATGAAAGATAGAATAACAGTAACAGATGATCTTTGTATGTATGTATAATTACAATTAAATGTGTGTGTGTCATTATTGTTCAATGCAGGGAAACATGAAGTTATCCAGATATTTTTTATTTAAAGTTAAACTGTGTTATTCAAAAGCCAGATGAACTGTGGGCAGCTGACAATCAAAATGATTTGTGCAACTTTCTGGAGCACTTTTTGACAGAGGTGACCTTCCACTGAAAAAATGTCCATGTAATTAAACGAAACAAGTTTTGAATCATAGAAATCGAGCTTAAACAGATGTGGATAACATTTTCCATGGTGTCTGGTGTGAAGGTAGCTTTTCACTGAGTTTAGATTTGACGTTACATAAAGTGAAAGGAAAAGTACAAGATGTCCTGGTTCCTCTGAACTTTCATAAGAGGGTGCCCGTAATGACACACTCATCGCCATGGTGACATTACATTTGGAGGGGCGTCTGCTGAGAAAACATAGGAAGTCTGAAAAACACAAGAGTTATAGATATGCTATGGATAGGGGATTTTGCAGTGTATAGAAATGCCTTGGCCTACTTTTCCCCACACAGTGACCTGCTCTACAGTAGCCAGAAGGAGGAGGGGGAGGAGGAGGAGGAGGAGGGGGAGGAGGAGGATCTCGCTGCCAATGCAGTAAGGAGGGAGGAGCTGTCGGGCTCACAGAGCAGGAGCCATCACTCCTGACGTTCCCTCCTCAATCACATCTCCACTACACAGTTAAGTTTACAACAGGGGCATAATGTACCTGATATGCAATCTGCATTGCTGTACGTGTGTGAGACAGAAACTCTTGTTAATAAAGTCATAATTCCCCCTTACTGTATTTGCATATTTTAGGTATTTTATTGGATCAGCCACACCTCACTTACCTCATTTGACACATCTGGAGTGCATTGCATTCAGTTCTGTAATTTTTGTATTTTTAATTCTATTCCACCTTACTTCATGACTGTGCAGTTTATACCTCCATTTTTAATTCGTGATATTTTACTTCTATTTTATGTTACATGTCTAGCCTTACACCAAGAAAAATGTTGGTATGTAAAATCATACATGGCAATAATTCTGACTTCTATTATTCTTCAGTGACACAGTCAGACATCGATTAATTCAAATTGAACAGTATATCGCGACAGAATCATCGATGTACTGTATGGTGATACGTGACTATTATCCCTCGTACGTAAGGACAGGAAGTGCCCTCAGTGGCGTTTTCAGAGGAATACATCAATCAAATCTTCCGTGGACCCGTAACCGGAATAAGCGGGAGAAGATGAAATCTTATGTGGACGCAGTAGTGACTCATCTTCCGCATAAACAATCTTTGGGAGGGGTTACCCACACGCACGTGGTGGAAGGGGCGGGGCCGCTCCCCGCTCTCTGAGCGGACAGTGGGCGTGGCGTGGGGCTACACGTCATCGACAGACACTCAGAGGCGCTGGGAAGCGTCTGAACGGCCAGAGATTTTAGGGGGGAAATGGAAATACGATAGAACCACGTTACTAACAACTCCCAGGGGGAATTGTGATATAACTGCGCAATTATATGCCGAGAAGCCGCAGTGAGGGGAGGAGCACGGAGGCGTGTGGAGGGAAACCTGACGGACAGCGTCATTTGATCCCCGACAGACGTCGGGTCACTTGGAGAGTCAATGACCGCCACCGCCCTTTGTCTGCCTGGTGTTCTACATTCATTAACATGTTACTGTCACTTCTGTCACAACACGAAACGGCAGGTAGCAGGCGGAAACTCTCTCTCTCTATGTGTGTGTGTGTGTGTCATTGCAGCAGATCTCACTCAGCACACTGCAGCAGACCATCGACAGCACTTGTAAACATTTGCGAAACAATTCTGCGCCGCACACATACAGGAAATTCTAAACGTCAATTTCTAAGCGAAAGCACCAGACTCATGCGTCCATTGACGACTAGAAAATAACAGATACTCTACAGGTGGGAAGTTGAAAATCCTTCTGCGACTCAGGCAGGAGGCTGAAGGTTGTTTTCTACAATCGAATCAGTTGTTAATAAAAACAGCAGCTTACCACGTGCTTTCTGTTGTTGCTGGGCTTGCAATTCCAAAAATTTGGCAGCTTCCAGAAGCGTTTCGATGCTCATTTCTGTCCACTTGTAAAGTCTGGTTTTGGAGATGAACGCGATAAGACGTCTGTGCTGTGGTCCAGGGAGGGGTTCCCGGTCTGGAGCTGGAACAGGGTAATCGGATACCCCCCTCCGCACAAACTACCACTTACGTAGAAGAGTTACAAACAAGATGGCGCTCAAAGTAGTAGGAACAAATAAGGTTTGTGAATCAGGCAGCGCTCGTAACCTCCCACAGACCGACACACTCCCTCGTATGCATTTAGAAAACACGGAGAGCGATCTGGAATGGGATTTTTTTAAAAATCTGAGCTGAGTCACTGTCATGACAGTTTGGAAACAGCGAACACAATCAGTGTAAGATAAAAGTGACCGACACTAGCTAGCAGGCTAACAGGCTAACGGGCTGACCGCCGAGCGGCTACTTCAGCTAGAAAAGATATCCCTAAATGAAATGGGTTAGAAACTCGTGTTTTATTATTAAGATAACGAATCCAAATGTCAAACGTATCGTTTCTAATGTTCATATGGGGTCAGATGCAGGTCATATGTTCATACTTGTTGCCTTCAAAGTGCTTTTCATGACGTCATCATTTACGAGCGTGGACCGCAGACATTTACATCTAATTAATGCGCTTTTCAAGTACCAATCAGCGGCAAAGCAAAACAGGTACGTCACCAGTGCACATGGAGACAAGCGTTCAGTTCGTTGTCTTTCGTGTTAAGAGGAGCTTTTACTACTGAAACAAGACAAAATCACCACATGAGTAAGAACAAGCTGTTATTTCTATTGTATATGTGTGTATCATTCTTGCAGGTGTTTTCGTTTTTTTAAAATCTAATTTCATGGGCAATTTATTATTTTAGGGCAACTTTAGCAATGGAAATTCTTAACGCTACATACAACCCAACTCATAACTAAGTGAAAGGTTATTAAAATAACTAGAATTTCTTTTTGGATATGTTGATTTAAGTCTTTCATTTACATACCCGTTCTCTTTTTCTTTGTTCTGTTTTGAATCTTCACTCTGATATTATTTGTGTTATAATCAGTCAATGTTCATGCTCTGTTTCAGACACAAGAAGGGGGATTGTTCCGCAGCACTCGCTCTGTCTCTGTCACATACACTGATCTTGATCGACAACCAATGAAAATACTGGGTGACAGTAAGATAAAGTAGTAAGATAAGCTGTAAGCTGAGTATTTTATTATAGGGAATCAAAATGTAGATACACAAACCTGCCAGTAAAACCTTTTTTTTTTTTTACAAGAAGCTTTAAAAAAAAAAATCTTTTAGCAATTCTTACAATTTACATTGTCTTTTTTTTGCATCAATTGGTTGTACAAAGACATTAAACATTCTATTCTTCTTATATTGTGTTCTATTCTAATTTGTCACCATATCACAATTATATTGTTACAACAGAATATCCTCACATAAGGAGGCTGAACGTGATCATTTTACTTTCCAGTTGAGTGATTTAGAGCCCTTTCACCAGCCCGACAGTTCCACCAGATCTGAGGTCAGACTCCATTCACCTATGAGACTAAGGAATTGGGGAAATGTCTCTAGGTATGCGGAAAGAATTACAATAAAATCATATAAAGTCAACATTTATTATCTAATCTCACTTGTATGTGCACATACTACCCTGATAGTTGGGTCTACTCCGGTCCTGTTTTAGAGACAGAATGTTCTACAGACATCCTGTGTGCGATTGTAAAACCACATCAGTCATATAGCAGATCACAGCAGGAATGAAGGGATTCGGCCCTCCTGTGGTTATTTTATGGTACTGCAGCTGTCTGATTAACGGTGCTTTGGGAGCGAAGCTGGCTATCAACACCCATCATCCACTTGTATGATCTTTATCTATACATCTGGACATCTTCAGCTGGCACAAAATCAGCATTCTTCGACTTTTATGGAAGTCTTCACTAAATCCTACAATTATAAGAACTATAGGAATCAAACATATTATAAAAATACACATTTATTACAAATATTTTCCTAGCTTTGAAGACAAAATGTACTTTACCTTACAAGGTAAACTGGTGAGTACAAGAAATGTCAACATGAACTCAAAAAAAGACAAACCACTTGTACAGACCTCCAGTCAACATCCTCTAATGAAGAGGAAACCTCCATGTTTGCGGGTCAACCCTAATTTCAAAAAATATTCGGTCCTCAAACTTCTGTTGTTCTCCAGCCTATTTCAGGAGGAAAAACATTTTAGGACTTTGAGACAGATTTTAAAAGCGTGTTCTTCAGGTAGGTGCACAGCTGGTTCATCAGGTCTTTGTTGTGACCTTCGACCCAGTGCATTTCTATGAGCACGTCACCTTCCTCCAGCATCACATTCAGCAGGCACTTAAACAGGAACTGTTCCACCGGGCTCAGGGGGCGCTTTGGGGGCGGCTCTTGTGCTGCAGCGGCTGCATCCATTGGGACAGATGTTGGTGCTGTGCACATAGGTGACTCCATGTCCAAATCCTCTCCTGGGTTCTTCTCTGAAGCATCTTTCTCGCTCGAGTTCTGGGTAACTTCGTCACTTCTGTTGTGTGAAGTGGAGCCAGTACGATCGGACTCCTCAGAATGCTGTTGATCGCCCAGCTCCAGGTTGGACGTTTGATTGTGGGTATCATCATCATCATCCTGGGTGTTTTGTGCAGCAGGTGGCTGGTTTTGGGGGGGCAGAGCTGTGGCAGAGGTGGTTTGGGAGCTGGGTGCAGCACAGTGGGGAGCTCTAGGCAGCTCTCGCAGCTGCCTCTTCTGCTCGCGCTTTCTTTGGCGTCCATGGATCCAGGTATTTTCCACTGCCGTCAAAAACAGGCTCTGCTCCTGCATCCTGCAGGGGACACGTTTGTGCACGACCTGCAGAACCACAGAAAAGTGATTCTGGATTTAATACAGCATCTGCTGAAAAGGTTTCTAAACAATCACATTCTCTCACAAAGAAAGAAGGCAGACACTGTTCTCATATCTGCCGGGAAAATATGAACCAGCCAAAGATGGTTTGCTTAGATTAGGAAACACAAACATTCCAAAAATGTTCTACACCAAAGCTGCATTCCCAGCTGCACCAGTGGTATGAGAAGGTGTCAGTCTCCAAAGCGGGCGCGGTCACCTCTCCGCTCGTTTGTTGGTGTTGTCAGCACCGTGTAACGAATGAAAACAATGTTTCGCGTCAGTTTCACGGATAAATCCCTTCACATTTCTGATCATGGGTTTGGAACCGTGTTGACAGCACTGCAGTGACGTTCAGTACCATGGTCAGTAGACGTGGCTTGGAAGAACTGTGTCGAAAATGTATTAGGTGAAAATTCATCAAATTCAATCATCTGTTGAACAACTCCTTAAAAACCTGTGCTGAACAGCAGCCATCTGTTCCTCACAGGTCAGACTGCTGTTAACCATTCACTTTCACATAACTGCACTGATGCAGGCGTGAAACATACCCGCAGCTCAGTGAGCGTTTTCTCCAGCAGAACGGTGGTGGCGTCCACAGGGCCGAGGGCAGCAGCTTTTGTCTGGAGCTCCTTCAGACCCGCCTCTGGTAGCGTGAACGACAGAGGCCTCCGCGCCTTCTCTAGTTTACGCTTCTTACTGGGGGGAGACTGACACAGCAGAGGAAGAGGGAGAAGAATGTTCTGTGAACGTCGTTTCCTAACATTACAGAACAACATACCATGCTGTTAGACTTTCTGCACAATTTATCCATTTATTTTTATTTGCACAATCTCATGTACAGAAAACTTTATTCATACATATACATTTAATTTTTTTTTTAATAGTAAGTGTTTTATCTGTTGTGCACTTTATTGTCTACTTTTGTTTTAGGAACGTCTTGTGCATTTTTATTTGCTCATTTTGTGAAAGAAACACCCTCTCAATTACTCTGTATGTCTGGTACATGTGGATGACTTGACAAAGACAAAACTTCAAAAGAAACTACAGTGTAAAATCAGATTTGATGTATTATTCACCAAAATCTAAATTGTGCCGTTTTTGTATTTTTATTGTTCGTCGTGATTCGATGTACTCGCCTTCATTCATCTTGAACATGAACAGCAGTACTGCAGCTAACTTTGTCTGGGCTGTGTTGTCAGTGGCGCTCGTGATTCTTTAAGAAGCGTTTTTAAGTTAGATGAGCTGTTTGTGAGTGTCCACAGGCAGTAATTATGGGGGGGGGGTACATTTTTACATGTCTTGATGGCTGGAAGTGGCTGCAGCAGTCAAAAATACTATGGAAAATATAGACAAGAGCAGCCGCACAGAGCAGAGAAGGGACAAAAGATGTTCATATGAAAGATTGTTCTGGGTTTTTTTCCTGAAAATTAACACTGTAATTAACACTGAAAATTGTTTTCAGTTCCAGCTACTTTAGGACATTTTCTTCAATTGGAGAGAGTGAATGCTGATATTGACTGATTTGAAAAACAAATTGCTACAAATAAAAATGAATTATGTTACAAATTAAAGCAAAACAACTTCATTTTGTCCTGTAACTTATTTTCATCAGCAAATCACTGTCAAATGTCTCCACTTCGAAAAACATCTCTTGAAGAAAAAAGGATGCTGTTTGATGCAGTGACACTAGAGGGCGCTCATACCACGTGAGCACCATTGGAACCTGCTGTGAACTCAGCTCCTTATTTCTAATCCCCTCTAATGTCAGGCGCTAATGGCGGCAGAGGTCATTAGCCACCCGTGTCCCAGTCCAACAGACGCTCTGCAGTTATTTTTGCACTGTGTGTCCGCTGCAGCCAGAACGTGTCAGGCTGCAACTCGCACGCAGGCTGAGTGAGCGCGGCCATACGGCGAGAGTCCGCAGCAGCCGTGTTCTGTGACAGCGCAGGCAGCATGGCCGACTGACCTACAAACTACTGACCTTCACACCAGCTCATTAAGAGTCACCTCTTCACTCTTTTATGTTCTCCATCTGACGACTTTACAGGTTGGAATTCATAATGTTACTGGGCATTAGGTATTTGCTCTGTGCTTCCTGCACCCACTATGAGACATGAATGTGTCAATAGGTAGAAAAGAAGCGTCTTCACTCCCACTTAAAGGTTTTTCAGTCTTAATTCATGTACTGTCTTGATAAGGGATTGTCTTCATCGATATGTTTGCATGTAGCTGATGGACGTTGTCTTGTCAGGCTGCTGGTTAGAGTCTCTTTGTAAATTTTACATTGTGGTGTGTGTACCCCCCACCCCACACACTCATACACATACACATACAAACACGCACTCCTCAGCCTCAGGCCCTTCAGCTCCTTGTACAAAGAAAATCAATAAAATCCATCAAGCTAAACCTGTTTGTTTGTACAAAGCATCCATGACACAGATTCTGTACATTTACACACACACACAGACACACACACACACAGACACACAGACAGACACACACACACACACACACAGTGCATCACATCCTCTTTAGACTGCTTCTCGTTCACTCCATTATTAATC
>CAAKHB010007738.1:23331-85642 GCA_901007665.1 Aeoliscus strigatus
ACAAAGAAAATCAATAAAATCCATCAAGCTAAACCTGTTTGTTTGTACAAAGCATCCATGACACAGATTCTGTACATTTACACACACACACACACACACACACACACACACACACACACACACACACACACACACACACACACACACACACACACACACACACACACACACACACACACACACTAGACAGCCTCCAATAAAAGGTGTAATTTTGAAAACTAGGTGTGGTGAAAGCCTTCTAGTACGATGAGAGCTTTCCTCTCCAGATATAATGTCATTTAATCATCCATCTTGACCTTTGCATGCACACGCATGCAAACTCACACTCACTTAATAGAGAAACAAAACCCACAGGAAAACAGTGAATGGTTCCCTGATTATCTCACTCCAACCAACCCTCATTTCCTTTTTGTGAAGTTGCACCTGTGAACCCCTGTGCATGCGGAAACAAACTATTTCTCCCAAAGAAAAAAAGTAAAAAATCAATTATCACTGAGCAACGTGCTGTGCTGGGCTACAGAGCCAAGAGCAGTATAATTACAGCTAAATATCGTGATAGTGTTTTAAAAATGTGAACTAACGGAAATAAAAATAGAATGGGCCCAAGCATGGAACCCTTTGTCACCCCAAACAAAAATGCCTTTAAATGTCTTTAATGCCTTAAATGTCTTTAACAGAACACAACTAACCACTCAAAAAGCTTTGTGGCCACCTGGAAGCCGATCACACACTTGCATTTAATTGTTGTTTTACTTCCATTTTTTTAATCAACACTAAAAGTGGTGGTCAAGAGTAAAGGGGCTGACGTGGTAATAAAGGGGTTAAAAGTAGGTCATGGCTACATGTATGTCACATATGTTTAAGTTTATGTAACTTTAATGAGCAGCCTCATGCCCACACATATACAGCAGACGTCCATAGGAAGACGTGGGCGGAATCAGTCAGTCAACCATGAAACAGATTCACATGCAAAAACTCCTGTCATGTAACTACACTCTCTCACTCACACACACACACACACACACACACACACACACACACAAGCTGATGCTGAGCAGCTCCAGTGTAAACGACTGAGGCTGAAAGAGGAGGAGGGTCGCAGGAGGAAATGTAGGCCAATCATTCTGCTCAAATGCTTTTATGCTGAAAAGGCCAATACACATCTAAGAATACACAAACACACAGCACATACTCAAACATCTGCTGACCGCTTTCCTTCAGAGGCTTAACCTCCTCTCCTTCGTCATCATCACTACTGCTTGTTCAACTCTGCGTTATGTGTATTACCAACACACAATCACTGACCGGACAAGACAAAAGCCCGGTGAGTGCGCACGTTCCTACCCTGGCAACTGTTGCCTGGCTACAGCAAAAATAAGAATCATGTCCCCGGAGGAAGCACAAATGCACCTAATGGAAGTGGGCTGGAGGGAAAGAGGATGCAGACAGGACAGTGTCAGTACATTATTGAGAAATTTAAGGAATATAACAGCAAGCACTGGGAAGCCGAAGCAGAAAAACAGCATAAGTGGACTGAGTGATCAGGACGAAAAACAGAAATAACCATGTGTGCAGACTTACAGGAACAATTACATCGTCATAAAAACTCCAGGCCAGCGCCCAGCGCATGGTACGTCCCTGACAGAACTCTGTGTGGGTCACTTTGGGCACCTAAGGGGAAAAGACAGTCAGATAAGAAAGATCCACGTTCCAGTTCACTGTAGGCAGGTCAGGTAGAGATAATCAATATTTATATACGACACAATTTATTGATGTGATTTCAGAGGTGTCACTCAGAGTTCGGTCCAAAGCCAAAGATCAGCTCCTCTGCAGCTCTTCAACTTCACGTGGCTTTTTACTGAGCGTTCCAGCTCATCACTTGTCCGTCAGCAGTTTGGTTCACTCTGTCGATTTTTTCTATCGTGATTTCATAACTGATGAATGTGTGATGACTGTTTAATTATAAAAGACTTGCTTCACTGCCATGAAAGTTCATCCAGGTGTAAATAAACATGGTTTTAGTCACAATAAAAGGAACATTAAAATTATTACATGCTGTACTGTATGTGTGACGAGTCATTTTTTCAACAGCGTCATCTTTCATACTTCATTCAGCTTCATTGACATCAACCTTATTCTATCTACATCAATAGATTCATTGACCAAGAAAACTTACATTTACCATTTGGAAATACAATGATAGCATTTTTTCGTGCATTAGTTGACATAATCCATTATTTCACTAATAGCAGTTAAGATCCAGAACTATTGGCAACAAATCTGTTCACACTTATTCAGCAGGCTCTGTTATTTGGTGTTACTTGCATGTCTTCATTCATCCACAAGCACTGTATTTCCTGCTTGTAGGTCATATAATCCAGATCAAACTTTGATATATTAGAGAACCTATAACCAATGGATCCTGTATTTCCTTTGCCAAGTAATCTGACCATTAATTGTGGCATTATATAAACATATGTATCTCACAATGATAAATAATCCTTCAAAAAATTCCTGGATCCAGATGGCTCCAGAACGGATATGTTCCTTGTCCCATTATCTGCATTGCATGAAAATGTCAACTCTGGAAGCGCTGCAATAAAGTTGGACGGGCAGACGGGTTGATGCAGGTGACAAACATTCACATTTGCTGATTAAAAAGGTGGGTGATAGAAGCGTTAGCATCTGAACCACGCCAGGTTTCCTTTTACACGCACTTCAAATTGAGGCACCATCTCCTCGCTGGACGCTCGCCAACGCTGCACTCCTGCTGATGACTAGCACCGGTGTGCTGAAACCTCTGGAGGGTGTATGAGGGACAGCAGGTGCAGGGAGGACCTGCAGACTTTGTCTTTGCTTTCAAGTGTGTGAGGGAGGTGACTGTCACAGGACCAGCGGCCTGTGGCAGTCAGCAGTCATGTGCAGCGCCATCAGCTACGATGTTAGCTGCACGGTGCCGTGTGATCCAGTCATGCACCGCTAACTGAAGTTAGCTCATTCATGGCTCCGCTCAGCTAGCATATTAGAACACGCTGATCTGTTCTGCCTCTCTGGGTATCTGCTCCCCTGGCAGCCGCGGCAAACATCAAGAGTGAAATGGGCGGCCTGGAATCAAGCATTGCACTGAGGGGTGTGCTGCAGCATGAGCAAACAGAGATCAAAACGTGGGGCTGCTTTGTAATACATATTGATTGCAAAGGGATGCAGATTGCAGATGTGTTTGTGCTCTCAAGAGTCTGCCTGGCTACTCACCCCTTGCTTCCTCAGTTCCTCTTTCAAAGGCGCCAAGCTACATTTCTTGCCCAACATGCAGCTGTACCACCTGCAGACAGAAAGGAGCCACATCAACCACATTTGTCTCACTGCGTTTGCAGCTGACGGGCAAAAAGTGCAGAACAGAAATGAAACAAGCTGATGCGGGCGCAGGGAAACGGGAGGAAAAGGTAAAATACATGAGCGCGGAAAAAAATCTGGTTTTGAAATCATCTTATGATGGAGAGATGATCAATAGCCTTTGTTGCTAGAAAGAGATGTTGGGCTTTGGATCAATGAGAAGAAGACTCCAGCAACAGACATGAAGGAGGAACAAACACATGATTAGGGAGTCGCCCTGGGAACTGTCAGTCAGTTCACCCAGCTGTCAAAACAAGACATTTAGTTTTTAACCAGTTACATGACACACACAATGGTACATTTAGAGTGACTAGTGCACATCTGGAGCATATATCTGGGCTATGAAACATCACCTACTCATGTTTACCATGTAGTAACCATATATAGGACACTTACTGACATACTTTCTTAATTCAAATCCAACCCCAGACAATTTTTTGTAACTACAACTGTTTTATAAATCAAAGTCAATGACGTTACCATATATGGCTCCTTTCCAGTTTAATGTATTGCAGAAAAATGTATTCATAATCATTCACATACATGTGGCATACAAAGTTGAGCAAGTATAATAATAATAATAAATCATGATCATAATCAAGTGATCACATATGGTTTCTCGACCTTTAAAAGGTTAAAAGGTTATGAAACGAGGGGGCAGGCTATAAAGTGAGTTGGGTCTATTAGAGGCCATATACATGCGCACTGCTTTACATATCTACAGGTGCATCTCCAAAAATTAGAATATCATGTAAAACAGTGGGTTGTGTCAAGAATGTTTTCATTTTAATTTTGATAATTGCAGCCTACAGGTCTGAATCTCAACTAGTAAACCACTAATTATACTGTTTAAATACCATAAAGCTCAAATATGACAGCATGTTTTTATTTTATTATTTTCGTGAGCTGTATGCCATAATTATCATAAAATTATTATAAAATTACAACAAATGAAGCCTGAAAATTTCAATTCAATTTTTGAATGAATCTGAAATATATGGACATTTCACTGTTAGAATTAAATTAGTGGAAATGAATAAACTTTTCCATGAAATTCAATTTCTCTTGAGATGCACCTGTAAAAGCAGTTAGATTCAGTGCTGCAGTCAGATGACCGGTGAAATACCAACAAGTAATCAGGTCATCGTAGTATGAAGACAATGAGGTAGAAAAATGCCCAGAAGGAAAGGGGGGAGGGCAGAGCTACTTGTCAGCATCAGTTGACACAATGAAATATTAAACAGCTCTAATATTCACAGATGTTTCCCACTCTGAACCCAGCAGCTTAGCCCACCCCCCGCACACACACACCCTTCAAACATCTTCAAGTGTGCAGCTGCATTGAGATCCCGCTCAAATTCCGGATCATTTCTGTGATTATCATTTCATCACCAAACATGGTAATTTTCACATCAATGGGATGTCTAATGGGGAGCTTTTTGGATGTGTGTTTTATCAGGAACCAAGGCACCCACACCCCGCCCCCGTCCGACACATCAGTGGAAAGACAGGGAGAAAGGAGGGAGGGCTGCCGGTGGGTCTCCGAGGACCAATCAGAGACAGTGGCAGTGTTTCCATGGACACCTGGTGGCTCTCGTGTCCCAGCCTGCTTTTGGGAGTGACAGCTGGCTGCGGTTGGCTTGGCCTGAAAGCCAAACCTGTAAAATGAAGACCGGCTTCTTGCTCCCAGCCGCCTCCCTGTTCGACGCAGAGCGGCACGAGGACGGACAGGTGTTAACGAAAGGTTCCTCTCGGGGCTGCTCATCTTTTCACTGAAGCGTTCTGCCTAACGATGCTGCACAGAAAACACACATACACACCTTGCTGTACGAGGCCAAGTAGGTGTGTGTGTGTGTGTGTGTGTGTGTGTGTGTGTGTGTGTGTGTGTGTGTCACTCTGCTGCCCCAGTGACAGCGCTGATGAGATGACACTGATTGGAGATGTCCCCACCCACCCTGCCCCCCATGGACTTCCTCAAACAGCATGGTGCAGATCGTTGCCAAAATCATTAAACTGACTGGAAGTGACGGCGCCATCAATGTGCCACAACCACTTCACCTGTTTTAGCTCTCGCTGCCATCCTGCTGCTCGCAGTCACTTTGGTGGTTCAATTTTTGTCATTTATTTGCTCGTCCACAGACGTCTGTAGAGAGTTGGAAGCCATTGCTGAACTGAACTAAAACTGAACTGAAAACGTGACGGACTTGGTGATATCGGCAAATATCTTGTTGTCCTCCAAACATATCGATACAATACTGTATCGTGATGAAGCTGGTGTTTTACACCTTGAGTGAATACACACACGGATGAAGTGATTCATTTGCTGAGCCGCAGAGTGAACGAGCTTCTGATTTCAAAACCACGTAGATTTCTGTTGTTTTACACTCGTGCTTGTTTCATTTTGCAGGTGAAGCAGTTGTCCTCACCGCAAACGCTTCTTGAGCTGCAGGCTGTCATGAATGATCCTCTTAACAAACTCCAGTTCACCACCCTCCGCCATGATCTCCGTCACCCCGCCCGTGTTCACCGAACTGGGGGGAGGCCGCCGCGAGTTCCTTGAATTTACCCCCTACAGAGAGCAACAAGACAGACAGAGATTAAGATCAAATCCTATTAGGAGCCTGTTACTATCTGTGTAAACACTCAGTGTCTCAATGCTGGCGACTCTGGCTGCATATGCCACAAATATTTACTGGATTCAACAAGTAAAACATGATCACAAGCCAACATCTACCTTTGCTTCCAGCTGGTTGGCGAAAAATGGAGGGTTGCACATGCAGAAGTCATACACAATGGCCGTCTCCTCTTTCAGGGCGTCCATCAGTAAAGTCTTCTGAGGAACTTTGACCACTGGGATGAGAAGACGTGAGTGAGACAGAGGTTTGCGACTGGGATGTACACCGGCAAATGATGATGATTCGATTCTGACATTAATAATGATCAGGAGCAAGATTCACAAAACCTTCAGAAAAAAATTGAGTAATTTTTTTCCCAAATTTCAATCTTAAGAATAAAAAAAGAGAAAAAGTGACATTTGCAAATAAAGTATTTTCTCAATGTTACTCATAATTGGCTTCTCAAGAAAAAAAACAATGAATAAATGGTATTCTTGAAAAGTTTCCATTTTTTATTTTAGGACAACCTTGACCTTGTCTTATAATTCCTGAAAAGGTAATAATTTCAGATCTTCAAAAAATTCTAGATAAACTATGACCTACTTGTCAATACTTAAGCTCCTCATATATTCCCCTACAGCTAACATGTATGAACTTGTATCAATTTTGTTTTATTTGAGCCTCTGTTTCATGTTCAGGTTAGCACATTTAACAGTTCCCAACAGCTAATGTCATATTTTACATAATCAGCCATTGTCTTTAATAGGAGGATTTCCCTTCTTCTCCTTCTCCATCGATTTATTATGTGACCGTCTGAATGTTTAGTCACTGGCTCCTGTAATGCACATATATAATTTGTGACACAGGCCTATGTTAAGGATTTCATAAGTAGAAAAAATTGGTAAGATCTGAGACTGTTCTGAAGAAAATCTTGAGGAAATATACTTATGAACTTTCTTATGAATTTGTTCATTTAAATCTAAGACATTAATTAACATTTTTCTTCAGAACCAATTGGAGAATCTGGACCCAGGTGTCGTTCTGTCATTTTGCTTTGAACCTACAAACACTTTCAATGAACAATGACAGTTTGAAACTAGCAGCCCCTCCGGATGAGAGGAGCACGATTACCTTTGATGAGGTCGGACAGGTTGTTCTGCTCCACATTTTTGGTGGCGTAGTCAAAGCAGATGTCGTCCACCTCTGTGGCCAGAAAGTACCAGCCGTTCATCGTGGCTCCCAGCAGCGGGTAAATGCAGGACGCGCCGGTGCCTGCCCACAGCACACACACACACAAACACACACAAAGTGGACTCAGACATGATGGTTGTCATTTCGCTTGATGATGAATATGTTTCCATCTTCTTTAGATAAGAGGGCATAATGTGCGATATTCGGAGAGGAATAAATCACAGGGAACAGGATGTATAGTTCAGGTGAGGCTTGGGGGCGGCATCATCCACTAGTAAAGGAAATGTCCAGTGGCCATTTATCAATGAATCAACGTAGGACAATCAATGAAAAATCAACTTATCGTTATCGCGATAACAGCATGTGAGATGAAGTGTCCAAGTGACGATAAATGCAGAGAAATAATTTACCAAAAGTACTTGCGAGTATCTCATCTATCGAATTCCGCCCTGGATTCATGAGCTGTGCAGAACTTTACTTAGTGAATAACAATTAAGGCAATACCTTGCCCTAAAGGGTGGATATCTTTCTTCCTCATCTCACTGTATGTTTTCTATCAACTCTCAACATGAAGTCAACTTTTCAGAGTCATATGTTAAAAGCTGTTAAAAATTTAACATAACAAAATAGTAATTACAGTACAGGCAGACAAAGAGACTGATGTCAACACAACTTTTCAGAACATTCTTCATCCAGCAACGAGCAACAATGGCTGTATTCAGCAGCACCTCTGTCAGACTGAGGTCTGAGCAGTTTGACGTACCGATGTCGATGCCCCTGCGTGGCTGCTTTTGCCCGTCGATGAGGTCTTCCACCCAGTGGATATAGTTGAGGCGCAGAGGGACGGTGGGAATGAGGCGCTCCAGAGGGATCTCAATGGACAGACCAAAGTCCTCCTTCAGCAGGGTGCAGGTCAGAGCGCGCACTGCCTCCGGCTCCTTGAAGTTCACCCTAAGAGAAACCATACAACTCATGAGACCTGTACAAATACAATTTACAGTCTGCAAAGAATTGTTTTAAAAAAGAAGAACAGATAAAGACAATATGTCTCAGTTTCCAAAACAGGAAGATGAGTCTATGAAAATATTAATAATAACAAAACTACTACTATTAAAAATAATTGTAATTAAAATAAGATATGGAAACCCAGAAATGATTCTCAGAAAAATGTCAACATAGTAACATATTTCAGATTTCTTTTTTGTTACTGTTGAAACGAGCACAGCACAGCACAGCACAGCACAGCACAGCATGCCCCCCCGCACACACGCACACGCACACGCACACGCACACGCACACGCACACACACACACACACACACACACACCCCAACTTACAATTGTCCACGAATGACAATTAAATTCACTAACACCTCCCCCCATTATTACCAACATTTTCCCGTCCCTTTTAAACCACGTGTAGAATGATTCCAGCTGTCACACACGCAGGGACGAGCGCAGCAGACAAAGCAAGTGGGCGCGATACATATAATTAAATCTTGGCGGAGCACTCTTGCCTCTTGCACCTTGGCAAAGCTAATTGGACATGCTGGAGTTGGGAGCGTCTGGCGCCTCATAGGTTTGAGTGGATATCTGTGCAGGAAAAACAACCACAGCTGGTGGAGACGGAGAAAACGCACAGATCAATGACTTTTTGGCTCCTAAAGTCTTGCTATTTTCATTTAATTGTTAAACCTACTCACAGCCTCTGCAGGAAAAAGTGCATCCAAACATCCCTGTTTGCTTTGTGACGCCACCCAACTAATATGTTTAAATAAATTGAAGATAAACAACAGACACATCCGCTTTAAACATGTGACAGACTCCGCCAGTGAAAACTCTGCAATGGTTATTATTTTGTTCAGAAGGAGGTTCGCACTCTGGAAATGATGGTCACAGGTACAAAAATCCGCCGACCACTTTAAAAATGTCAGTGATCCGCGGGGATATTAAAGCCTGATGTAGAGAAACTGACTCAGACAGTATTAGTGCATCTCTGATGACGAACACGCATGTGTCTGTGCAGTCACGATAGACTGCAGGGCAGGGGGTGTCTGAAAAGAGCTTATGCACAAACCCTTGCAAACAATTACACACAAATAGAAAGTAGAAAACTAGTTTGAGCAAGCAATCAGACAGCTTCAGCTGATCCACGTCTGAGTTCTAGTAAGAACCAAAAAGGCAAAGGCATGCAAATACAAATCGCTTCAGAACAGGGCTGCACGGTATGAAAAAAGTGGCCACAGGTGATAACAATATTCAGAATGGTCTGGCAATAAGTCTCGAATAGAAAAACAGCATAATCATAATAACTAATAAACCCTAAACACATATGATTTTTTATTATTACTGAACTTGAACACTGAATTACAACTTTTAAACCTAAGAAGAAATGTTGTCTTTGAAATATTTTTTTTCATTTAGGAAAATGATGAAATAACAAAATGAGGAGAAAAATAGGACAATGAAACACTTAAAGCAACTTCTGCACAACTCATGATTCCAGGGGCGACTGGTCAAATACTCACAAAGACTTTGGTAAAATATTTCTCTGCATTTCTTGTCACCTGGACATTTTTTACGCTAGGTTTTACGATCTCACAATCGGTTATCGCAATAAGGATAAGATGATGACTGAATGTGCAGCCCTACAGCAGTTATGTGTCTGGAAAAAAAAAAAACTTTAACTAAATCCCTTGTTCCAAATAATTCTTTTCCTCCTAGATAACAAAGACTGCAGCCTCACTCCCTCCTCCGACTGAGACAAACGACTCTCATCCAGCCAGATGTTCAAAGAAGCTCAGAGAAGAGGTGATTTACCTGTGAGGTCTGACATTTGGTGTCTCTCCACCTAATGAACACATTAGCTTAATGATGCAGTTCAACACCTGGCTCCCTCAGGGATGCCACCTTACGAAAAGCATATCAGAATTTGGTCTTTGAGGTAATTTTTAAAGGAGGACTCCACACAGAGGCTCTCAGTCCCTTTTCCTTTCTCCACAGAGGCATCATTAGATCAGGATCAATATTCAGAGACGGAGGCTGCTCAGGCTGGTGCTTTATTTTCAGCCCTCCAGGAGTGTGTGTGTGTGTGTGTGTGCGCAATGCAGACCAATCACTCCCATCAGCAGAACTGCAAACGCCCCGTCTCCATGGCAACCACACCTACTGAACAGATGATGAGAGCACGCAAATCTGGCCACGCTGGAGCAATGGCTGACGCTAGACAGAGCGTGAGAGTGTCCGCGATTTACGTCTCTGCTGCCACGTCCGTGCACCGCGGCGTGCTCACGGCCTCGGCGTGGCAGACGGGATGCAGTGTAGGACAAACAAGTATACGCACACACACACACACAAAAAAAGATGTGGGAGATCTGCTGTAACGGAAATAAAGCAGGATTCCATCAGATGTGAGGTTAGGAGGAGCGATACAGACAGAGACTAAAAAGTGATGTCTAATCTGAACTGGTGAAGACTGTGCTGAAAGTGCTGAAAAGCAGAAAAAGTTCAGATGGCGGCCAAGGGCAGCATCATTAGACTGAAGGGGAGGTTACTGCTGATGTAAACTGCCCACATGAACGAGTACACACACACACACACTTAAATGTGTGTGTGACCTTCAAGGTACAGCAATTTCACTCCAAACACCAGGGAACACCTTTTCTGCTGATTACCAGTAACGCTCTTTATGGTCAGGTGTTTCTTTTCTTTTCTTTTTTTAAATACACATTTCAAGTCCTCGTTCTGAGCTGTTGCAATTCTACAAATATGCTGACGCTATGAGGGCAGCCAATAAGAATTTGCACAACAGAACGCCTGCAAAATGCTCAGTTGCAACATATTTGAAGGCTTTTCCTAATAGATTATATGGATTTAAGTTTCTTTGCCCAAAAACATGCAAGTTCCGTTTGGGGTTTTGATGAAGCTACAGTTTTGCCTCAATTATAATCAACAAACAGCTATGCTTAGGTCACCTGAAATGGTATCAGAGTAAAACAAAAACAACAGCATTTTCACATTAGAGATGCTGTAAACAAACTGTTGTTTTAGCTTCAAAGATCCAATGTAAAAATGTTTTTTTTTCTCTTTTGTTAAATAAATCTGGCTCACACTGCAATGCCATCTCATTTAAAACTTATACCTTATCTCCTGTATACTTCATAATCTCACTAATCCGTGCACACTGATGGTCTCACCTATATGAAATGGAAGGAATGGACGTCAAACAGCCGACAAACGGACACCTCACAGCACAGTTAGCTTAAAAATGCTCATACGATAGTAAAAAATCCCTTTGATTTTCAGTAAAGAATCTAATCACAGGTTGTAATTACACCAATTCTAATCTGTGAACAAAACTGGTGTAAAAGTTCAACATGTTATTAATTATGAAAGTGAAATTCTTCCACAGATGGTTCTCAGCCAGCCAAAGAAAAATATGACTTTCAAATTAAATGTCACCCAGACTGCTGCATATTTAATAGTCATTTGAATCTTCCCCCATCTCCTATCAGCCTGATCGGCGCACCGCCCTGTTTTTGTCTTTTAAAAGTGAGACTGAAACAAAGCATTGAGATTATTTTGTGGTTTTCACTTCACATCGAATGACATTCCGTCTCCTGCTTCTGCTCTAGCTCCTCTCTCTACCCGTTATCAGTCTGCTGCACTGACAATCCCAAAATGAGGAGAGACAGATCTCCCCAAGGATTGAGTGAGTGTCTCCCCAAGATTACTCTCATCCCCAACTCGCTGCTGAAATACTTAAAAAACCTACTAGATTAATTCATTGGGAAACACAAAACCACACTAATCCCTCCACTGATGGACCTGCAAACGGAGGGGGGAGATTACCAAATTTCTGCAGACGAGTTGCTACCATACATGCATGCACTACACACACACACACACACAACATACAGTAAACTCTTTACATCGGTTGTTGTTGTAGGAAATGAGAATTTACTGGGCTCCATGCCATCTCATGTTGACCACATGTCATCACTGTGCAGTGTTGACAGGATTTTACTGAAACGGAAAACATGAAGACTGGTTTCGCCTCAGAGCAAACGCATCAGGCACTTTGTGTGGAGGATGTTCTCCATGTGGGTGTCTGCCCCACGTTCGGTGAGGTGGTGACTGAAGTTAGTTAAGGGCAAAACAGTTCTTTTAGGTGTACTGAATCATTAGAATATGTTCACAAAAAGGCTTGTTCAGAAGATTCCTTCATCAAATCGTTGAATACTCACTAAATATATAGCGAAAAGTTGCCAACACAATGGATGAATGAATGAGGACATGAAGAACTCATTGCAAGAGTGAAAAGTGAACACTTGATGCAAAAATAAAAACAAAAAAGGGATCTACATCTAACGATGACATGCGTAATGAAAATTCCAAGCCTTTTTCTGGTTCATCCAATTACACGATGCAAGTTCAGGCTTTATTTATGTTTTTACCTTTTATTTTTATATGAAGCACAAACACAGACTACTGTTCTTTGTCTATGAGGAACAATCCACGGAAACACAATACAAAAAGGAAAATCATCAACTGTCAAAAAGGGAAATGGCATTGGGGCGTTGCAGCATGCCCACACACAAAGTGACAGACGGACCAACTCGCAACAAAACACCAGCCCACACCACGTATGTTCACACTCACTGCAGCGACATGTGAACAGAAACACAGAAAATGGGCAGGAACAGTACCTGTTTCACAAAAACACAAACAAAGGACGAGCAGAGTCCTGACAACTGACAAACATCTCCTGTCAGTCCAACAATAACCGACAGCTCTTCAGATACTGGTCAAAACAAACAGATGTCATTAGGCCTGCGTACAACCAACAGTTCCCAGAACAACATCAGCCCGTGCAGAACATTAGAATGGATGAGAGGAGGAGGGCTGATTATGTTTCACTCCAAAAGCAGCAATCATGAGCTCACACCGGTTGACGTCAACACTATTAATCCCAGCAGAGACTGTCTCCCTTTGTTCTCCTTTGTTCATGATTTCTCAGCACAATCTTGTGGAAAACAGAACACACACGGCCAGATTTGGTTGTGACTTGTTCACATGTTTAAAATCTGTTCTGTTCTGTTCTTAAAATCTGGTTTACCGGGAGCTGAGCAGGAAAGATGATGAGTCATTATGGACATGAGCGGTGATGAATATGTTGATTGAGAAGATTATTTGTTGATTATTTGTTATGTGTTGAATAAATCTGGCTAAGGGAAAGAGCGCTACATTAAATCTACATGTAAATGACTCATTTCAAAACAACAGGTCTTCAGCAAAGGTTGGTTGATGAAGTCATCCACATCCTAACTGATGGTTAAGATGCAAAAGTTGACTCTGGCCATAGGCGTAATTATCAGTGTGTATGAGGGATGAAATTGCAACGATAACATTTGTTGGTTGGTTTCTTTTCGCACAGTAAAAAAAAAAAAGCTGCAAACCAAAGTTCTTGTTAAATATATTGAGAATCTCATTTGTGTGGGTGGAAGTGAGAGCAATTACAAGAGGGAGGTTTGTGAATTCTTGACAAGTGCAAGCTTCTGTATTGCTTCCTAATGGATGGAAAGACAGAAAGATGCGTTTTGGACTATTCAAGCATCAAGTTAAAAGTCATAAAAAACAAGCACACATGGTTTTATTAAGTATTTGGCTCAGATTAACTCAAACCAAAAGGCACAAGTTTGATTTAACCAGATTACCAGATGTGTGACGCCCTAAGACACCTGTTCATAAGAACACCAAAAACAGGTGTTCTTATGAATGCTGACACCTCTGACAACTGAAGTCAGTGGAACACAAACGGCTCCGAGTCAGTCAATCATCCCAACGGTCTCAGTTCTTCCATGGCAAAGAACAACAGAATACTGTCAGGACTGACAGGAAACACTAGTCATGTAAAGTATAATCATATCAGCACATTACAAACTCCCTTAAATGTAGCTAAGGGGCCATTTGCCAAAATTTGAATTCACCTAGAAAAGCACAAAACAATGCAGCAAACGTCATCTACACGGTTCATCGTCTCAGATACATTAAGTTATGTGTGTGTCAGAACTTTAAAAAACAAAAATTAAAAGAGGAGGGAAAAAAGCGATTTTTTTTTAATTTGACACAAAACAGCACGAAAAAAACTGCAGCCAATGTTTACTTGACTTAAGTACCAATATCAAAACATGAGATACAACCCTGGGAGTGATTTGAGATTCAGATTTAAATTTTACTTCTCATTTTAATTTTGTCATAAAAACCTTTTCCACTTGGAGAATATCAGAAAGGTCAGCCCTTTTCAACTCAGAAAGATGCAGAAACACTTGTGCCGTTATCACCAGTCGTCGTCATAATTCTCATTTCACTGGATTACTTGATAAGAACAAAAGAAAGCTACAACTAGCGCAGCTCATGGCACTACACTGGACACCTAATTCTTGAAGTTATTAGTATATTAAATCTAATGATCGCCACCACTTCTCTTTTAAAATGTATATCACGTGTCCCATAAGAGAACTGCTGAAGCTGCTGTCTGTTTTTATGCCCCCAGCCTCTGGAACACATGGATCACAATGGCAGCTTGACAAACTACAGACCCATCATTGTTATAACAGTGTTATAACCCAGGCTGACAAACACAAAACCTGCAGTTTTAATTGGCCAACTTTCAACGTTTTTATTGACGTTTTGACTATTGTTTTTCATTGTTGGTGATTGAGGGTTAGTGACCCCGAAGTATTTGTCCAGTGAGTCAGTAGAAGCTGTGTGGCGTCAGAGACAAGAGCAGTGGAGGAGTATGACAGAAGAAGATGGACACATGGAGCCTGTCCCCTGTCCCCCGCCCCCCCTTCCCCGTCCTCGGTCCTCTGTCCGGTCAGATACTCACACAGGTCGTCCCGTCAGGCTGGTGTGAACATGCTCCTGGAAGTCTGGATATTTGGAGGCCAGGTAAGCAAAGTCTGGAGGTTTGTCTTTGTACCGGTTCCGGGGATGCATAGACTTGTTCAAGGCCATAACATCAGACCTAGTTCTGGAGACATCATGAGAACACATGAAGACATCGACTATCACAAACACTCTGGAAGTACTTTTAGGAGCTGACCGACTGACAGTGCTGAAAATGGTCGACACAGTTCCCGTTAAGTTGAAAACTTCTTACCTTTCCTGGAGTTTCTCTTGTGTGTATGAAATAAGTCGAAATGCTCCGTTGGTGTCTCAATGGACTGAACTCAACCAGTGAGCAAAGAAAGCGAACAGGACGCACGTTGTCCGAACGTTTCTTCCCTCTCGGTGAGTCTCTTCCTGTATTCATGCAACGTCACTACCCTGCGTCGATACGTGATGACGTCACTAAGGAAGTTTGCCATGTAAACGAGAAATTCCTTCTTTTCATTCTCTCTCCATCTCTTTATCTTCTTATTGTCCTACCCCGCTATGTGTGTGTATGTGACATGTGAGAAATTTGATATTTTTCTCAATTTCTCCAAATAAATTAAAGCAGCCTGGTTATTGCCTCTATGATTACAGAAATTTAAAAAAGGTTGTATACATTGTGTACTATTTGTGTATAATGCTTTTGTGGCACCATATTGGAACATTGAATGACTAAAAAAATACATTGTCTGTGGGTATAGATTACGATGCAATTCCAACAGTGTATTTTTCATTTATACCTCATTTCACAAATCTGTAGTTTATTGTATATAGTACTGTACCTATTGTATGTCTTGTTTTAACTTTTTATTTTATTACTGTGTGTTGTGTTTTAATCTAATCTATGTTAAATGTCTGGCACCTTACCAAGACAAAGTCTTAGTATGTAAAATAATACCTGGCTATAAAGAACAAGAATTTTGATTTGTAAAAATATTTTCTCCTTTTTTCCATTTATTCCATGGCTACTTTTACCTCCATCAGTCATTTTACTCATTTTGAGTACATATATTTCTACAGCATTTTCCATAAATACCCCTTATTATACACAGAAATCCATCTAGAGAATCACGAGAAAAATGTAGCTTCACTGCTGTTCAGAAAACAAATCAATGGTTTAAAGTCAAATCACAATGACAACTCGGATGCAGATTTCTTTTTATTATATCGCAAACAAGTAATGACATCCAGGTATATTGTTAAGAGTTTGCTGAGTGAAGAGTGAGACCATAGTGGTGAAAACATGAGCTCTCCTGTGAGAGCTGGTTGTGCAGTCTGCAGTCCTTGATGTGGTTCACAGGCAAGTTAGACGCCAGGTGGACCTGAGGCCGGAGGAAACGACCCACAGACAGCAAAAACCCGTCTGTCAGTCCCTTCACACGCCCGACCAATGAGCAGAGGGATTGCTTGGGACTCACAAAAAGGGATTTTCTCCAACAGGAAGCACACTTGCATACAACATCAGCAGCTGCGTTCCACAGATTCTCACGACAGAAACCAAAAACAAATTGTACCGACCTTTGATTGGTCACCTTCCTTGTCTAAAACCAAGGAAAGTGTTGCTTTCTGTTAAGGTCAGACATGTTCTAGTGTGGTCCTGAGGGGGCCTGTCATTTTTTCCACAGCTGGTCACAGTGTTGGACCAACATGAAGGCTGGTTTCTCGAGCTGAACCAGATTGAACTGACACGTCTCAATTTTTGGCTTCAGCTTGAACACGTAATATCTTGGCACCTTCATGCCAAGTTGCACTTGAAAATTGAGCCGATCCTCCTCCTCGTCTTTTCCCCTCAGAAAGTCAGACAGAGAAAACTTATCAGGGGGAAAATACAGTTCTGGGGGCCACACACATCAGTTATAATCCCTGAAAGAGAGGGTTTCTCCTTTGGAACATCCTAGTCTGCCACAATCCCATTGCATGTACAAAGGAGGCTGTATCCACCTTCAAAAAGCATCACACAACAAAACCGTCTCCAGCTGAGGATCAGAGCGGTCTGAACACACCGAGCCAGCCTTTATCTTTAGTTTTTCTCTGCATCAGTCAAACCAATTGCGTCTAATGAGGTGGCTCTGGTGCTCTCGTGATTGAGAGACATTCTGACAGCTCTGCCTCTGGCGCAGGTTTACATGCAGCAATGCTACATCAACAGGTCACGTTAGGCTCACAGTAGCTATTAGCAGGAGCTTGAGCAGATCACCACATCCAGTTAAACAATGGAATTCTTTATTAGCCAAGAACTGCATTGAAAAAATTATAGGTTTATGCATTTATCATCATATCATCATAAATTTCAACAACGTCTTTGACCATCAATGAATAACCAAAGATCTGGCAAAAAAGGGGATGTGCAAGGTTAATGAAGCACCTTGCCAGCTGGGGTTAGAAGCAAGATGTTTCTCGGTTTTCCTCCAAGGGGAACGGAATGGTTTAGTTTTTTCTTCCAGTCTTTCCGGAAAAAAAAAAAATCTCTCCGTTTTCCAGGAGCAGCTGCTCAGTGAGGCGGTCTGCGTGGTTGGCTGGTCGAGCCTCACTGCAACTGTTCCTCAGGATGTTCTAGCTGCAACAACTTCAACAGACCGCACAAACGAGATCTGCTGCTTGCATTTCCTCACCCATTCCTCATCATTTCAACTTTATTACAAAACTGCCGAATCTCTAACAAGCTAAATTTACAATTCTTATTTTCACAGAAAACTTTTTTCCTTACTCAAACCCATTTTTATTAAGCAGAACAAATTTAACCCCTTAGAACTTCGATATCTTTGCACATCCCAGATATCAAACCAAGGGGGCTCACTTTGACTCATGCCTTTGTTTGTCTTGAGCAGGTTCATTTGACACGGAGCTGTTTGTGGCCTTCAGAGGCAACATGGGACAACTAAGCATCTGTTTCTTTCATTCATATATTACACAAAACCCCTGCCAGGACGGACCGGTTGGGGAATTAGAAGTGGACAGAAGTTTGACGTCTGACATCTTAAGGTCACAGGATCAGATCCCCTAAAAGGAGACACACCCGACGTCTTCATCAAGAGCTAGAGATTGCAAATGGTGTAATCCCTACTGTGTCACGTGCTGCTGTGAGTCACTGCAGCGAACGCCAAACAGGCTGAATTGGTGAACAACTCCGGAAGCTAAATCGACATTTCAACTTTTAAGTCTTGACTGCAGATTCATTAATTTTGTAATTGTCTACAGCATAGCAGTGGTTTGTGTGCCACCATGACAAGAGTACAAAGCTGTGTTTCAGCCCCCAAGGTCCAAGTACAACAATTTGAAACATTCGTATATACAGCCATTAAAATATTACCTAAATCCACATGAAGAGAAATGGTATGCACACTTGAGAAGTGATGTTATAAAGCTACAGATTATTTCAATAACAAAGCCCGACAGACAATCTTATCGTATATGCCTTTTCCTGCCTCATCTCTCTCAAACGTTTCACCAAGCTAGGCACCAACAGACTACGACAGTGAAGGAGAGAAATAACAAAGAAAAAAAATTCTAAATAAAAAAATAGACAAAAATAAATCTTACACATAAAGACACTGTCATTTCTTAAATTATCGTTTTTTTTAGTGCCCTACATTTTACACCCAGTCAAAAACATCTGCCTTCGGTTGGTCGGTAAGGCTGCGTGAAAGACGGTCAGCCCCGTGTTAAACCTATGGTACTTCTAGACAATGTTATGTAAATTTACAGTATACAATTTGATTACCATGCAAGAATACTTTTTTGTGTAACATTTAATAGCTTGATCTACATCCAGGAATAATTTACACAGAAAGACAAAAGTTATTGGACCAGAGAGCGCTATGGGTAAATAACCGTGGTGGTAAGTGCAGCCGAAGGAGATGAAAATGTGCAGGTGAGGTTGAGGTTAGGTGAAAGTGGAATGAAAGGGGGACGGTGCAGGTGGGGCAGGGGGTTGACGACAGCAGGGGAGGCAGGATCCAGAGGAGAGCCCGGGGTAATTGGGGTGGTGGTGGTGGTCCAATCCTGAGGTCCAAATCAACGGCACTCCCACACTTTTACTGTTTGATCTACACTCCCAGTGACCACGTAGGGAGCAGCCTTGTGGAAATCTACGGAAGAAACAAAGACCAGATCAGAACATGATGAACAAGGACAAAATTACTCTGACGACAATTTGCTGCCACAGATAAAAAAGGACATTTCATTTTAACTGAGTGACTCACATGGGAACAGTTCACTAATTACTTCCACTCTGACTGGACAAAGACATGGGACGCTGGTCCTAGTAACAGGATTAGGAGTAAAAACTGGACAATGACATCATCCAGCTGTTAAAACAGGTTGTAACTATGACACACTAAACTGAACTAAACCTGAAGGAGACACATTATCACAATATCTAAATACACAACCAGGTTGAAAGAAAAAGACGAAAAGAAAGGAAATATATATTGGACTGGAAAAGCAATTGTTTTGTACAAGGAGGCTAAAGACCATTAAAACCAATAGCAACACTTTTTCGTTGAAGAAACAGCCTGAAAAGAACAAAGGTGTGTTTTTTTTCTCCTTTTTCTACACTGCTCTAGAATTCATCACATCAATAGCTCACAGCGATATCCTCTTTGGCTGTAGACGGATTTAAAAGGAATGGGTTCAAACAACTTGCGAAGGAAAAGTTGGCTGAGGAGCTCCTCAAGAGAATTCCTGAGCTGTGATCTGCTGAGAAGCCGCAGAATAAAAAAGAAAGAAAAAAAAAAAAGTGGGGAAGCCTGGAAAATCCTGGGGCGCTCAAACTACTTGTTAAACCTGGCTGTCAGCACCCCTCTGGACTGACAGTAGAGAGGAATCATTGTGACCTCTGGAGACAAACTGCTTACCCAGAGAGGTAACAAAGTGTTCATGGGCACTCAGGGTTTTCATGCAGCGCTTGTTCTTGTAGTCCCAGATCCTTAAGGTCTTGTCATCCGCACAAGTCACAATAAACTTGCCTCCAGGGTGGAAGAGGATACCACGTACCCAGTTGTCATGGCCAACCTATGACAGACAGAACTAGTAAAACACTGTTTTCCCTTGAGACACATCAGCCAAAAAACACATTAAGAAATACATAAAGTATGAAGATTTTATTCAGGGCGGTTCTCACCAGTGTCATAAGGCACATGCCGATGCTAACATCCCACATCTTGATGGTTTTGTCTCTGGAGCCAGATAGCAGGAAGGGGCCTGGCTTTCCACTCTTCTTGGACTGATTGGGCACAAAACAATGAGACATTGATATCAATTAGTATCTAACAACATGCTGTGTCCTTGGAGCACATCATATAGACAGGAATTCAAAGACAAACTAAGATTGGCTTTCACACCTGAAGGTCTGAACCAAGGTTGGTGTTTTTCTCCAATGTCTACATTTGATCCTTGTTATGGCGTTACAACCAGCAGCAGCAACATCATGACCAATATGGGCCTAGTTCGGCTCCACGCCAAGAGCGAGTCCCATGGCTCATGTTTACTTCCAGTATTTCTTCTTAATGTGCAGGCTGACAATCGGAACTTGTAACTGTGCTCTGAGAATAGCAAAAGTCAAAAACGTCCCCATGGACAGAAAGTCCACTATGCCGGTACACGTAACATCTTTTAGGATGAATGTGTTGTTCAGACGTTACACAACTTGCACTGCGACAACTGCTGCGAGGGAAAACACGGCTTTAATGTGACACGTCCGCAATTGGACACACTTGATCATGAGGCATGAGGGGGAACTCTGGACTGGCTGGAGGCCGCAGCACACAATCTTCATATCATGTTGTTCATATAGCTGAGCTATCGCCTACCAGACAATAAAGACTATCGCAAAGATAACAAACGGAACGGTCCCGCAACAGTTCAGTTCACACTGAGGCACCTAGCAACAACCTCATGTAAACTACTGTCCTTTCCAGTGCAACGTGCCATAAAACAGAACAGCACAACAAGCCCACTAGTGAACTCAACTAAACTCTTATCAGCGAATTTTCCTCTTCAAGGTTTAGTTAACATGATATAGCATTTCAAGCTATTGTTATGAAGACACAGTTCAAAAGGATTTATCAGCATGTCGCTCTCGTCCTCTGTCCAGAGGTTAGCATGTTTGTTTGCATGTTTATAGCTGTATATGCCACAACAGTCTCTCACAGTCACACTCACACACGTAGCCGATTGGTCAAACTTTTAGCGACGGCCTGAACCATTATCAGGGAATGAATCCCCTGTAACTTCTAGCGCTGAGGAGCAATGTCGGATCGGACTACTGCATCTGTTCCGTTGCGCCTCGAATTTTTGTAATTCATTTACAATAACATTCTGAGAAGCTCTGTTGACAATAAACCACTCCACATAAACAACCATGAGTGAACCTACCATGCATTTGTAAGATTTGCATGAAATGACTATAAACAATGAAGGACAGCATGAGTGTGTGGGTGGTTCTTACCTCAGAGCCTGTGGCATCCAGGATGGTGGGGTAGGCGCTCTCAGGTGCCCAGGAGATACATTCCACCACATGCTCATGCTCTCGCAGTTCAGCCTTGCACTCTTTGGTGGCAACCACCCACACACGCACTGTCTGGTCATTTGAGCAGCTGGCGACCAAAGTGCCGTCCTGGTTTGGCCGCACCATACGAACCCACTCCCGATGGCCCGTAAAAGTCTTCACGCAATAGCTGATGGGCAAAACAGTGATGATGTCAGAGTTAACGTGACGAATTCAAACACACAGTATACTATGGTTTGAAGGATTTCTTAAGAGCAGATTTAGATCAGGTTTACCCAGTTGCCACCTCCCACATTTTCATGGTTTTGTCCCTCGAGGCAGAAATGATGTGATCTCCATTGGGCATAATGGCTACGGAGGAAACATTGTGGTCGTGTCCTGAGAAACAGAAGAGAGCAAGGACGAGTAATCTTTGTATACTGTACAGTATCACATCGCTTTGAATCGAATACACAAAATTCATTTGCCAGTCTTTTTTTTCCTCTTCCATCAAGAACTTTGCCAAAAAACAGTAGGATTGGTTATAATTAGCCAATTAAATGGCAAGTGCAGTAGCCAATTTGCTGGGTCTTTTCTTTGTTCCACAGAGAATAAGAGGTGCCTAATTACCTTGTTGCTCAGCCATATTTAAGCTGCTAAACAGATGAAGACAACAGTGAGTATACGCTAAAAGCCCAGCTGAACTTGTGTGTGTGTGTGTGTGTCAGCATGTAATAATGGGTGGCAGCTACAGAGAAAAGAGCTATCTGGAACTGGAGGATAATTAAACTACTGTCCCATTCGACACTAATCTCCTTCACCAGCTGACCTGGTGTTTTTAAGGTAGGACACGTTAGTGAAAAATGGAGGAAGGTTGAGAAGGACAAATGAAATTGGAATTACCAGAGGACAGAAACAGTGAAACCTGTTTCTTCAAGGACAGTTCTGTGTTTAAAGCATGTTAAAGCTGTTCATCTGTTTGAGTAAGAGTTAGCAGCTGTTCATCTGTTGTTTAGTTGTACAAAATTCAAACCTCCAGTACAAATATATAACATCTATGCCACTGAAATAATATGTAATTGAAATTCAAGTTGTAAAAAAGCTTTGCCTTCCGACCTATGTTGCTATAATTCAACATAACTGTGTGGCTTCAAAGCAGACCAAAATTAACATTGACTTATTAGGCTCTAAAAGAGGGGAGATGTATGCCTAAGGTGTGCCTCAGGGATGACTGACAACACGAAGGGGCACAATTAAACACATGAACCGAGTCTTTAATGATAAATGTAAATTATTCCATTCAGAGAGTTGGCAACATTGTGGGAGTGAGTCACACACAATGGCAAAAAAACCCTGCCAGTTTGTCAGACATGCTCATGAATCAGGGAGCTGTGAATTGGAGAACACTGAGCCTCATCAGCAGCTTCAAATGTGATAACAAGCAGCAAGTGCACCACCTGAGCCCTGTGTACGGTCATAAGAGACAGTCATGCTGCAACGGTGCAGAAAGCAGAACAACGCTGTGTCATACAAATGGCAGCAGCTGTGACTTCTGCCAACACACATTTCATCAGTTTGAGAATCAGTTGGATCAGTTTTTCATGAGGACAGAATATCACTGGAAGAGCTCATTTTTCATGGTGACTTTAAAGAAAACACAAGTTCAATTTGTTTGGAGATGTGTTGCAGACAATCTATTTAGGAAATGGTGTTTCAGCTCACCATGCATGGTCCTGATGCACTCGAAGCCTTGGAAATCCCATAGTTTGATAGTCATGTCTGCTGAGCAGGATGCAAGCAGCTTTCCAGTATGGTCAAAAGAGATGTCCTGCACTGAATCTGTGTGGCCCTTCAGTGTGCGTTCAAAGTCTCCTGTCTCATAGTCCCAAACCTGATGAGGAGCACACAGGGTGACGAGAACATCCAACAAACCAACATATAAAAGGAACAACAGATTACACAAGGCTGAGACAAAAACTTTCAAAAGAAGCTTTCAAACTGAAGCCCTTAAAAAAATGCAAAATAGCGCATAGTCTACAGGCCTGTGCTTCTTGGCAAAAAGGCCAGAAGGCAACAAAGCATAGTAGATAAGTCATAAAAAGACAAAAGAATAAGTCATGCTGGATGCAGAGTTGATTGTACTGAATTGTACTGTCTGGACCAGAGCTTAGACCTGCTCTGTTTACTGAAATACACATATCTGCGATGAGTTTTGGCAGTTTTTGGCAGAGACAACACAATGATCTGAGTTACAGATTTTACTGGCAGTGCAGTTGGAGTGCAGACAGTATGCTGTGATCAGGAAGAGGCTTGTTTTCAAGCCTGAGAAAGCTGTTACATCGCTGGCCTTGAAGGAGACAGACGGTTTGTCACAGAGGGATGAACTCTCCTCTTCTCTCAGGGTGGGGGATTTTGGGCAGACAGCGACAGGAGACCCCTCCTTCAAGCTACAGACAGTGCAGATGGTCATGAGGAACAAAGTGCAAACGGGTGGGGGTGGTTCTGGGGGAGATAAAGGCAGCTAATGTGTTTGGTGGTATACTCAATCTGCCCATTACAGTATTCTGCAGCACCTTGAGCCCATAATCTATTAGCTACTTTAAATCCATGCTATGACGAGAGCTGGCATTTTATCAGAGCATTCGTTAAGTAGCTGCCAAAAACCGAGTCCTACTGTACAAAGATAAATAGCTTTCAGCAGGAAATTCCTTGGATCTTTCTCATTCAAAAGCAAACAGACACACAAGGAGTCCGAACTGCGGTGGTATAAATCCCTGCCTCTGCTTTATGTCTGAGTGAGCTCAGGTGTGCTCACAACCCGCTGATCGATACACTGTTACAGGCTGCACCTGAACTCCAGATAACTTATCACAATGCAAAGACCTGCCAAGTTACGAGAGGAAGAGATAAGCAAAAATATCTGATGTACAAGCTCTAAGCAAAGCGGGCAAAACAGAATGGTTTTAGGACAACAGTTGGGACGCCAGTATTAATTGCATTTACTATTAATCACAGTGGATTAATCCTAAGAATTTTAGCAATCGAGATAATTCTTGTTACGTCAAGGATGTGGAAAACTCACCAATCATGTGTGTCTGATGACTAGTGTGTTGTGACAAACAACAGGAGATGCGACCTGCAGCTGCTTTGTCTGCTAGCTTCTCTGCTAGCTTCTTTGTTATGTGTTCCAACATCTCTGCTAGCTTCCCTACTAATGTGTCTGCCAACATCTCGGCTAGCTTCTCTGCTAATGGGTCTGCTGACACCTCAAATATGTCACAAAAATGCCTTGTTCTCTTATTATTTTTAAAAATTGGGAGAATCCTATATTCATGACTATTGTCTTGGAGGTAATCACAACTCCAAAAGTTGACATTGTGACATCCCTGGACAGAAAACAATGTTGGAACATTGGCCCAAGGTTCCACATCCCACAAGTGAGATTATGCAGCAACACAAGTTCATATGGCAATTAGCAATTAAGAATGGATGCCGATCACACAGGAGGTGAAATCCAATGTACGTTGATTTGGCTGAAAAAAGTGACACTAATTCAGTTTGATATCAAAATAAGTGGCCCTACTGGCATGAGACAGCTAGCCAGTGAGCTTGAGGGTAAAGAATGTGAAGAGTACAAGGTCTACTCTTCAGTTAAAAATTTAACAGTGTCGTTTAGAAGCAGAAAAATAGGACACAGAGTGAGAGCAGGCCAGGCTACAGAGAAAAAAAGAGGCAGAGGTGCAGTAGGTGTAGCAGAATTTTAGATGCAGGCTCAGACTGGGCTGCTCCTGAGGGCGGGGGTGGGGGGGGGGGGGGGGCTCTGATGGTGGGTAGGGGAGGCATGGTGGCGCAGCTGGTGCTTAAGTGGAATATAAATGTGGCAAGATGCCGAGAGGCTGGGTCGCAGTGGGGAGGGTGGGTGGTGTTGGAAAAGGAAAAAGATGCCAAAACAGAGAGAGGAATCCCTGCTGTGTGGGTGTAGCCAAGGAGAAGATGTACATGTGTCTCGTATTGCCTCATGAATAAAATACAGAGAACAAGAGAACAACTTATCAGTATTAGCATTGTGCACTGAGACATGCATTAACGACAACAAAATTAGCCCCAAAGACAGACCAATGAATCTATATATGGAATCAAGAGATACAAAAAAAAGACAGAAGAAGAGACTGATCAAGGGTGTGTCCGGAAAGGAGAGTGAGAACAGGAGAGGAAACTATGAGGAGCAAAGGGTGATAAAAGAAAAAGGGAGGAGGAGCAAGAAGCAGCATTCAGAGAGAGCAACAGCGGATGTTACAGAATTAACATGAAAGATCTCTTTTAATGCTTCAATTCACCTCCACATTCATTCATGTTTCAAAGTGACATCTTCTCATCATCAATATCACTCTCATTCGATGATCTCCTCTCCACACATGAACAGATGCCAACACCTGTTAACTCAGTCTGATGTCACAACAGTTGATTTGACACTATATTTATTATATATTACATATTTTATTACTTCATTCTAAATACAAATGAAATAACCTTAGTGAAATGTTCTGAGTTGCATTAGTGTGTGCATTAGATATTGTCTTACAGATTTTATTCAACTGAGGAGAAAAACAAATAGTCTCGGTTGGCTTTTTTGAATCATGTAAAAGAAACACAGCATGGACATGAATTTCTTTATTAACGCGCAGTGATTGCACTCAAGACAATAACCTGCAGCTTTTAATTAGAAAGCCCACACTTTAACACACTCTCAAAACGTGATTTAGACACCCAGGTGGCACTGACCTTTATTGTTGCATCCTCTGAAGCCGACACCATCACACTGAAGACTGGGTGGAAGATGACGCGGGTGACAGGACTGCGGTGACCACTCAGCGCGTACCTTTCAGGGGGGCGTGGGATCCACTCTTTGGGGTCACGCTTCTGACTGACGGGCCCACCGAGGGTGATCTCCTCCTTCGCTTCGTTCAGCTTGGATTCAAGTTCCATTACCTGCCCCAAAGAAACAGGTACATGTTAAAAAGGCATATGTAACAGCACAGCAGAGAGTCTAGCTGTCGAGAAGCAGATAATAAAAGAAAGCTAAATCATTAAATTATTTACAGTTGGGGCTAAGGCCTTTTTCGGCAGACTTGCATTCAACTACAACAGTGGATCCAACAGTGATGTCACAAATTATTCACAAGACTATAATCCCCACCAGCCTTCTTTGAGATGGAAAAACGTACAAACCTTCTTTTGTAATCTGATGACTGAGGTCCATTTTTTTTCCAAAAGGCCAGCATACTTCTTATCCAGTTCTTCGTTCTGCAGGGAGATGAGGGGGAGAGAGAGAGTGAGAGAGCGAAAGAAAAGGACATTAGGCATACAGCTGAAGAAAGCCAGTCGTGGGCTCAGCATAATCATCAGGGCCAGTGGGAGAGGGCCAGCTGGGGTGGCATGCTGAGGTCTTTGACTACAGTCAGAACAGAGAATTGTTTACACACCCATCACAAGCCAACACTGGCTGCCAGACACTGCCACCCTACTGTACAACACACACAAACAAATGCATACTACACACAGACACACATCGTGGTCCTAAGCCTTCTCACACGAGCTAATCTCCTGCAGACAAGAAAAGCTTAGGCAGCTTACAGCCACACACCCAGTGCTGTGGGAATTGGCGGAAGTTAACTTGTGGTGTCGGTCCAGACAGAGGCCCGATTCCACCGATGAGCAACTAGAAGAAGCTGCTTTCTACTTTAACCTCGAAGACTTTCTTTCTTTCTGTTTCTTTATTCAGAGAAAGAAACAGTCGCAAACTGTTTTTGTAGCTACCATGCAAATTACTACATTGGCATCAATTTATCTTTACTATGGTAAATTTGATATGAGACCCTTTTGGACCAATGGCTTGTTTTTTTACAGCCAAAATATCAAATCTTTATTTATATTAAATCATAGAGCATGAAATCTTTACAGACTCAGATTAGCATATATCTACATAGGGATTCGGTCTCCACTATCATGACTGATTTCTAACATTTCAAGGGGGTTTGATGGACAGCATCTTGGACAATAGGCATGAAAAAACACTAAAGAATTATGTCCCACCATTTGTGCCTTCCTCTAACCACTCAACACAAGGGTTACGGTGCCACTGTGTAAAACTAAGCCTTGAGGCAGTTACAAAGCATCAAAAACCCATATTGACAGAGTCACGGGTGTCAGTGAGGTAGAAAATTGGTACTGCACTCTAATTTCACAGCTAGCTCCACAGCCTCTGGAAACAAACGCAGACATCCTGAAGGTGTTCGAAGATTAAGCCATCACCAATACTTTGTTTGTAGCATTGTTGTGAGAGGGGATACTCTGAGACATGCAAACTGCCAGGAGAAAGCCGGTGTTGAGGTAGAAGAGAGAAGGGAACCCAGCTTCAAAAACTCTGCCAACATCTAATCTGCCATCTGCCTGGACACTCTGCCCACAAACACTAAGAGATATACAAACAAAAGACTTCAGACTTCATTACAGCCTGCCTGCTATGAATCTGTGGGTGTGTCTGCATGCAGGTATGTGTATTATTCCTCATACAGCTACAAGAGAACTGGTGCATGACCCCTTTTAATTTTCCCTACAATGACAGCCTGCTTGTACACAGAACATCGTGTTATAGTGCTACACAAATAGGTACAAGGTGAAGTGAAACCTGTCCTAAACACATTTTACAATTTAATTCTGTGTACTCAGAACCCTTAAAATCCCTTGGTCTTTTAATATGGTGCAGCCATGGCTTGTATTTGGCTGTCCACTAATACCCAACAGGGTGCACCTATCCCTCGTGCCATTCATCTATTATTCAGCCTGCTTCCGTAGGGCTGCCAGAGAGATAACGTCTGGCAGAAGAGCAAAAACCCACAGAGGAGTAGGGGGTGGGGTGCTATGTTAAAAGCAAGGTGAAAGAAGAGGTGCTAAAGAAAGGCAGATCGAAAAAAGGAGTTTGAAAGGGGTCTTGAATCAGTATCAGTGAAGAAGAATGAGCTCAAGTGACACTTTAAAGCCACCAAAACGGAGAAATCCTATCCTAAGATGACTGTTTAACGGTGGGGGTGGTCACACTATATTCAGAAGACTGTGCAGGTCGTAAACCATTTTCTATGCAGTTTCTGAATCACCAGACATTGATATTTGGCCACCGGATCATGTAACACTTTCATTTCAGATTTCAGAATTTCAGAGATATGACACCAAACACCTAATTTCTGCCAGATATGTGACTGGATGAATGTGAGATGGACATAAAGAGATGCCAGAAATTTGATAGGTTGTATGAAATTTTATGAATCTCAGAATATGAAAAAAATAAAAATAAAAATCAATCTTTTGAAACAACGAGCAAACAAGAGAATACAGGAAATCAGTCAGTGTTGTAATTGTTGCAATACTTACACGTACACAGGGGATCATTTAACAGTGGTATAAAAGCCACACCTAATTGGCTGCAGGTGTTCCAAACCACACACAACCCACAATGACTGAACCCAGCAAGTCCACTCTCACCATCTACTCACCATGTCTAGTTCCGCCTCCTTCTTGAAAGTGGAATATGCTTCTTCATATCCATTGGAACGTAGATAATCGGCTATCGCTCGATTTCTAGAATAGACAAAGAAGACCCGTAATTACTTCTCCTGATTAACAGACACGATAGTGGTGTTAGTCCCAAGAGTAAGAATGTGGCCAATGGAAAACGACTGAATTGCACACGTAGAGAAAAAAAGACAAAAGATGTACAATAAACAGATTTATTTTGTATTATCATGTTTCTGCAGCTATAATAAATTCTTTGCTTTGCAAGCATCACAAACCCCCCCCCCACACACCACACACAGAGACAGACACAAAAACCCACGCACACACCCCTCTCTCCCAATTTGACACAATTCGAGAGCACATCTGTCTGGGTTCTGTAATGAGCTCCTATTGCTGTGGGCAAATAATGGGAAGGGATGACTCCCCATGGTGTAGATAAGGGGAAATGAGAGCCAATGTTCATCGTATCATTAATGATGATAACAAAGACTCACACAGACGAACAGTGGCTGGAGAATCTCTGAACTACTCCTGGTATTTTACTACAGTCCTTTGCCACCTGCTAGAAGTGTGCTGACAACGACACAGTCAGTGACATCAGGTCTTTCAAAAGGGCTGTGACAGAGTTACACACCCTCTTTTGGCATGTAATGGTCATACTATTTCAAATATGTACGTCGAGATGTCCAGATATGGTTAGACAATAAGACTAGACAAAGAGTGCTGCAAGGGTGAAAAAAAACATACACATCTATGCACATTAAGTGAGATTCATTAATGAATACTGGGAACAGTCTGGACGTTTTGCCTGCTTTGGGCAAGCAAACAACACAGACCTAAAGAGACAAAAGTAATTTAAATACCACAAATGCCATTAATGCAAATAAAATACTTAAAATTAGTGTTGTAATTTCGTATAGTGAGACTATTTCCTTGATTTCAGCTGCTCCAACGTACCACAAACACCAGGAGAAAGTAGACATGCTGTCAGGGGGGCAGTGCTTGTGGTTCATATGTGAAGGGGGTAGGGGTACAATCTGTCAGCCTTGTCTGTGCCCCCTGCACACTATTTTGTCAGTCTTGAGCTAAGAAACCCCCTTCACTCCCTGCCTATATGAATACCCACAAAAACAGTAGCAGACCTTGTTGCAGCCCAAGGTGAGCAGGTTATCTATTCCTTCTAAACAAACATGACAGATTTAGCACAAGTCATCATTTTATGAGAATACAAGCAAATGAGAAATCAGTTGAACTGCTTGCTTTAGTGAAAGCCGGTTTGTTGGACTAAAATGCATGAAATGCATGCGTGGGACCCGAGTAAATTATCTATAACACATTTCTTTCAGAAAGCCTGAAGGGTGCCAAATGCGTCAACTACAGAAAACACATGGACAGACTGTAGCCTCAAAGTCTAATGTTCGGTTAGCTACTTTACCACATATGTGTGGTGAAGTAGGAAATGAATAGTTTCCCTGTAATTACAATTTCTAAATTAAAATACTCTGAGTATGTTGGCATTATATATCAAAGCCAGAATGTATGGAGGGGCAGAGCCAAGAAAGTTGAGACAAGCTATTTCCTCCATCTGAATTCAGTCCTGAACAGCTGATTACTTCTCAGAGCGACCTTGTTAACAGCTACATTCCACAAATATCAGATGACAAGATCGCATAATTGTTCAGTTACACTTGGCTCTCCATGCAAACTGTAACCGATCTACTATACCTCGTTTGAAAGACTATTTCAACCCAGACCTCGTTGAAGAGACAGGACCTGTCACCCAAAGATGATCATGGCCGAGCTTAGGCAGACAACCACATAAATTTAAAAAAGGGAAAAAAGGGGCCAATTTTGGTCAACTAAAAATCTAAAAAGGGATTTGACAGGATTTGGAGTGCATTCAAATTTGATTAAAATGATTTCAATACTCGCAAATCAATGTGTGTTTGTAAAAAAATATACTGTATTAGCATGTGACTGAAAAGCTCAATAGCTGCTGGACACATGATTAAGATTGAGCCAAGTCAAAGCTTTAACAAGTGAAGTGTATGTTCTGAAAGGCTGTGTTTAATCCAAGCCAGGGGAAAACAAGTGGTTACAATTTAAACACTGTTGATACATATGTGGAGAGATTTGACTAACAGAGTGAAAGTCAACTCCCGGGCAATTAATTATTTGTTTCATTGATGTTGACGGGACATTCATACTGATATCAAAAGCAATGGAATGACACGAAACAAAAAAGGTGGATGCAGTGGATTGTGGATTGCAAGTGATTGCAAGTGAGTTAAATTCCATGTGAATTTAACTGTGTTTCAGTACCCCCTGGTCAGTCCATCAGCAGCCGGACAAGCTCAGAGATGGTCAGGAACACAATATACAAGACAAAGTGTGTGTTTTCTAGTAAACACTTTTCCCACAGGTAGCAAAACACTCACTCTGAAAAACCCACAGGCACAATACGAGTATTTGCTATCAAAACTCTCCATATCTGCTGGCTTGTGGCAGAGACTTTCAGACTGGAACTGAGAAACACATGCCAACATAACACATGACCCAGCTTTGACTGACTTGTCTGTATTGTGGTCATTCACTGAATGTCCCATCAAACCTTTAGGTCTTTGCACTTACAGGGGTCTTGACCTATTCCACGTTATGTCATCATGTATACAGCAACCATCTTGTGTAGAGCTGGTCATGAAGAGGGCTGGGAGGAATTGTTCTGAGACTTCGAAATAAAAAGCCCCATCAACAGACAGATGCCTCCAGGTCTTACATATGAGAGCAGATAGTCTGTGTTCCCGAGTTATTTTTACCATTTGCTGGTGGGGATGAGTCCCCTGACCCTGCAAAGAAACACAAATGTGCTTTTCATCGGCTATGGTCAGAAAAAAATAGAACTGTTGTAAAGATGCTGCACAATCACAACATCTGACTGTGTTGCTGTCAAAAAAGAGCCAGTTTATAGGAGAATCATTTTCTGTTCAGTAGTTTGTGTTCCAGACAGCGGCTATGAAACAGAGTCCATATCGGTATGGATGTGTAGTCAAAAAGGAAAAATTAGATCCCTGCTCGTGTGTGTGAAAAACATCTTGAATGAGTCAACCCATCAATGTTTCTACAACCGCCTCGGCTACAGAATAATCACACAAGCAATGTTGCCTAAATAAATAAAATTAGCAGCTGTAATGGAGACTAGGGGGGGCACTTGGTAGTCCACAGACTCCACAGACTCAGAACAGAGACAAATGACATCTATAACAAGTGGAATTCAACAGATGCTTCAACGTGGTGCGAGCAGTAAGACAATGTGGGACCACAGACTTGTGCAACAGAAAAGAAGAAAGACTTGAGGGGGTCCTGGCAGCTTCTTCTGAATAGCAAATAGCGAATGAAAGATTAGCATTCCAATAGAAATCCCCCATACCAACAGGATCCGCCCACAGCCCTATTCTACACACACAGAAACATTGTTAGAACCGTTGAATGATGTGTCATGCAAAGCAAAAGTTTAAAAACACGATGCATTACTCAATGGCAATGCAGGACAGTGTTCAAAGATTTAACAGCATCATCTTATCTCAAACTATGGGTTATAATCTTGGCATCCGTCAGCGTATGTTAACTTTTCATCCCGCAGTGGTAATTACAAGCGCCAAGTATCAGCAGGAAAGAAATAACTCATCCCAATTGTTTAGTATATGCTACAGAGCACAGGCTCTGATATTTCTTTGTTTGCCAACAGCCACAGCCCACATGAGAGACACAGGAGACTGTTCTCTCACCTGTGTTGAGGCAACAGAAGAATTCTAAGCTACTCCTGAGGACACAAAATACAGCTCAAAGATAGGTTTATGTGTGTCATTTGACAAAATTCAATCAATTCACTGTTAAACAGTGTTGTATTATAAAATCCGGATTTGGAATAGTTTCATCCATAGGAAACCCCTGGTTGAAAGCCTATGACTTGATTCATCGGCTTCTCTTTGCCCAATGATGTACTCACTCGTTCTCAACTAGGAACCCTTCTTTATACTTCCAAAAAGCCAAGCACACTGTGGAGGCATTTTGCTATTATGTATCATAGAGCAGGAAAATCTGTTGCAACTTTAGATCACGTTTCAGGGAGATGTCCTTGCAACCAAAAAACACACACCTGATGATCGATTGTATTTTAACAGGATGACAAATATGTTTCAGCTTCTGCTTATCCTCTGATTTGCACATGCAGAAGTCAGCTACTACTCATGGAACCCACATCTTCAACATACTGCACTGAGTACTTACTGTATATTCATTGCAATCTGGAATCTGGCTGGCAGAACACTATGAATTTGGTAAATTTACATGAAGAAAAAATTGGAATAACATTCTTCCCTGCTGAGAAAAAACTCTAAGGATGTTGATGAAGCACAGTAACTGTATTTACAGTAACATTAGAACAATTTAATTGTACTAGGCCATTGTGCAAACTGTGTGTGAATGAAAGGATGTGAATATGTGGTGAAAAAATGAAAGTGACACATAAACCATAAACTGAGGTTTTTAGTGCAAGACAAGATCTCTGACGTCTACATGTCAAACTCAGCCGTGCTATGCAAAGTATGCTGGCAACTTACAATTCATCTCGTTGCCGTTGTGACAGCACCATGATGAAGGGGGGGCTGTGTGGACGGGGGCCGGGAGGGATCAGTAGGAAGAAGGAGAACCTTGTGCAGCTGCTGCGCTCTCCTCAGTCAGGGGATGAGCTGTGTTGGGCCGAGCAACACGGAGCGATTATGAGCTGTGTACTCCAATGGTGGCTGTTTGGTTTTGTCCCAACAAAGACTCAGGTGGAGAGGGGTATGCAGGAATCTGCCCCCCAACTAGCTGACTCCAGGGACAAGAGAAGTGGAGAGCCTGCAGACCAGTCACCAGTCAGGTCTACACTGCATCTGTAGAGGAGACATGGAGAGTCAGCATTAGGTATGCATGGCCGATAACGAAGAGTGGGTGGGGATGGAAATGTTTATAGGCCAGGAGCGCTGGCCATGCCTGCACCAGTTTCCATGCATACAAATGGGCAGAAGAAACCATTAAAACAATAAGCAAGAAACAATATAGTTGTATTTTTTGTACCGAAACATCAAGTTCAATTTTAACAATTCTACCATAAAGACATCCATAAACTCTTTAAGTTGCATTTCAGTTGATCTCCTATCTTTCCTCAGTCATGTCACCAGTTTGGTCAGCTCTTGCAGCAAATTCCTTTCTGTGTACATGCAAGAGCTGACCCACATTCTTTGAGCAACGCACTTCTCTTCCAAGGTTGCCAACTGAAAAGAAAAACAAGACACAGCAGAGTGGGCTTGAATAATGGCTGTGCTCCTGTCTAATTTCACCATCCCATAGTGTCAATATGACAACTCTTCCTCATAAGATGCCTGTGTGACGGAAACATGATTTTACAGTAGGCTGTCAGGAAATGTAATTAGTGTCGGGGTGGGGGGGGGCTTTGTTGTTAGGAGTCAAGCATCAATGAGAGTAATACTATATCTTAAAAAGAGAACAGAATATTTAAACAGGGCAATACTTCCAATATTTCTACCTAGAGAGGTACAATACCAACTGTGAACCACAGTAAGTCTCTTGGTCTACTGGGAGCAGGCAAACTAAATCTCTGTCAGACCAGTCAACGAAAGGTGGAAATGATGCCAATTCACCGTATTCCAGAGAACTGTTACAAACTGCCAAAACTTCACAACAGCCATGACCACACACAAAAAAGGAATGAGTCCAAAACATATCCTTCATTTACTGATCTGTCTGAAAAGTCAAAAAATCCCTCTGTAGAGAGAAGCTCATTCCTATTTGAACAGCTGTACTTTTCATTGTCTATAAAATGTGAAAACATATGGGGTGGGACTTTAAGCACAGATTAGTGTAAATGGTTAATTATTAACACATGTGGGAGAATTTCCTAACACTGTCTTCTCCACCCTATAATATGCTTAATTTAAACATTTATTTAATGAAGCAATTCCTACTTGGACTTATTCAACTGGATCCACTCAAATAAAAGATTGAGTGTGCAAGATGCACAATATTATCTAACTAATAAAGCGCTAATGGGGTTGTTAGGTGTGTCAGGCTGGATAACTGCTATACAGAAACAGAGCAAAGAACAAACGGGTAATTTGTTTGAAGTGAGCAAGAGGTGTAGGATGTGGGGGGAGCATGAGTATACCAGTGTCATGGTACATCATGTGACGAAAACAGAAACAGCTGTAAAGAAGCTGTGGGGCTTGGAGACCCAGCGGACATTAAGACTGCATGCTAACTCCAGTCTACTGATTTAATAAAACTATCTGAACTGTTTATTGCTTTGCACACATGATATTTTAACACACGCAACAGAACACAGAAATCAACCGACAACCAGCAGCTAACTACTGGATCAGGATGTCACCACCTGACAACGGTCCAAATGAAAGCTTACCTCTCCCTGACTGCCTGTGGATTACAGCATGCTTGGGGCTTCTGGCTGTTGCCCAAAAAAACTGGCAGTGACTCAGGGTCACCGCCATACGAGAGCACAATAACAATAGAGTACACACAAAATCTAAAAAAAGGCTTCTTCTTCAACTGCCCACAAAATATCCATTACAGTGCATCCACAACATCAACCAGTGCAATGCCTATCGTTTGTGTGAACTGAGGGCATCTATATGTCAATATTTTGCCTGTGTGCTTTTGGCAGCTGCCATGTGTATCCGTTACTGTGTCTGTATAAAAAGAATGAAATTTAAAAATACATATATAATTTGCGGCTGCGGTATTTGTGTTTGCACAATCAGGCTGATTGCCACAGCACAAAATATGTCTTGATGCAAGGGGAAGAGGCTACAGCATTTGTGCATCCATAAATTTGATCCTTCCTCTCATTGATTCACATGTCTTTGTGGAAAGCAGGAACAGGCTCCATTACAGAAAATGGCACAGCTGACAACTCAGTTATTTCATTTTTCTGATGAGCCCAAACAGATTATCTGTTGTATGAAAGGGCCTTGTAATGGTTAATATAAAACATCTTTCTACAAAACAACCCAATAATACATCAGAATTGTAAAGAACCACACCCACTGCACCGGAGCATGTGCACATAGTATTTATTTACTGTGACTAAGGTAATGGATTGACAACATATGAATGTGGGTAACAAAGCATCAGCATTGAGTCATAATAAAAAAAAGCAGTTGGCCCCAACAGCAGTTTGAGACAAAGACAAAAAGCATGATAGTTTTGGAGCTGAATTTTTTTATCAAACCTCTTTGAAATAAGGAACAAGCAGACTGTTGATAATCAAAACATGAGTAACAAAACAAGCCAGAGAGAAACACATAAAAGTCAGGCTGACAAGAACTTGTGTGGACCTTTGTTCTTGCAGCTCAAACAAAAATACCTTTGAGAAGCAAGCATCTCAAACAGCTGGAATCTGGAGAGCCTTCATTTTCAGGTAGTGACACTAAGTCGCCTTACTCTAGTCAACCAGTTTTCAAAATGAGTGTTTCAACATGAATGAACACAAGTTATCCAAGAAAAATACTGACAGATTAACCAAGTGAACATTTAGTGATGAGTTTATGCCTCAACTGCCAATTTCAATTCTTAGAATTCATTACAATTTGTTCATATTCAGACTGAAACAGATCCTAAATGTAAGGGTGAGGCTACGTTTTGATTGTCAAGTTGCTAGCATGACACACTGTCAATCATGAAAGCGTAGTAGCTGTGTGTTTCATGTGTACCAGCTTCTACATTTTGTCAGAATATAGTTATTCTGAACACAAAAACACAAGTTGTTATTGGCCAGAATGCCAAACTCTGACACATCAGTGGTTCCCCTCGAGAAATTCTAAGGGGTGTTCAAATCCTGGGCTGTCACGAAATCGTCCACTTCCTCATTTTCATGACAGACTGAATGAGCCCATGAAGGTGACATGCCTTTCCATCTCATTGGAACATATACCATTGTTCTAAAATACAGTCAATTTAAGAGTAGTGCTTTTTAAGGTACAAAACAAATTCACTCTGATCCATGCCAAAGACAGTACTGCTGCATGAGTATAATAGATTTCATGCATTATTCTGAGTTAAATCTGCTGTAGTTACCTGAGAGGTGGTGTGCATTCAAACACCGCCTATAGCGTCTTGTTGAAGCAGGACACTGTTTCTCATGGAACAAGTTTATTAATTTCCCATAATTCCAGATGATCGGCCGCTGCAGTCTTCACAGGCGTGGCTGAGAAATAGCCAAAGGTCGTGTCTTTTATCGCGATACCTGTCAGAACGATCAGAACTAGCTAGGAGGAGAATGCGATTCAAATCTTAACCTTGTGAGGTGTCATAGTCGTAGATTTCTCCTCAATGTTGAACACACACTCGCACAAAAAGAGAACGTGTGTGAATGGAAAATAAGGCGAACACTTGAACAGCCAGAGACGCCTGTCATAGAAAGTCCTCGGCTCCGATGCGCTCCACCCTTATTTCAGTGCCAACGTGAAGTACATCGAGCTGCAGATGATCAGGGAGACCCAGCTCCAGCTGAGCCACCAGGGGACAGACAGTGGGGACGAACGCTGTGCTTACCCACAAACACGTCATGATTCAACACGGTTCACATCCGAACGAACACACACACCAAGGGACGAAAGTCACCTCACGCCCTTCCACAATGCTAACATCTGCGCTAACGTACAGTATCCACAGCTTAGGTCCTGACTTATAACATACATTCCATTGTGGAGATTTATTCTGCGCCTGCCAAGCTGTGTGTCTGCACCAAAACAGTGCGAACATTAATTACTGTTCGTTACAAACTTGGGACGAACGCCAAATGTTACTAGAGCCTACGCTGGCATTTCAATTTGCAATATAATGACATTCTGTCATGTCCAAGGCCAAGACGGTTTCTCACCAAGAGACGGAATATTAACGCCATGAATGCTCAGCTTTACCGGCTAATTTAGCTCAAGTTAACGTCAGCTAAGTTAGCTTCCCGGACATGTAGTCAGAAAGTTAGCTAGTACGTCAACTCTTCATCCAGATCCCTGCTAAAATGTCCGAGTGTTCATTCGCGCTCGGTTTGCTAAATTAAACCACACCGGCTTGACTATTAATTATCAATGTGCACCTGTTTTATCTGTTTATCTGGTAATGAGGATAAACGCCAGTGACAAGGTACCTGCTGCTTCAGCCCAAGCGGCCTAGCCGCCATTTTGAGACATAAAAAGGAGGTGCAGAAATTACAGCCACATCGTCATTTTCCCCCCACCTAACGCCAGATTCCTTCGATCCCCACCGGCGTCCTAACTGAAAACTACCGGGACTTACCCTATTGTCTCTGCCTGTGAATATCCTGAGCAGTCCCCAACGGTAACACGACCCGACAGGGCGTGAAATTTCCGCTCCGGATTGTGATCTTGTCAAACGAAGGTAAACTGTGCCCCTCTTGTGTCTCCGCCGCTGCTTGCTGCTTGTTTTTCGTAAGCTACCGCATTCGACTTCAGACGGGGGCGCGCACGAAACTCGCGTTCACGGGCTGACAGGAGCGCGCACGTCCTTGACAGAAGAAAAAAAACAGCTTGTTTTCAATTAGTCATTTTCTCTACAGGATCAATATGTATGCAGATCACTGTAGACACTGATGGATTTGAGGGTGTGGGAGATACCAACAATATTAATCAAAATGGGATCTTGACCTATTGTCTCATAAGAAAAAGGGAATAAATTGACTTGTGATTATGATGTCACTGATTCAATTTACCACGAATAATGGACATAAAAGAAAATAAATTCACTACTGAGCTCAGATTATAAAGTCACATAGATGCAGAAAATCTACATTAAAGTCAGAATTTCTCTTGGAGATCAATAACATATCTATCTTTAAATTGCATGTAGTAGAAAGAAAATAGGTACATTTTCAAACAAAGTGTCTTGTGAGTTAAAGTATAATTTTCTTCTCAAAGTAACTTGAGTGAGAGACACATGAGTAAAAGTATGAGCAGAATGCCAGAAAAGCAACAAAACCTATTTGAAATCCATGGCAATTATGGTGAAGTAAAATAACACGTGCCAAATGTTATAATCAGTCTCTGTTCACTGCATTAACTATTACACGAGTATTTATACTTGTATTACATGTACCGATGTACCTTTACATGTGAATTTCTATTGTGAGATTACCTGTCTTGGAGCATTTTGTACCAATTAGCCTTTACTCGTGATGAGATAAGATAAACCTTTATTCGTCTCATAGTGGAGAAATTTGATTATAATAATGCAAAGCACATTGCATTGCAAGAACCAGAGATGCAGTATTTGTTCAGGCAGAGTAACCGATTAATACTTGCAGATGAGTTTAATACACCAAATCATCTTTCACTAGTTTTATTTCATTTAATATAAAAGCAGACTCAGACCAAAAAATAATTAATTGTTATTTTGTAAAGAATCACACACAAATAACACACATCAGGGGAAGCAGATTCACACTGGAGGCCGTTGACAAGACGAAATGTCACCCACTGGGAAAACAGAGCCTTCAAACACAATTTTGGGCATTAAACACAATAACTGCAATGTGACTCTGGGCACAAAGTGCATAAACAAGTAAAGTGATGAATATTTATAACCCCCCCCCCCCCCCCATCATTTCCTCTCCTGAGACCACGGTCTAATTGGTTTTGTCACTTTGCATCAGATCCTGACCTGGAACTTATTTAGATCATTTTAGAGAGTGATTTCAGTCAACATTCATATTCAGCGCACGGTTCCAAGTTGTAAATGATCTATTTATCAATGTTCAAAATAACTACTGTAGTATATTATTTCAACTTTCTGAAGTTAATACATCTCATAATGGTATGAGCCCACAACTAAACTACAGAAAGTCAATTTTACAGGAGTCAGATTGGTGCCTACATGAATGGAACCTTTGTGCAGTGATGATCCATAAAAGATTCATGCCTGGAAATATACTTTAACCTTCAGGATAAACTAGAAGAACCAAAGCTGTTTCGAACAACACATTTACTGTGATTTTTTAAAATTTCATAAGTATCCTTCCTTTCCATTTAAGCCAATATACAGTATGTGCTGTACAATGTGAAGGTAGTGCGCCACCTTATGGACATTGTTGGCACAAGGATGCACATAACATACTTCAACATAAAAACATTCTGACTTCACTGTGATAGACCTCTTCCTGCCATCATCCATTCTGAAGCAGAAACAGTAGGCACAATACACACAAACACACACCACGCTCTGCAGAAGAATCAGGAAAGGTTGTCAGGACTTCTGGGGCTCGTTCCAGAAAGCAGGTTTAGTGAAAACCCTCATTGTGTTCATCCTGAGATGACAAATCTCAATTCTATTTCCACGTAAACTGACAGAGACCTTTAAAGTTTCATATATCTGAATTCAGCTGATCAATTTTCCTCAGCTCAGGATTAACAAACTCTCTTCTTTCGCTTGAATCAGTTTTTCACACAATCATTTCCAGCACCGTCTCTCTATTGCTTTAATCACATACATATAGACACAGCAACAATCAAGTAACAAATTGCCATGGGAGGATACACTGCATGTATACAAGCGCAAACAAGCCTTTTTCAGTCTTTTTTTTTTTTTTTTGGTACATCTCATCAGGCAGCCCTTCTTAGTCCACTTTTGGTGGTGCTGTGAATATTTTAATACATTCCAACAGCACAAGAAAGTGCACAAAATGCTGCTCAATGAGCAGACACTCTTCATGTTTCTCTTACTTGCATATGAACAGATGATGAAATCCAATAAGGGGGGGAAAAATGTTCAGCACCTCTCCAATGGTTATAAGGGTTTTACCATAAAACAGCAGTTTTATTTGCAGCAGTGAACACTTTCAGAAAAGAGGCATCAGCCTTCCAAGTGGTTTACTAATTTTACAAAAATAAAACATTTGCAAAGCCAATGCACACTTTTCATCTCCAAACTATGCAGCATAATAAGCAGCAGCCCTGGTGAGTAGATTTGCTGTTGGACACCATGCACGCGCGCACGCACGCACACACGCACAATATAGAACGCTATCTGCTGCTTCAACGTGGACGTTTTTTTTCCTCTCCCCCATCTGTGTTATCCATCAGCATCAATCAAGTACCTGTCTAAATCTGATATTTATACATCTTTTTCCACTTCTATACATTATTTTCTATAAAATAGACATGGCTTAAATTAACTGATGATTAATAGGCCTAAAATATGCCATTTCACTCTCCTGTGCGGTTTTCCAAAAATCAATTTACTTAAAAAAAAAAAAAAAAAACTAATAAAAACAACCAAAAATAAAAGAAAAAGGGGAAAAAAACAGAAAAATGTCTTAATGTGTTTGTTTGGAGATGGAGGAACCATAGCAGAACAGCAGGCACCCACCTGGGTTGTGCTATGTACCAAGATCATGGAGGATGTAAAAATGACAGGGTGATTGCTGCACAGTGGCTCAAGCAGCCACCACATGGGGGAATTACATTCTCAAGCCCCATTTGGAAAATGTCAAATCTAATGACTAAATTTAGTGCAGAATAAGAAGGAGCCCTGAGTTCTAGGACAGGGTTGCTGCTTTATCATTTAGGGCACCAGCAGGGGGTGGTGGGGTCTGTTCCATGCCCTGGAGTCTGCAAGGCTCTTCAGGGAACTGCGGGGCTACCAGTGCTGCTGGAAGAAGGAGCGAACGCAGAATATTGGGGACAAAGATGCGGCGGATAAGGCTCTGGTATAGAATGTCATGATCATCCTTGGTCTCTGTTCCCTGGCTATACAACCGCAATGCGAGTAAAATCCTTAAATGTGTGACCTCATCACCATGTTTAGTGCCGGGGAGTTTTCAGATTGCCTGTTACATTGATTCTGTATTGGTACGTTCTCCTCCCTCCTGTCCGACCTTGTAGGAAAAGACACTTTTCATTGCGTGTCCTACCACTCATACAATTGGTTCTCAGAACTGACCTATCCCTCCCCCTGTTTATGTCAAAGCTCAGTCAGTCTGCTCGGTTCTCGGGTCCACAGGATTGGTGACCAGGCTGTGTCATCATGGCCCCCCCCTCCCCTTAGCAGAAAGAAGCTGTGTTCAAGAGCTTTCAGACATTAATCGATGGGAATTTTGTCTTCGAGCTCCAGCAGGGTTTCATCTGTAGGCCCCTCGATCTTTCCCAGCTGTTGCCGTCGCTGTACCTCTGCCTTCAGGTTCTCCAGGTCCTTTTGGCTGAAAAGACAAAAAGTGTCACCTTTCCATTTAAACAGGCACTACTGCATATTTTCTTCTTGTCCTGAGCCTGAATTCCATGCCTGAGGCGTCACTGTTTTAAAGCTCAGCTGTAATGTATGTGGCCCTCAGCTTTATTTGCACGATATCCACAGAATTTACGGAAGTAAACTCAGTACATTCAAGAGTGCAGAGTCCAGAACGTTGCTTGATTTTTGGTTATTTAAAATCTGGCGTCACACCTAAGCGGACCTTCAGCAGTGATTGGACTGCTTACGTGACATTCCTAGACCTCGGAGCAGACCGTTGACGACCGAAAGGCGATTTTTGACAGAAAAAAAGTGAGTTGTCAGTGTTACAACTTTTTCAGTCTTATTATTTTTCTAAACTCTGGTGTTCCCACATGTGACACTACCTCACCGTACCTGAGAGGGATAAAGATGATGCCGTTGATGATGTTGAGCTGCTCCAGGATGCTGGCCATGCTGGGAGCAGTGAACTGAACGACAGGAGGAAGTGAAAACACGTCAGCCAGGAGTGGGGGGTGAATCAGCTGGTAATCTACACTAAAAACCAAAAACAGTGTGTACCTTGAGGGGCGTGATGCTGGCATTGGAGCCGTTCTTGTAAATCTCATTCATGGTTCTCTGCAGAGCCACAGCCTGCTGGGTGAGGTACTTCAGGTACTCTGAGCTCTCCTTGGTTTTCTCATGGGCCTCACCCATCTGAGAAGAGACACAAATATATATATTATATGGATAGAATTTACTGACGAGGCATAGTGGGCTGCGTCCCAGCACGACCCACCTGGTTCTTGTAAATGGTGTAGCCCTCTTTTTCATGCTGTAGTGCAGAGCGGAACTCAGCCTTACTTTCATAGACCCTTGCAACCAGATGATGGCTGAAAAACAGGATGGACAGTATTTAAAACAATCTTTAACATACAGCGCAAACAGATTAAAAAACATTGAAATAGGGATAAAACAGATTGAAACGGTAAAACTTACAAATAATTAAAAGACTATAAATGAAAGATAATAGAAAAAGAGAAGACAAAAGCTGCATCCAACTATTTTGTGGCTTCTTGCAGGGAACCTCCACATGTGGTAAGTGATCAGGCATGTTTTTGCACACCTGAGCGCCACTTTGAGTGACCGGTTTCCATGGTACTTTGTGTTGATGGTCAAGGCGTTCTCCAGGAATCTCAGAGATAATTCGTACTCCATCACTCCGTGCAGCACCAGCCCGATGTTGCTCTGTACGACAGGAGACACAAACAAACTGCTCAGTAACACACCTTCTGGCCAGTTGGGTTTCAGAGGAGGAGTCAACGTACATCCAGCAGCGCCATCTCTGGGTGGTCCTCCCCACAAACCAACAACAGGAGGTAGCGGCCTCTGTAAAGCAGCTTCAGTGCGGTCGACAGCTGGCCGTTGGCAAAACAGTACAGAGCCAAATGCATCTAGAGCAAACAGAAAAAAAGAGTGAGACATTTTTAAATAGCTTTTACCATGATAGCAAAATGGGCGAGATCTTACATATTCTTGAATTGTGTTAGGGTGCTCGATGCCAAGGACTCTCTCGCTCATCAGAACAGCTTTTTGTTGGTTGCTGAGCGCCTGCAGGAAAATCAGACGGTTCATTTTTGAAACAAATCAGTTGGTATATTTGAAGTAGTTGTGATTTGCCGTCGCCCACCTCAGCGTGGTCGCCCATGATATAATTAAGGCGAGCAAGCAGGCGCAGACAGGCACAGATCTCCACGTGCATGGCTCCGTACACATTATTGAAGAGGTTGAGAGCCTCGTTGATCAGCTCGCACCCCTCCTTCAGAAAACCTACAAAGACAGAATGTCTTGATTTCAGCACAATCAGCATCCCCACTGCTACATTTGAGCTAGCATACTTCGGAGTTGCGGTTGAGGTAAACGTCCAACAGTTTCTGAAAGCTGAGAAGTTGCACTCAGTTCCCCAGCCTGGTGTGAAGAAGGAGCTAGAAGAAAACTTCAATCGGCTCCTGAAAGTTGAGAACAGCCATACTGCTGTCATTACGGTAATCCCATTGGCTCGGTTGCCCGAAGCCGGTGAGTCATTACTGTAATGACAGGACTTTAGCTCTGAAGTGCAAATTTCCAACGTTCAGGAACCGGTCGACATTTTCTCCTTCTTCACACCAGGCTGGGGAACCGAGTTACACTTCTCAGATTTCAGTAACTGTTCGATGTTGTCTGATAGCGCTGGTCATAACACATAAAGTCGCGTGATTATGGTATTGTTGATGTTAAAGGATTAAAAAAAAAAAACACCTGAGCACACTTGTCTCACCTTGCTGCACCTTTGCCTGGCCGCTCTGGAAGAAATGAAAGGCGTCGGAGGCTTTGGGGTTCACGTGCTTCACAACAGGGAAAATATTCAGGATGTCCTCCTCTGTGAAGGCTGGCTTGTGGCGGCTGTCAAAGTTGTACTCTTTTATCAGAATCTAGAAAGCAGAGCAGACTGAGTTTCAGTGAAAACGCATCGGAGATCATTTGTAAAAGCCGGATCAGTGGTTAAATGTTACCTGTATGCCTGTTTTGACAGAAATCTCTCTGAGCAGAGTGATTTTCTGGAGGCTGTACTTCTCCACCACCTGGTCCACGCTTTCACTGTGAATGGAAGCAGGTCATGTCACCAACAGGCCGATATGAGGAAAAGAACCTTCAGGAGACAAATAGTGGTGATTACCACTGGATGGTGAAGTGATAGTAACTCTGAGCCTCAGAGGCAATGTTCTTCCACAGCTCGCTGGGCGTGAGGCTGGCCCACGCCGTGTTGTCCCCACCGCCGGGAACCCTGTTGCGGCGTTTCTTGCTCTTACGGCGGGACACCAGCTCGTCAGGCGGCAGGTGCGCGACCGCATCGGGGAAGGAGCTCAGGAAGCAGTTGAGGAAATGGCTTACAGCCGCAGAAAGAGCCGACAACTCTACACCCTATGGGAAGAGGGACAAAATGTATTTCAATCTGAGATTTTTTATTATTATTATTGGCTTTAAAAGGATAGAGAATGTATGCTGAGTGTTACCAACCTGCAGGTATGTCTTGAAAATATGTTTTGCACATCTGGTGATCAGCTCAATGATTCCTATTCTCTGAAGTTGAAGAAAAAAAAAAATATTTCAGGATGCTTTCTGGAGCAGGCCCCAGTTCTAAATACACACAGCTTTCTTGACAAGTGATATTCATCCCATTTCTCCCTTTCATCACATGACATATGGTGAATTACCGTAATTAGCCAAAAATTGACAAACATCTACTGTAAACGAACACAGGAGGATGTGGAGAACATGCACACGTACGGGTGAGTGTGTTGTATGACAGTTAGTTGGTCGCGTCAGGAGGGTTCACACTCACATAGAAATGCTCCAGCTGAGCCTTGGCAGGCGTCTTGTCCACAAACTCCAGAACTGTACCCAAATAACGAACATTGATCCCTCTCTGGTGCAAGCCCTCTGTCAGTGTGGCTCCATCCATGGGCAGAGCGCTGTGGTCCAAACAGTCTTTAACCTGGTTTTAGAAGAAGAACAATGTTACAGAGTCACATCCTGTGAAAGTGGATCTGACATGGGAGCTGCATCACTGACCAGCGACGGGATCTGACAGGAAACCAGAAAGGCTGCAGAATCTTTGAGAAGCTGCTTCTGCTTCTGGATGTCGTCTACGCTGTCGTCTGGGAAACGCACTCCTGGTTCAAAAATACACAGTCACATGCGACTCACAGCTGATTTTTCTTTATGTCCAAAATACCAAAAATATCAATCTTTTTACACTTCAAATGAATGATTCATCTCTCTCTCTCTCTCGCTCACCTGGGGAAAAGATATCTGGGTTGAAGCGGATGTCAAAAGACGTGTTGCTGATAGAGCCAACTGCTTTACAGGCATTGAGGACGACTTCCCGGCTTTTAGGATCTGTTTGCAATTGGATCAAATACATGAGAGAGACATTAGTGAAAGAGATATTACAAAGGCGTGCTGATGTACAACAGATGCAGACAACAAACAAACCAGCCTTTCCTGAAAATGAAACGTCTGCATGTCCACATTTGGCCTCTGAAACATGGACTTCAGACTTTTGTGAGGTAGAAGAAGAACAAGCAATTTTTGCTGGCCTATATCATCCTTCATCTGTATTTCACTTCATTGATCGATGAATGAATATTTTGTTTGGCAGTCTCCTATATTAGCAAGCAATAAATAAGTAAGATGTTGCAAAGTGCAGTCTTAATCCTCCACCGGGCACATACTGAAATTCAAATCTCAAACACCACTTTGCACATATGTACTTTTTTTTTCAATATTTTCATTTTTTTCAATTTCTCTAAAACTACAGTGGGTTAAAAGTCAGATATACAGGAGAAAATATCAAATGTTTCAGTATGAGACTTCTCTCACGTATCTCCAGGCCACATTTAATGACTAAATGTGGACATGTCCACTGTTTCACAGCTTTTGATCAGAAATCACTTTAGGTCAAATTAGGTCAGTCAAGCAGATTAACGTGATTCAGGATCAATTGAGATGTGCTTTCACAAGCCGTTCCAAAGCTCATGTGGATTAATGCACACAACTGATTATTCCAGTTATTGGGTCATTTCTCACAGCAAAGGAATCAAAAGCCAGACCAGGGACAAACACTCATCCTCCCTGCAGACGGAGGACTGAACAGGGACAGTTAGCCAGGTGGACTGGAGCTTCTACACAGCATTAGCTTACTACAAATTAAAGTAGCCACCGGTGGCACTCCCCCTGCTGCGTCCTACATATGCTTCTGGGTTTTTGTTTTTTTTTTGGACGTACCAATACCAGATCCATCTTCGGCAACTAAGGTCTCCGCTAGCTCTTTGGCTTGAGCTAATCCTGGAATAGTTTCCTCAAGCTCCTTACCCTCCAGCGGGCTCTTGCACTCCCCGTTTGGGGTGGTTGCGGGGTCTATCAGCCCGTTGGTCGCGGGCTTCGAGGAGTTTTCCTCACCGTCAACCGCTGCCTGTGACGTAGTGCTGCTGTCTGACTGGCCTGTGCTTTCTGTGGAGACCTCAGTGGAAGGTGTGGAATTAGTCTGCGCCACATCAGCGTTGGTCTCTGCTGTCTTTTCCGACGTTTCCGTGATGGCAGGTGTGCCGCTCTTGTTGCTGTCCTTGCTTGCTTTCTGTTGCATGAGCTGAAGCGCCGCCATCTTCATGAACAGAAGATACCTGCGTTGGGAGCAAAGCAACGATTAAACTCGTTTAAAACGATTAAAATCTCCACTAAGACAATTCATGGACGGTAACCGTGATGACTGAAGACACTTGCCTGTGTTCCACAAAGGCCTCGATGAGCTCTTGGCGGAGACAAGCCAGACGATGGCGGTGCTGGCGTGGGAAGCCTTGGCGCTGACTCTCTGGAGGAAGTTCCTCCCCATCCACAGGTAGGAAATTAAGATCAGGAGGGAAAGTGCGGAGAAGGTCCAGAATATAGTGGCGGCCGTCGTTCCCGATAATGCCCTTACACTCGACGGAGGAGCACAGCTCCACCGACTCATCCTTCTCGTTCAGCACATTATGCCTCTGGACCTACAAGAACAATCCAGACAACTTGGACACCATCTTCTTTTCTATAACTGATCACACCATATATGTCAAAGTCACTAGCAGGGTTGGACAATATGGACTTTAAGTCATATCTCTATGCTTGGCTGAATGGCCGTACGTGATATATATCGATATATTATCACTGAACGACAGGTATGAAAATGGATTTTAACATGTTCTACATATTTATAATGAATCTACAGTTCAGCAGTGATCTGTATCTGTCAGTTTAAACTGTTGAAGATCACTCAGGACTCATGTTCAGTGCATAAGTACATCCAGTTCAGTACATCCGCAGAGAATTAGTACGTCTGTGAACGCAGCAGCTGGGACTGATGTGGAGTTGATGGAGGACAGGAGGTGGAGAATACCACGTACCAGAGTCTCCAACAAGACCAGAAAAAAGTTTTTTTTCCAGTGTAAGTTTCGCCTTCAGTGAGTCAGTCGACTCGTTTGCAGGGAATGAACCAACAAATCAGGTTCACCCACATCAGTTCACTTTTGCACTCTGCTGAACTGAACTGTGAAATGAAAGAATCTTTTCAGTGACTCAGTGAAGTTTGTTCACCCAAGAGAGTCATTCTTTCAAAAGAGTCATTCACAAAGGGGACAACACTAATATTCATACTAGTGATTTCTGTTTCGAAATATATCGGTATATTAAAATATGGAGATAATGTCCAGCCCTAGTCACTAGTTTCTTATCTGCTGACATATCACCTACTTTGAGTGGCCTGCTGGTCTTCTCCAGGAGCTCCAGGTATTTGCCATGAGACACCACCGTCTTCCCAAAGTCAATGGAGCCATAGATGACGCTCTGCTCCTGCTCGCGCTCCAAGATACCTGGGATGATGGACTGGGCGGTGACACGGTAACCTCTGTAGTCCACCACCACCGTCCCCAGGGTGTAGAGCCCCTCCACGTCCACCGCCCCGTAAGCTCGCACTCCATTCAAGTCATTGGTGGGCGCGGTGTGAGCGGCGGCATCACCACCCAGCTCGCGATAATGGTCCCGCACGTCGAAGCCCAGGCTGAAGAAGATGTTGTTCCAGATGAACATCTGCATGCGCGTTTCCTCACCGGGGTTGATGGCCATGACATTTCCATCGATGACTGCCATGGCGCCACGTGTGGCAGCTGCCGCAAAGTCACTGTGGACCTGTGGGAGGGAAAAACGTTGTGTGCTGATGTTGACGTGGCAGAGCGAGTCAGTTTTACCTGGGACTCAAAGACTCCTGCGTACCTTGAATATGGCTCGCTCCCGCAGCAGGCGTTCAGGCAGGTTCTTCCTGGGAAGCTCTCTGGTGGTCTGCAGCTCCTCGTTCCAATCTCTGGTCTGATGGTGACAGCGCAAACAACTTGTTTTGTATATATGAAGGCCATTCCAGACAAAAGATTCCAAGTACAACAACTTGCAACATACAACTACGTCCACTTGAATCCACTTGCTGCAACTGTGTCTGTGACCGTTCTGTTGCACCTCAAATCTTTGGTCTGGTCTGTCCTTTAGTACTCTGTTGTGAAGCAGATGTACTACTGCGCTCACCTGTCCAGGTATGTGCTCCTCATAGCCCAGGCGAGAGGTGTAAGCGTCCTCCGCCCGAACACAGTCCATGGCGTGGTCAACCTGCGGAGATGTCCAACTGTAGACCTGGAAAGGCGTGGCTATCCGCTCAAACGGGTGCCTCTGGACCCTGTGGCAATGTCACAGAAAGAAGGAAAAATCTGGTTATTAATAGTTATATCTTAATACTTTGTCATTTTTTGAAAATTTGTTTTATGGTTCAAAGTTCCCCCCTTGTCAAAATCATAACGAACTAACGATGAACGTGTCTTTCCATTTTTTCTTTTCTGAAATAATACTTTCAAATACTTTGTAAGACTGAACATCCAATCTAGAGAAAAAAGCTCTGAGGCTTTTCAGTGGCATTTCTACCTTTTCTTTTGTAGGGCAGTGAAGTTCTTCTTGAAGGTGGGACTGATCTGGCTCAGCAGCTCCACCAGAGAATGGCTCAGGAAACTGGGGTTGGCTGGTTTCGGGTTGAAGGTGTAGGTAGTCGATCTGGATTTAAAAAATACAAATAAAACATGGGATGTGATGATGGTTTTCTGATGGTGTTGATAATAAGAGAAAACGCTGCAGCATGCGGCTCCAGTAATTCTTCCTGACCTAATCCAATTACATCCAACTAATGTTACTTCTAAATCCTTGGCATCTCAAACTAATCCAAAATTAGGATCCTGACAGTGCTCACAGTCAGTGTTTGACCACCATCACTTACTCATAGAGAAAATATTCTTCCTGAATATCCAACAAATACCTGGTGACTTTTGAAAAGTTACTCATCAGCAGTTCACTGTGACAACTGTTAACCCTTTCACACCGACTGTATCACTGGTGCTACATTTGCTTGGGGACCGAAGGGTGGCCGGATCAAGTCCAACTACAGACCACAATATGTGAGTGGACTGGTACCCAAGGAGGTTCACTTCCGGGGTTACTGTTGAGGTGCCAACAGGTGCCAACAAGGTACCAAAACCCCCATGTGCTCCTAAGGCGCCTGACACGGCAGCACCCTTCTCTTAGCTTGCATGCGTTTGTGTACTTACAATGTGAAGCTAGGATGGGTAAAGCTTTAGGTGTGTTTGCATGTTCAAACACAACTGAGAAAAACAAAGATCTTCCCCTACCTGGTGTGAAGAAGGAGCTAAGAGAAGGCGAAAACGTTGATTGTTTCTGGAAATTGAGATCAGCCATACTGCTGTCATTACGGTAATCCCATTCACTCTGTTGCCAGGAGCCGGTGAGTCATTACCGTAATGACAGCAACTTGGGTTCCTGAGAAGTTGAGCTTCACAGCCATCAACATTTTTTCTTTCTCCAAACCAAGTAGGGGAACTGAGTGCAACTTCCCAGCTTTCAGTAAAAGTGTATATTGGCAGCAATACCATCAGTGTCAAATGGTTAAAGTTACTTCACTTAACAATATTGAGGAGGAAGGCGTGAACAAGCTCTTACTGAACTGAACACAAACGGGTTTGAAATGTGGACTGACTGGTTGAGGTAGAATCCACGTGTGGAGGCAGTGACGCTGACATGGCGCTCCTCTACAGTCACAATGTACAGGTACATGAGGTCTCCATGCATCTTCCTATTCCCAGGTGGAGGGTTCCAGCCACTCATCGTCAGGATCTTCAGGCACTGCATGGGCTGTGGGAAAGAGGAGGTAGAACTGGGAATGTTCCTCCGCCTATGTCTAATTTTTCATCACACACTCACAGGAGTCAAACAAACATTTCCACATGTAAGGAGCCATGTAACAAGCCACAACTCACCTTCCAGTCCTTGTTCTGTGGCTGGAGGGGCACCAGGGGGCGCTCTTTGCTGCCAGGTAAGATGTGCTCTGGGGGGGTGCAGTCAATCTGCTCCATCTCGCTCCCCTTCTTCTTCCGTTTCCCACTATCTGTGACACAATCGCAAACAAAGGCTGAAGCGCATCGATGCAAATGAACATTGCATCTTCACACGAGAGAGATCATTCCGTACCTCCGAGGTCTCCGTCAGTGAAGATACTGAGGAAGGAGAGCGAGTTGCAGTCCACTCCGTTGTAGGCGTCTGACGGGTCCAGACTTTTCAGCAAGTCTCTGATGTGACGCACGTGAATGCGAGCTTCACGCACCGTGTACGGCTCTGGAAGGACAAGAAACAGATCTGATCAGCTGCTTGTAAAACCCAATCGAAAACCCAATCGAAAACCCAAATTACACGTCCAACTTATGCTCTGCGTCAACTCTTTGGCGTATCTATGGCGTAGGGTCTGCGTCAACACGTTGCCGATGGTGTAACACCTCTCCAGGAATGTAACTGCATGTCGTGGCTGCGCGGACCTCCACATATGGCAACAACTGTGATTGGCCTGTTTGTGTCATATGACTTTCCCAGCTCAGTTTTCATTCATTCATCGTCTCCCACTTGCTCCAGTTATGAGTCGAAGTTGTGCTGGAGCTGATCCAAGCTGTCAACGGGTGAACGCTGGGTACACCCATGACAAGTCCCAGGTCAACATGGAAAGACAGACAACCATTCACATTCACACCAATTTTAGAGTGACCAATTAACCTCAGCATGCTTTTGGAGGTGGGAGGAAAGCCGGAGTACCTTGAGGGAACCTACGCAGACACGGGGAGAGCATGCAACCTCCACATCAAACCAGGAACCTTCTAACCACTGCACTAGCGTGCCGGTAACACTCACTTAAGCTACTACTTTAAATAAACAAAGGAAAACAGACAACCACAAATAAATCGAAACACGATGTGGAGCCTTAACGCAGAGCTACACAGACAGAAGTATGAACACTCATGATGACATAGGGTCCACAGTTCAATGCAGTTCAATGCAGAAGCATAAATACAGCTTCCGATCGTATGTTTTCACACCAAAGATGTCAAAGGTAAAGTCAGATGAAAGTCATTTTATAAGCGGGTACATGAAACGAAGCCATCACTGAGGTGAAGCAGTCATCATTCTCGACACACGGGGTAAAAAGTTTGACTATTTCAAGTTGCCGTTATGATTAATAGCAGAAGAGCTTGAACTCTGACCTTCCACCACTTTGAGCAGTGAACCCTCCTGAAGGCCTTCAATGGACTTGAGATCAGCAAAGTTGTCCAACACGTTTCCATCCAGCTGCAGTGAGAAGCAGGTGCGGTGGCAGGTGTCCTCGCGGTCGATCAGCACCTGATGGATCTCCTGTACCATTTCCTGAGGAGACACCTGACAAGAGGGACGCAGGTCAGATGTTACGTAATGACAACAATCGCCGACGGTCTCCGTTTCCTGTGTACCTGGAGGTCAAACGGCTCTGTTCCGGGCGCCTGGATCTTAACAGTGAAGCCCGTGTCCTGGATCATGATCACCTCCTGCTCGTTTGAGTCCTCGCCTCCGTCCACCTCATCCTGCTTAGGCTGCAACTCCTCCGTCTGCTCGTGTGGCCCGCCACCGTTCACCATGGCTGGATCTGTACTGTGCCCTGCAGTGGGAGGAAGAGAGAGGCCGTCAGCGAACACCTGAGATTGATACGAACAAACACTTTCAGAACCAACAAACCAGGTGTTTCGTCTGTACTAGTCTAGTACTGAAACACACGACACTGCCATCTTGACAGCAGATATACTTTTCTAGATCATGAAAACCGACCTGCTTTCAGGAAGCCGGGTTCTGAACAAAGCAGATCTGAGGCCGGATGACCTTACCAACAACCCTATGAAATATATATGAACAGGTGAACAGGGAAGCCCAGCTACACGACACTGGCACCATTGTGTTTCTCGCTTCGAACCAATTAATTCATGAATGAAGGTTTGAGGCTGAGGAAAAAGCAGATCTTTTACAAAACTGAGTGAGAACACGTGGCAAAGCGTGAGCAGGTCCAGCTGATCAGGAAACTTTTGCCACCAAATTGGCTAAATGCAACACTGTTACAACACTCGCAGAGTTCAGCCAGGAGGCCACGTGGGACGGAATAAGACGCAGTTCTTGGCAACCTGCATCGTTGATTGTGACAAGAAAAGAGTGTAATCATTATCAGCTTTGCCCCCATTTAAAAAAAAAATAAAAGTTGTGAAAACAAACAAGCTGGCCGACCGATCGTACGCAAATATTATGAGGCTTAAGCATAATGAATAGCTGATTTACGGTGACAAACAACTGAGCAGGTGGAAGAATTCAAAGGATTTTTATGCTTTTTTCTCTCACTGGGACTCGACTGCTGCCAGCTGGTGTGTCCTTGCTCTCCGTCAAGGGTAACAGTCAGGGTTTGTGAGGGGGTGGGTGGGGTGGAGGTGGTGGGTGTGGCTTTGTGACTGGACCACGACCCTGGTTGGAAACAGATCCGCTGATATGCTGGTGGTGGAAGGGGGGTGGGGTGGACAGGAGAGAGCGGTGGCGGCGGCTATGCTCTGAATAGCAAACAAAACTGCTCCACGCCAGTTAAAACCGTTACAGGACTTGTATGTCAGCGTGTGTGTCTGAGGGCCAGACCTGCATCATCGTCCTTTCATTTCATGCAACCTTTGACAGAGGGTCGCTTGCACATCTGAGACATCTAGTCTGATAATATTCAATAACTATCCATAGATAGGAATGGTAAACCTTTACAAATCCAAGTCCAATATTCCCATGTTTCAGCAAAACGTGAGAGGATTTGCATCTTCTGTCTTCTATTAATATACCCACGTTAAATGTTTGGAAACACAGACGTCAGCTTTTCCTTGTGATGTCTGGGAAGATTTCTGACATAATTCTGAGCAAAATCAGCCATGAAGAAAACAATTCCAATGACAGTAGTCACTCATTTAAATGATGTTATCAGATACATTCTAAAAAATGTTTATAAGAAAACAAGCATTGTTGGCCTATTTCCTCACACACTGAGGGAAGAAAGTTCAGTGGGGTGTTTAGCGGTAAACAGGACCAGAGGGATGACAGATGCAAATATATGTTAAGGTTTTTCTACGATGCACTCCCTGTTGAAATGGGATATGACAGCGAGGCACTATACGGGTATATACACACATTGACTGGTAAGCTTATCAGTTAGAAACTAATTGCAACTATTATACTCTGAGGTGTTCCTACTATTTAGTCCACCGCAAATAAACAGATATAAAGCCATTGTAGATTGTTTAGTTATTCATATTAGCATTTTAAAAGTCTAGCATGCATAACACCTTGAAAATAATAATTATTATATATATATATATATACACACACGCACACACACTATATAAATATAATTATATAGTATGTAAACAAACCTTTTCATATATTGCTTTCAGAACAGCTTAGTACATCACGAAACTCTGTTGCATTCCTAATGACATGTAAAAGTAAATATATTTTGTTTGGCTTACCCACACACAGTATTACTGACATTAGAAGCAGACTAGAACTGGTTTGCAGTGCACATAAGGCCAAAGCGTCCCGTCTAAGAAAATGAGCTGCAGTTGGAGCAAAAAATATGTGCACATTGTTCCTGTCCCAGTTACCAGGCTGAGGCGCAAAAGTGTGAGAGGTCAAGGCTGGAAGTCAATAAAACACCAGACAGATAAACACAGAGAAGAAGCGAAAACAAGACAATGACTGTCGGAGACTCCACTGTAACAAACTCACTCTCAGACTGAACTGCTACAATCTGAGTGATGCAACATTTCACACTGCAGACCAGCATCTGCCAGAACAACTTCATCATCTGCCCAGGGATCCTAACCTTGTCATTCCTGCAAAAGAATACATCCAGCTAATATGCGCTCTGTGGCTGTTGCCAATGGCAACATTAACTAGCGAGACAACCCTGAAGACAACAACACAAGGTCTCTGTGTGATCATGTTTGCAGCACCACAAGACGACATCTTGCTGATGGACACAAACCCTGAGTCACTCCCATGAGACTGCAAAGCTACAAGATCTGACCTTTACTTTGTAAATCTATAACATAGTAATACTTAAAGATCACTGATTTACTATAAAACACACTCTTAAATGTTGAGATTAAGAGTTCATATCGTGTTTGATTTGTGCAGTTTATATGCAACTTCAACATTAATAGTTACCAGAATATTCTTCAGATAAAAATATGTGTCACAATCAGTCCAGATGTTTGACATGATAATGATAAAGCTCAGGACACTGAACAAAGAGAAATCAGATAAATAAAATGGCATGACTTTTACTGGAACAGGAATTCTTCAACAGCACATTTTGTTCATTCCTCAGTTTTTTTGTCTTTGTAAAATATTTGTTTAATACTGCAAAACTCTCTCTCACACACACACACACACACACACACACACACACACACACACACTTTTTAGTCATCAAAAGCCTGTGATGAGGGGGTCACCAGCAGATGTCAGATCCTCTAAAGTCTGTACAATGCTGGACATGTTGCTTACAGTAACACTGTCGAGATAAACATCTCGTCTGATGAAACAGCCAAGGAGTGGTGCCAGTTGTGTCAGTGATTCATGGGATTAACCCGGTCACCCTTCACCCGTTAAGGGCATTAAACCCCTTTAAACCACTAAGGGTGACCCTCACCTTGATGTGCGCACTCTGCCGTCGTCCTGTGACAATCATTTAGTCATGTTACAAATAATGACAAATGACTGTTACAGTCTTTCCCTTCGTCATTGTGTTTGAGGATATTGTTGCCAATGAGTTCCTACAATGTATGAAAATGCAATCAGGTTGCATTTCAGCTTCAAGATGTGTGAATTATCAGGTGAAGGAAGGCGACTCAATTAACAGCTAAGAAGGTGGAACCAAAGATTATAGATCCATATGCTTAAAAAAGCATTTAATGATATTTTATTTTGTAAGAGAAGACCCTGGAGTTCATTAGTAAAATTGAACATAGCTAAAGTGGTAGACTGTCAGACTTCATAAACTTGGGGTGTGTGTGTGTGTGTGTGTGTGTGTGTGTGTGTGTCTGCAGGTACTTCTGACTGCTGCTCAAGTTGTGTAACGTTCAACTTCACACGCTGACATCCGCGCTCAGCTCGATGTGAATCTACCGACAATCCCCTCACAAAGTACCGCTGGACAACCTTCATCCTGACGGGTACTCACCGGCTCACACGGCTGTTTGCGTATTATGAGTGTAACCTTCCCTCAGTATGTATGCACCATCATGAATTTTTGCTTCCACATCCAACTTCCGCTTCCCGGTCGAGGAGGGACACTCGATCGTCTCCTTGCCGGCGGGGGAGAGAGGGGTTATTGGAGAGAGTGTTATGACCTACCGATGGACACGTAATGGACATGTCACCAGTCTAACTTCAATTACTGACAGTACATGCGGCTGTTGTCTTTGTTTGGGCTGTCGGACAAACGTCTTAAATAAAAGTTGTAGGGAGAACACCCCTGCGTTCAAGCTGTCAGTGAGCTGGGCCACTGAAGGTGACCTTCAGTGGAATCGTCCAGGCTGCTGCCGCACATGTGCGTCACGATAAGTTCACTTAACACAAGCGCAAACATGGAGGAATGTGTGATTTAATTCAGGTTTTGACCTGCTGCGATTCTGAGCGTATTTGGACAACGAAGAAAGCAGCGTCTACCTTCCCGAGAGCTAGAGAGCTGGCCGGTAAAAGCTAGCATTAGCATACCGGCTTGTTAGCCGGGTTTGCTAACACTGTCACGAGCTAATATCTTTGGTACGTAACGTATTTTAGTGTTATGCATCGGCACTGTATCCAGACCAGTCGTCCTCTTGGGCGACATGTCGTCCCAGCCCAATCTAAGCATTACCTAGGTCTCTACCCCAAATATTGAGGTTTAACCGGAGGGCATAATTTTTGACACAGCGGTCCTGTCATGATTTGACACACACACACACAAAGTGAAGAGATTCCTGTGACGTGGGACGGAGCAGATCGTGTGTGTGCAAGGTGAAGTCCTGCACCTAGACACACTTTGAGGTGATGCTAGCTGCAGGGTGTGAACCCCAGAACCACCACCAACGTGTATGTAAATGCAAAGAGGTAAATGTCACCGGTGTCACTGGATGTGGGACACAGCGAGAATATGAACTGAACCACATGTGGATACGGCGTTAGACAGACATTTACAGTTCGCTGAGGGCAGACAGACTCACCGCAGCCGCAAGACTCCGTCATACGGGTCCGGCCGGTGTTTTTCCCGTCCCCGGCTTCCTGCGCAGCATCTACCGGCTCACAGTTCGGCGCCGACGCCGGGATGTCATCTGTCTTGCTCACCATGATCGGGACGTCAGCGTTGCCACAGGAATCCACCAGCAACGTGGTGTGAGTTTACACAAGAAATATACAAAAAAAACACAACTACGCTTCCTGTTGCTGAAGGCAGCTGGCTGGCTACATGCGAAGGAGACGGGCTTACAAAAACAAATGTGCAGAGGAAGGACGGAGCTGGACGTGGAGGCTCACACGTGGTTCCTCCTCCCTCCTCTTGACCTCTTTGCCTTTGCGTTGTTCTTCGCCTCCCAGAGCTACGGGAAGCCACATGCGTCAAAAGACATACTCAATAGCAAAACTGACTTTTCATCCACTTGACCTTTGACCCACATGTCACCATCGACCAGATTTCTGTTTTTCTGTATGTTTTTTAATATTTTGAATATATAGATCATCCATAGTTGTGACGTTAAAATAAAGAACAGGAACTGTGTCCACATACTAGAACTACTTAAAGAATCCACGACAAAGATTGTTTACACTTAGTTTATGTATTCCGTCTTATATTCGTACTTTCACAATAATATCTTCATATCAGAATATTTGTGTTATAGATAAATCTAGAAATTGTTGACGTGAATTATGTTATAGTCAATTTTTATGACTATAACTCACAAACAGAGAACAATAATATTTTTGATGTACTGGAAGAAGGACTTTTTACTGGCTATCTAAAATTTTAATACTGTGTTGGATAATTGCTTGTACAGGTTGTCTGCAATGAATTTGGACTCTTCTTATTCTTACGTGAAGACACTTTAACATAGTTTTAATTAAACAGATACATGGAGAGATACCCACCCGTTACAGAAATCATACACATGGAGGAATAGAATTCCATCAAGGCAGTCTCTTATTGATTTTTGGCTTACAGCCAAGGATCTGAAGAATGTAGACTGACCGTAAGACTATTCAAATTCTCATTTCTTGGTTCTCCTCCAGCTCTGCCAAATCTTCTTATTGGAAACTTAATAGTACAGTTCTTAAACACAAGGAAGTAACTAAGATTGAGAGTGTGATTCAGCTTTACTGGGACAAAGCTGGAAATGAAAATGATAAAAGCAATAATTGGGAGTTGTTAAAGTACGAAATTGCTAAATACCTCAGGAAATACAGCAGAAGAGCAGATGAAAATGATACCATACTTAAAATTGCATTTTTAACTTCTAAGCCAATAGAGTCAGAGAGTTGAGTCAGAAAAGATGGAGCTCATTGATCAACAGAATAGGTTGGATGAAATATACAAACAAAAAGCGGAAGGTGCATTTCTTAGATCTCGCTATTCAAGTGTCTTGAAGAAGGAGAGCAGAATTCTGCTTACGTTTTTAGATTAGAACAACACCTAAACATCTAAAAAAAAATTCCATCCAGCAATTAAGAATTGATGGAAGACAATTTGCAAGTATTGGCCACTAGACTTTATAGTGACCTTTACACCTGAAGATATTGTTGTCAAGATGCTGAAGATCTGAAGCTGATTGTGATTTTTGCGACACCTCTTTCTCATTGAGTGAAATCACTAATGCCATCAATCAACTAAAAATGAATAAATCACCAGGAACAGACGCCTTTACTGCCAAATTTTATAAGCATGTTTCTCTGAGCTCCAATTTTAAAGAAGGTTTTGCTGAGAGCGTAAGCCCTGTTAGACCATTGGTGCCCTAGCTCCTTATTAAATAACGATTATAAAATCTTTGCTTTCATACTTGCTAGAAGACTGAAATCTGTATTGATGAGAGCCAATCTGACTTTATGCAGCACAGACACATTTCAAAGAATGTGAAACTGGTCTAAGATATATTACTACTCTGAGCTAATTCATGAAGACAGTTCAACAATAGTCAGCTCTTGAATGAGGAAGGTCTGCTATACTGTTGTTATTCAGAATTCCTTGCGAAGTAGAAGATTCCAGTAAGCCCAAAAGAATTCTCGATAGTTTTGGACGCTGTGCCCTCTGGCCTTTGTGTGTTATTCAGGACAGTTGACATCTCTCCACCATTTACAATATCCCCCCCAGCTCCAACTCCAACCTCAGATGAAATCTGTTTGTTGGTAGTGTGGGAAGGACAATTTGCCAGTAGTCCCGCGTGACTCCAAAATTTTAAGAAGATGATGATTTGTAGGTTGTCGTACATAAAGGATTTTGGGGTAAAAGGTTTTAATTGAGCACCCAGGAACAGGACAAAGTTGAGGCACTACTTATTTTCTTCTGCATTAAAATAAAATATATAAAAAATATTCAGTAAGAAGCAGACAGCACACTACACAATCCTTCCTTTTATTCAACTTTTGTGTATAGTATATTACAGGAAGCTAACACGATTAATGCAGGAATCATTCAGTATTTATCCTCAGCTGAGAACCAAAACCGTCACAAGCAACTTCTCTGTCAAGGTGTGGAACACACCGCATTATTGCTAGAGACCAAAACAACATGTCAAACAAGACGCCGTTAACTTCCTAGAGTTGAAATGGTCCTTTCTGATGCAAAATGTCAGATCTCAGCCAGGACTGATGACGAGGGCAAGACCTGGACAGAGAGAGAGATGCTGCTGGGGTCATCAGTCATGAATGGAAGACAGATTCTCTGGGTTTGAGATCATTCTCCTGTTTAAGAGATATGGAAGATGTTACAGTAAGAAGGAAAAAAGAAACCAGGTATTCATGTAGAATCAAGACTTCAGCTGAAGTGTGAATGAAAAGAGATCTTCATTAAGGCATGGCACTGTTCTTCATCATGTTCATCAGTAGTCAGCCTCTTTGGCTCGTTACTGTTTCACACAGTAGAGACGCATACAGCACCACAGCTGTTTTGATTATCAAAGGTTTGACCGGATATCAAACGTATTCAGTCTGTGAGAATATTGTGGAATTAACTGTCTGGATGACGTTGATTCTACCTGCCGTTTCGTTTGCATGACGTGCATCGACGAAGGCCTAACAGTCTAAACTCTTCTTTGCCTCGCACACAAAACGAGGAGCAGTACTTAAATTAGTGCACTGTCACGCTAATAATGGCTTACAGCTCAGAAGTGAACTCACATTTGGATTTTGCTAAAATAAAAGCTGCTGCGGCACGTGCAGCATGTCATCATTCCCTCTGCGCTGAACTCCGACGGCAGAGACAATTAACACAAACCATCATAAAAAAAAGTTACAGACGTGAATAATAACTTCTTACAAATCTAAGGTCAACACCTCTCTTCTCCAGAGTTTTCCCGATTTAAGTGTTATTGATGAACTGAATTCAAACATATGTAACTTTGATTAAGTTTGGTGTGATTTCTATCAGTGAAGTGAAAATTTAGAAGACAGATTCTAGAGATGATTTCATCCTGAAATGAACAAAACTCCACAGTGTTTCATTCTTTTTCATGTTAACTGACAGAAATCAAACCACCAAATGTCTTTATTTTTTTTAATTCAGTGTATCAGTCACACCAAAATTAGGAGAATTCGTTTTCCTCATTTCTGAATAAACAAACTCAGGCTTTTCACTAGACCTGGTTTCGGAAACAGGCCCCTGATCTACTGGTTATAAATATAAAAATGGGAATATATTGCTGAACTTCAAACCAGGAGACGCGGGGGAAAACAGCCTCACAATCGCAAGGAGAGTCAATCTCAAACAATACTCCTGATGCACAGCAAGTATTATTGACACAAGTCTGAATGAAAAATGACAAATGCTTGTACAAAAATGTTGTGTTTCTTATATCACACGCTCCTGGATTATAAGGCAGTCATTACATTGGTGGGAATCAACGTAAAAGGCTTTTTCCTATATAAAAAATGGGCCTACAAAGTATTCATTTACTTTCATAACGATTCCTCAAGATGCTGTTTGATCCTTCTTCCACTAGGGGACATTGGTTGCATATGTTTTGATTTTCAAAACCCACCGAGCATGTAAATTTTCGAAGGCTGAGCATATTTCCACACAGAAACACATTACAAAGCCCGAACTGAACCTACAGTCACTTCCATTATTCCTGAGATGAAAAAGAAACACCCTCAAGCACAGATGACGTATTTAGCACAGAGACCACGCCTACGAGCCATATGGTCACATGAATCACAGCTGACTATCACCTGCACGTTCATTCACAGAAAGTACAGACAAAAAGGAGATTCAGTTGTTTACCGCACCGCTGAGGCGATATTAAGAAAACAGTTTTTAGATGTGTCCTGTCATATAGACCGCGTGCATTCTCCTTCCAGGCCTGAGATAAGTATATCTATTGATTGGTTTTGATGACCTTGAAATATATTATGTGTATTCAATGAGTGTTTGAGATCAGCTGGAGATTAAAGACATTTAACTATCTAAATTATTTTGACTGAAGCTTAATATCACAACTCCCCACTAGTCTAGAAGCTTCTTAGATGAGCAGCGAAGCATCTTCAAGTAAACTAGCAACTCCAGTTGCCTCCAAGCTACTAGGACC
>CAAKHB010007738.1:89510-108570 GCA_901007665.1 Aeoliscus strigatus
CTGTTGACTCCTCTTTCTCTGCTCCGTCAAATTCGCAGTGACAAAATGGTGCCTATCACCTGCCTCTATCCCTGCATGAAGACGCCACAAACAGTCCTGTGCCCATCAGCTGTGAGTCAGATATGTCGAGGTACACTGTCTCTGCAGCTGTCTGGTGTCTGTGCTGCTCTTCTTTCACTACCAACCCTGATTGGTTCAGATGGGTGAACATACAGAGAAGATGGGTGTGGGTGTGTGTGGGGGGGTATAGAGCGATACAGAGAGACACGGGGTGAGGAGGGGAGGCTGTCAGGGGCTGACAGGGGTCACTCCTCTGGGGGGAGTAGAGGGGGCTGGGACAGGAGACAGAAAGAAGAAAGGAAGCACAGAGGAGGAAAAAATGAGGAGGAGAGGAGGAAGAGAGGGGGCAGATAGGAGGAAAAGGGGAGAAACAGAGGAGGAAAAGATGAGGAAGAAAGGAGGAAGAAGACGAGAAGAGGAACAGAGGAGGAAAAGAGGAGGACGAAGAAGACGAGAGGAGGAAGAGAGGAAGAAGGGGAAGAAAAGAGGAGGCAGGCAGTTCACTGATGGTGGATGGTGATGTGAGGTTGAATGTAGTTGTGGCTCAGGAGGTGAAGCGGGTCGTCCTGTAATCTGAACATTCCTAGTTCGATTCCTCGTCCTTGAGCAAGATGCTGAAACGTGAGTTGGTCCTGATGCTGCATCATCAGTGTGTGACACCAGCAGGAGAGAATGTGAGTGTGAATGGGTGAATAATTAAGAAGACAAACTAACTCGTCTTTGTCTCGAGTACAAACATACTGAACGTACCTGTTTGGCTTCGCCCTGGAGGCTTCACCTTCAGCTCACCCGTCAACTCTGACAAGGACAAGAAAAGATGACAGAAAGGAAACGAGATGAGATCCCATTCGTACAGTGTAAATATAGATGTTGTTTCATTAAAGCCAGACGCTGACATTGGCTGCTTCTTCATCTGTTTGCCGTTAGCAGATGCTCGATGCAGCTTCCAGAACATTTTTATTGAGCTCATCCATATTTCATGAAGCTAAATGTGAAACTCCACATGAGAGAATGTGTGTCAGAGACGAGGCCAAGTTACATTACTCGTCTCCAGCTGGAGAAACTTTCTTTACTGTAGCATCATTAGCGTTCCTCACCCAAATCAATACGTACTTCAATGAAAACCACTGGCTCCGCTCTCTGTTTGAAGGGGAGTAAAACGCTCCAGAGCGAGTTTAGACTCCTCTATCTAACATTGGATGAAACATAAATCAGTGACGCCCATGTGAGGACACATGGATGAACTGATGGAGTATCTGTAGAGGTGATAAGAGGAGGTAAACAGACATTTCAGGTTCTCCTGTGAGACACCATGAGACCTGCAGTCAATGTTCATACATCTGTACAGTCTATAAATATGTAACATGATGATCAGCTGATCTGAGTGACCGAAAAACTACAGCACAGAGAAAAAATGAAGGACGCAATAATACAGGGAAATGATCAATTCCAATCACACTTCAACATTCATTCATTCATTCATTCGTTCGTTTTCTGCTGCTTATTCCGGTTACAGGTCGTGGGTCGTGCTGGAGCCGATCCCAGCTGTCAACGGCACCCTGGACAAGTCACCAGCTCATCGCAGGGCCACATGAAGGACAGACAACCATTCACACACACACACACCTAAAGACAATTTACAGTGACCAATTAACCTCAGCATGCTTATGGAGGTGGGAGTTACTTTTGAACATTTTTTATTTTGTTATTATTATATTTCTTTAATCAATCAAAGTCAATTATGTTTCCATATATCGTTCCAGTTTCTGGTAAAACATTTTTTTGCATTTAGATATTTTCACATGTGCACATGTGAGAGAGAGCGAGAGCGGGCGTCAGTGAGTTTGTGCGTCTTCTCTCCTCAGTTGCTTCGTTACCTTCGGTTTTTAGCCACGACTTTGGAACAGCCAGTGGGGCCCCAACGTCAACATGTATTTTATAGGTTTTCTGTCGACAGGGAGCCGTACTGATATCGTACAGGGGTAATTTGATGCCGTCCATTAAAAAACAATGAGAAACCTAGAAAGATGAGATCATGGACGATTCCTAACACCCACCGGTTCCAAACGACATCAGTATGGATGCACTGGATGTCTGGACGACGGCGGGACGAGGTGGAGGCACGTGGTCCGAGGCTTCTTTTGCTCAATGCTAATATGTGCAAGCAAGGAAGCAACGGTTTGAAAAAGGAGAGCACACGGCCGTCCAGCAGCTCGTCCAGCAGAATACTAAACTGAACAATAATCCTCAGATCAAAGCCAGTTTCTAGGGCTGTCAGATGGTGCGCGTCAGCGGACTATTTCACCAATGTGACAGGGATTATTCACGTATTTCATGATATGACATGTGGTGCGCTGGGGTATGTGGATGGATTAAATATCACGTCCACCTAATAACTGATGCTGCGCTTTTGAGGAGAGGACGGATTGGATTCGAACAGTGTAACGTAGTTATTAGCGCTGTATTCACATGGAGTCTGCGACAGGAGCGTGGGGGGGCAGACTGCGTCTACGCTGTCAGTCAGCCTGACGGACAGTCGGGGAGGTCTGAGCACAGCAGAGATAACTCCATATTCAGCGTTCACTGCTCACACAAACACTCTGTGTGTGTGTGTGTGTGTGTGTGTGTGATGACGGCACTCTTCTAGTTTCCAGGAGCCTGATTCGTGGGCGTACACTGGTTTTATTTGACATTAAAACCTATAACCAAAAACTGTTCCACACATTTCAACCCTTTCACTGACAGTATCCACACGCTAGCATAATTCGGAGTACTGTAATTACACAAAGACTATTTATATCATATCATATATCATGAAAATGTAGAACGGTCACTGAAAGCTGAGAAGTTGCACTCGATTCCTCTACATTATGTGAAGAAGGAGCTAGGAGAAGGAGAAAATTTCGATCAGCTCCTAAAAGTTGCCAACAGCCATGTTGCTGTCATCACGGTAATCCCATCCACTCTGTTCCTGGATGCCAGGAAATCATCACTGTAATAGCAGAAATTTGGCTCTGAAGTGCAACTTCTCAACTTTTGAAGAACCGATCAACATTTTCTGATGGTCCAGTCACTACAGTACTCTAAAGTATGCTCGCATGAATGCATCGGCAGCGATACCATCAGTATTAAAGGATTAACTGCAAAGTACTAGTAAAACCAATTATTTTCACACTAATAAAAACCAATAAAAGTCTTTGTATGAAACGTATATTCAGTGTGAAAGATTAATTTGCTGCTGCTGTCAATGTCACGTCGTCTCTTCTACCCGCTGCCGTCAGCAGAACACACCGACCCATGCAGGATGCTGGACGGATGTGTGTGTGTGTGTGTTGTACTGTAACCCGTTCATTGAACTCCAGCTGTTCAGCTACAATCAGCCCCTTCTCGAAACAAACAATGGGAATGAAACACTCAGCAGTTCTCTAAGGGCCTCGCTGCCGTGGATCGACCTTGAACGCTGCAACAGTCGACACACCGAGAAAAAAATCTCCATTTCAAGAGGAAAATAAGAAGGTATCACCGTTAGACAGCGCTTGACACGCTAAACAAGTGAGGATTAATTTCTGTGGAACACTGAATTCTTTCACATCTACTTTCTTGAAGCTCCCTGTGAAAGACGCTCTACTGTAGTTTATCATTTTAGCGTAGATGATTAAACCTTTAACCCTGACGATACACTTGGACTAGCTTACTCTGGAGTACTGTAGCGATTATTTATTATCAGAAAACATCGGATGGTTACTGAAAGTTGAGGACTTCACATCCAAGTTATTGTCGCTGTGGTAATAATTCATCGGCGTCCAGCCACAGAATGATTGGAATTGCCAAGAACGTGTAGCTCCGTCTTCACACCGGGTAGGGGAACCGAGTGCAATTTCTCAGCTTTCAGTGACCGTTCAGCCATTTTCTGATAAAGCAAATAGTCGTGTAATTACGGTACTCCAAAGTATGCTAACGTGAGTTACCGCCAGCGATACCGTTGGTGTTAGCCTGACACACCTCTGGAGGTGGGAGGAGGCTGAGTACCCGGAGTGAACTGCACACAGAAAGACCCCCAGCTAACCACTGCTCCAGCGCGTCGCCCCAGTTTATCATTAATCACTTAAATATAATGTGTGTTTTGTTCTTCTTGCATCGGGTAAATCCTGTGAGGTGTGCCGCAGGGATCCACACTGGTGTACCAGGCTGTTTACTCTGACTTTATGTCGTATTTATGTGCCTGCAAAACATTTCAACCCGGCGCTCTGCACGTCTTAAGATGCTAATGAGCGTTTTAATGGGGTGTGTGCTGACTGCTGAAGATTTTATGGTTCCAGGATGGACTGTATATTTTAGATTTGTGATGAGTTCTGTGAAGCATGAACGACGTTATCGATGCTGAGTCTGTTGAATCGTCGTCTGCTCTCATGTAAACTATTAGATACAATAAAGAATATTAACACACATGTGAAGGCAGCGCGCTGAGACCGCCGAGATGAGGAGAGCAGAAGCAAACGGCTGGAAACTCTCTGATGGTCGGTTGGTCTCTTTTTCTGTCTCCCAACATCACACACACACACACACACACACACACACACACACACACACACACACACACACACACACACAAAATCAAACTCAATGGCAGCTAAAAGCAAGCAGGTCTGTCAGGTCATTCATCATACATGCACATTCACATGCATGAAGGCATGCACACACACGCACACACTCACACTCTGTGCCCCCCCCCATGCACATCTTACCAGGTTGTGGTGAGTAATGGGGGGTTGTTTTCTAAACAACTGGCTCGCATTCATCTCTGTTTTCATCTCACACACACACACACACACACACACCTCCCCCTCTCTCTGGTGCCTGCATTTCCCTCCAATCCTATTCATATGGATTACTAAAACTGTGGGATCTATGGATTAACTGAGATGGATACGTGTGTGTGTGTGTGTGTGTGTGTGTGTATGTGTACATCTTCGTGTATTGTGTTTGACAATAAACATATGCAAGCATATTTCTGTGTATGTCCACAGCGCGTGTGTGTTTGTGTGTCTTGTGTGTGAAAAATCTGGACACAAAATGTGTTTCATCTCTGACGGGGGACACAGCACCCACCATCCCCTTCAAGATTAACTGGGTGTTCTAGGGTTAATCTCAGGATTAGGGGTTCAGGTTCGGATTAAAACCAGACGCTACGTGTGTGTGCGTGTGTGCATTTTGTGTGTGTGTGCTGACTTGCTTGATTAAATGGAGACATATCCATTAGCCTGCATACAGGAAATGATGTCATCTACAGGAATTGCAGCATGACATCACCACGTAGCCGGCATTGATTGATGGTACAGAGTCAGTGAGCTTCCTCCAAGACTCTGTTTGCTTATTTGAAATGAAAGTGAACTGGAGACTACGGAGACATATTTGAACAAAGCACAGGAATGACTGCAGCTTTTGTTTCTTTGCCTGGAAATTAAATATTAGCCCTGGATATGACCAGCTTTACCTGGAAGCAATCAAAAGGTTGAGTAGGGGCCGAACCGTCGGATTATTATAAAGAAAATTCATTAAAAGAGGCCTGTGGTTAGAAACGTTATCAATTCTCTGCAGCGGGAGCTCAGTCATTGTGATTAACAAAGGATTAGAGCAGCAGACGGCTGTTTACCAGAGTTCGAATGACTATTTAATGTTTGTTTAATCAAAAAAAGAGCATAACTTCTTTTGAATGGGAATAATTTCTGGACAATTGTAGTTTTTTAAAAGTAAATATAGTTTTTTCTTTGACCTCTATTTAACCAGGTTTTAGAACCACTGAGAGATGACGTCAACATTTAAAACCATTACAAAAAAAGGGCCAAATGTTCAGATATGCAATTGTACTAGAATTAATTAAGAACATTTTCGTGACAATAGTCAAAGGTGTTAAAGTGTCAAAAACACAAACATTGTCCAGTTTTGTCTGTCTGGGGTGATTTGATGTGAGCGTGTGTTTAAATGTGAGTGTGTGTGAGAGAGAGAGTTTTAACCATATTTGCTTGAAATAATCATAAAAAACTTATTGTTGAATATTGTTGAAAATCATATGAAAGTGACATGACCTCACGTCCCTCACCTGAGCATCGTCTCTGCAGGGAGAGGATCTCCAGGTGGAGGCCGTGAAGCAGGGTGAGATGCTCCTGCCTGAGGAACACCACGCTCCTCTCCACACTGTCGATCTGCCGACACAGGCTGCTGTCATCACCCATCATGTCCACGTCTGGGGACTCAGAGGGAGAAGGACATCAGATGGAGGAGGACATCAGATGGAGGAGGACATCAGAGGGTGGAGGACATCAGATGGAGGAGGACATCAGATGGAGGAGGACATCAGAGGGTGGAGGACATCAGAGGGTGGAGGACATCAGATGGAGGAGGACATCAGAGGGTGGAGGACATCAGATGGAGGAGGACATCAGATGGAGGAGGACATCAGATGGAGGAGGACATCAGAGGGTGGAGGACATCAGAGGGTGGAGGACATCAGAGGACAGGGACACATCCTCAGCCCCACAGCAGCAGCAGCAGCAGCAGCTGATAAATGCCTCTTTGTTCCACTGATGTCACCCAGACCTCCTGCACTGAGGTCACGTGGAGCTATAAATAACGTACTGATGGACTCAGATGTGGTAGAAAACATCTCTGCTCACCTTCAAGTTGATGTCAACTAGCAAAAATCAGGAAATGAGATGCGTTGAAACTCAATGGCCTCATGCTGGTTCAGCCAGGAACACCTCCTCCTCCTTGTCATCTGCTGCGGGTGAAGCCGTCAGCCCGGGGGAGGAGGAGGCTGCGCCGCTGCGGTCCTCCGGCCGACCCACATCTTCAGGAGGAGGAGGTCTCCCTCAGGACGAGGACTGCCTCTGGAGCCCGGGATGAGGCAGAGGAGCCGGCGGGGAAAGTGCGCAGTCCACGTCGACCATGCGCATCCTCCTTCCTTCCTTCCCTCCTCCAGCCCGAGTCTGTTGATGTGATGCTGCTGCTGATGGAGACAACAGGAGCAGAACACGCGAGAACGTCGTACGAGAGAGGCGGCAGCTGATTGGACGATGGTCAGCTGTCAGGATCGTTGGGAGGAAAACACAATCCTGAAGGAAGGGAGGAGGAGGGAGAAAGGCACTGGGACTGGAGCGTGGCTCAACACAGGGGCCGATATGGAAACAACGCATTCAAATATGTCTGTGGAAATAAAAAGTACCATCAGGACCTTTCTCCTCAAACAAAGTGCACAGCCGCTGCTGGTTCTACAGCGACCTCTGTTGGCGCCAGACATACACTGCATCCCACTGATGAATCAGAAGTACCTTGTTTCACCAGGGTGAAATCACTTGGTTCCAACAGCTCCAATCATATGGAGGACCGAAAATGGCATCAATAGAAAAACATAAATGTTATAGTGAATGAAAATAAATGAAAATAAACAAATGAACCATTTTCAGTCGTCCAGAAAAGAAGAAAAATAGGAAACAAAATGTGTTAAAATGTTCAATATATAAAACAAGTATGAATGAAATATAGTGTGCATCTAAGTAAGGTAAATAAAACACAATTATACAGACATATATCCATCCACTATGTACACAGGCTGGATTGCACATCTCCAGTGCATTAAATATGTAAAATGTGTAAAACATGTAAAAAAACAACAAATCATTCTCAATTTAGCTCATGATTTACTCAAATAACACACAATTCAACCTGCACATTTAATTGTATACTCTATTCTGGATGGAACTGTGTGGCCTACACAGCTCCCACCAACAAGAAGTCCTAGAAGAAAGACAATAAATATGGTGATAAACATTCAATGTCCATACAAATATGAAAGAGGCAATGTGTTTAAAATGTATCATGCAAATCGTCAATAGAGGGCTGTTGCTCCTCTTAAAGTGCCTGCGCAGTTAGTAAAAGTGCGTATGTACTCGTATTCAGCCCAGTGCAATCAACTGAATCAATAATCTGCAGCTGTCAGGCAGAAATGTGTTTTTAAAAATTGACAGAAAAGCACAAGATCTGGAATCTTTAATTTTTTTATTGTTAAACCAATAGTTATTTTATAAACATATAAATTGAACTGTAATTACAAAACAATCTCAGGCAGACATGAAAATTACAAGTATTTACTCCGGAGACGGAGGATGTAACGATGTATGGGACAGAAAACTGATCCTGGATTTGTGTCCGTTGCGTCCGTTATCCAGGCGGCTGAAGTCCTGGACAGGACGCACAGTGTCGACTGTCCCTGATTTTACAAAGGCCATCAACCAACCAGCACAACAACAGAAGCCGGTGAATGAACAGAAAAGGGAGAATGTTGGACTTCTTCACCTTTTCACAAACGCTGTCCTCATGAGCACTTGAAAATACGAGGACCAATTCCACTTGATTTTGTTTTATTGTGCAGCATGTTGGGAGACATAAGGCAGTTTGTCCTATCAACTCACACACTTTCTCTGCAGTTCAGTCCTGGGGAGACTTTCCACTGTTGGAACGTTTTCCACATTTGAGGCGCGTAGGCACTGAATCAGGAGAAGAAGAGAGCTGCTTGTTTTTGGTTGAAGGTTTCCTTCCACATTTACTACTGATCCGGAGGGACAGTTTGACTTGGCAACATAATAAAAGCTGATATTGTCGATGTGTAATTCCAATAACATTAAACCACTTACAACACATTCAGAAATATATAACCGCGTGTTGGAACCTCAGTTGTTTTCACCACCACAACAAAGTTAAGCTGCCCTAAACGTTTGCTGGAAAAAAATTAAAGGAATAAATGCAAATCACGTTCACAATACTTTTAAAAGAAAACAGTGCACAAGCTGATCTTTAAAAGACAACTGGCAGTCAGAGTCAGAGCACAATAAACACTCCTCTTCCTCCTGAATTCAGCTTATCAATAACTCTGAAATGAGGAAAATTCTGCAGAGTGTTTTTCACTTCAGGACCAAAAAAAAACCCACTAGGATTTTCACTAAACCTGTGACACTCTGATTTTATCCCGTTTCAGGATGGACAAACTGGAACGTGTCACCTCCTGAGCTACATTCAAATGCTTAAAACAGAACAGCGACAGAAGAATTTGGGTCTTGTGTTTATGTGTTTCAGTGGCCCGTAGGTTTCAGGGCTTGACCAATCTCTAACTGAGATCACTGTGTAGCTAAAGCATGTCGTTACAGATTGGGGACTATTTTAGTCAAAACTAGGACCAAAAATGTCACAAGATGACGCACACATTTACATCAGCTTCACTGTAAACGATTTGTCACGACGGGGAACTTCATTGAACATTATGTTGATTTTCATCTTTACTCCACAGTTGACTTTAGAACCATTACACTACAAAATATATACAATTCAACCCCCAAGCAGTGAAGAAGCACCAGCAGCAAACAATGTGATGCGATGATGTGAGCGGGGAAACGGAAGCAGTGTCGTCTGCTACACGTACAAAAGTACGTTTCCAGCACCAAACCCAGAAAGTCTCTGCCACCTGTCGTATCTCAGTCGATGACACAGATCCAGAGGTGTTACCAAACAACCACCGCCTGGCTGGGAGGGACGTGAAGGAGTGTGCTGCCCTCCAAAGGCCACAAGAGGAACTACACCCACCTATGTGAAAGCTGCAGTGTCACATTAAACTGAATAATCAGTTCACACCTGTCAATTCACAACGTGCTTTCTCTTACTCCTGGTGCAAACAGGTTGGCTGCGGCAGCGAACTGATCCACAATCTATTTTTGTTTTTTTCCTCCAGAATTGAACACTAACTTTGTCTGTCTGTGGGGGAATTACACTCTGAAATATGATATGACAAGTAAAGATTTCACTCTATATCCACCACTCCAAACGACACCATAGTCTGTCCTCATTAACTGCAGTGCACTTTTCTGTCTCATTTGTTTTTTCGTAGGTTAGTGGACCTGCCAAACACTGACAGCAAAGCTTGTGTCTGAAAGAGGCATAGAAGCTTTCTGAGGTAGCAGGTGTTTGTTTTTTTGTTTTTTTTAGCTGAGGCTATTTGATAGGAAAACAATACATATTCACCTTTGCAGTGGTAATTTTAACAGAATTATTTAGTCAGTGGTGATAGATTTTAAGAAGAAAAATATAAGTGTGTAGTAGATTTAAAACAAATCCACATATTTTTAGACTGTCGATTTATATAGAAGTACATTTAACAGTTGGTGGGTTCATTATTATATTTTACAACGCTTTTGGCTGAAGCACCCTGTGGAGCTGAGCATTTGCATCGGTCATGTAAAAAAAAAACGCATTAACACATTCATAGCAGGTAAATGCACAGAAGCAATAAGTTAGTATTTCAACCGCGGCGGCCGCGACGCTTTCAGCATCAAGGCTCGACAGATTACACCTGGTCAATGCTCACGACTGGATGAGAGGAAGACGAGTTCCCCTTCATCTCTCAGCGACGAGTGGATTGAGCACAGGAAAAAAAACAAAAACAAAGTACAAGTACCAACGTCCAGGCCACAGGGTGCTTACATACAGTAACATGTACTCATAGATCGAATCCTTCATGTGACATCATCCCTCCTGCTCCCTCACATCTCCTTCTCCTTCTTGGCCTCCCGGGTGCTGCTTTTTAGAAAGTCACTCCTGAGGAGACGACAGAAGAGGACGATGTTCATGGCCGTCATGATGGCCATGCCCACACTGCCCAGCGTGTAGGCCAGCAATGGGACCTTGTCCCGGTTGAGCACCAGCCAGCGGGTCATCCAGGCCAGCGTGTTGATGCGGAACACCACGTAGGTGCCCAGGTTGATGATGCTGTTGACCCGGTAGAGCGTTCCGGCGGCCAGGCTGGCCATGCGCAACATCTGCCGGAGGTGGAGGAACACAGAGTTGATCTCCACCAACAGCGCCACCACTGCAAAACCCACGTAGCGGCAGGACAGCACAGACAGGCCAAAACAGGTGATCACCTACAGGGAAAGACAGCGAGGAAGAGGATGACATTTAAACAGAGTAACACACTTAGCTTAACCCTTTAACCCCAACGGTATCACTGGCACTACGTTCGCTTTAGAATACTTTGGAGGACCATAATTATGCGACGACTTGCGCCATACACCATGGTGGATCCCTCCGGCACACCTGACACAGGATTTACCCAAAGGAAGAAACACAAAACGCGCATTATATTTGACACTCCGATGGTACTGATACCGAGAAGTTGTACTCGGTTCCTCGACCTGGTGTGAGGAGGGAGCTAGGAGGAGGAGACAATGTTGATCAGTTCCTGAAAGTTGACAACAGCCGTTTTCCTGTCATTGCGGTAACCCCATTCGCTCTGGGTCTTACCGTAATGACAGTAACTTGGATGTGAAGTGCAGCTTCTCAGCTTTCAATAACTGTGTAACGTGTAATTACACTACGCTAAAGTATGCTAGCGCAAATGTGTCGCGGGCGATACCGTAGGTGTTGAAGGGTTAATCTGTTACCAGGTCCTCGAGGTGTCTTGTGAAAGGAGGTCACCCCTCCTCCTACTCCATTCCTACTTTCTGCTGAGCAGTGCTTACGGAAGCCTGTTAGATAACTCAAAAAATATCCACTAGGTGGCAGCGACAACATTCAGTGTGAGTGTGTCTGAATCTCCAGAGGAGTGGCAGTAAAGAGGAAATGATCGCATGCCGTATGGGACATGTTGTGACAGCACATGGGAGCAGCGGCTGTGTGACAGAACCGTGTTTACACCAAAACAGGCCGTTCAGCCGACAGTCGACTGGAGCAGCAGCAGCAACAGCGCCCACTCACATTCACCAGCCTCATTCACACTCCGCTCACACTCACAAGGCAGCAGAGGAACAAACATGTTGCTTCAGTAGTGGGTTGTCTCACACTAACCACCAAACTGCCCTGAACTGTGAACTAGTTCCATGTAATTCCATTACTAAATAAACATAAGTGTACTCACATGACTGGAGAAAAATGGGTAATTAAATGAGTTACTTACCAATTAAGATGACAATTTTAGTTTTACAAAATCCTAGTTTAGATTATAAAATACTATTTTTGATGGATTTTTGACAGGATTTTGCATGTGAATACGTTCATTCATGTGATTAAAGACTGACAAATGTTGAGTGCTGCTGTGAGTAAAAACATTCATTCAAAATGTAAAAAAGTAACCAAAAAGTATTCAGATGTAATCAATTCAAATACAGTACCTACACTCATATTACAATTTAAACAGGGGAACTTGTAACAAATCACATTTCCAAAGAAACCAACACGGACTGTGGGTGGGTGGAGTGTCAGACGGAGGGGAAAAAAATAAAGACGTGTGCAAGCAACAGGCAGTAAACAAGTCTTGGAGGACAGGTCATGGGACAGGCGGGGGTGAATGAATGACCATTATCATCAATTACAGCAGGGGGAGGCTGTCTTGTGGTTCTGCATGTGAGGTCACAGGATGTCCACAATGCAGCAATCATGTGATGGACATGCCACTTCACATTCACAGAAGCTCCATCATGATGTGACACTTGAAACAGCTGTGAAGGTCTGTTAACCTCTGTGACATTAGAATGATGTGAAGTGCTCCCACAAATAACGACATATTACATTCACAGAATGTGTCCTCAGTAAGTACAGACGTTCTCGCCATCATGGTAAACTCATCTCATCACACTAATGTGAGGAAAGAGACGGAAATAAATGAGTTTTGACTCGACGGTGATCTGGAACGAGAACATTACACAGCAAAAGCAGCATTTAATCAATCTAAAAGTTAGAACTTTGTTTTGAAATTTCCAAAAGCTGTTATCGATTTTTCTTTTCCACATATAGCCCCTGTTTGACATGGACTTCCTGGCCTGCAGGCGTCTCATTCGTTGGGTCAGTTCTACAGCTGAAGGATAAAAACAGATTTTCAGGCCTCACACCCTCTGAGCACAAATCAAACCGGTTGTTGGGAGACAAACAATAACAACAACGGTATTTTCACTGATGTCATCAAAAACACTGCAGCACAACGCTTTCCACTACAAACAATCACACAGGTGCTCTGCCACTCACATCCAACCATTGCTGCACACACGTCTGCACAACAGGTGAGTCTGAAGGGACCGATGCGACCATGTACAGCAACATAAAGACAAATGTATACTTGTGAATTTGAATCATTTCTTTTAACTCCACCTTCCAGCAAACCTCCACGATAAGAACATACTTCAAGATCTGTAAAAGTAAAAGCATAAATAATCCAAATAGCTACTAGTTAGTTCAATGCAATACGACTAGTTGAGTGTTTTTTTTATTGTGGTCCAGGGAGAACAAGCCGCTCTGCATGTTCTCATGTGTCGGTGTTCCAACACACCTGTCTGAAGTTAATGAGTCATTAAGTTGGGTGACAGTAGGCGCTCACACCCTGTTGGCTGCAACAGAAACAGAAACGCCATGTGGACACTTACACGTATTTATAGTAAAAGAGTCTAATTAGAGTCTGTTTATTTAACTTTTTTTGAAAAGTTTGTTTATTTATCAAACGTATGTGTTGATCAGCCTCATTGTTTTTTTTTGAGTCAAATCGGAGGGAGGAGACAGAAGAGAACACAGGACTGTGACAGCAACAATCTCCTGTGCAACAGCAAGATAAAAGAATGATGAGTTCAGTGCATGTTGGAATTAAAGCAAAGATGACATGATGGCACTGGATGGAAATGCCTCCTGATATTTTATGATCTTCCTGTTCATAGTGTCCATATCTCCTTTATGGTGTTTGTCCACGTTCCCAACAGCCAATCAAAGCTTTCCCTCACTGATCTCCACTAAAAACTGATAGCAGAGCCGCTATCAGGGCCACAGGGCACTAAAAGAAGAGGGCAAGGTCAGTGACATCCTAACACTTGAACAGCTCTTTCATGGTTGACAGCAGCAGTAAACACACCATAAAAACTAGGAGGACAATACGGAGAACAGAGTCCTCATGGACCAGGACAGATCACGCTGGCTGGGCTGGCAACAGGACACCACAAACGAAAGGGGCCAACTCTCACACACCCTGCACAGTAACACCCCCCCCCCCCAAAACACACACACACACACATCTATGACACACCCCAGATCTATCTGACAATAACCATGATTCAGCATTTACAGGACTTACCCCACTAAGCTTTGTTGAAGCTCAGCTTTTTAACGCGCAGCAGCACAGACACTGTCTGACTGCACACACACACACACACACACACACACACACACTCATATATGACAGGTGTTACATTACATTACATAGGATGTAACGACAAAGCACTGATGATATATGTTCAGCCCAGAGTCAAATAGACTAATTTAATTACAAACATGATTACAGGAGCCGTTATGCTTCTTGTCACTCAAAAGCTGACATAAGACTTTCATTCATTCTGGTTTTATAACTCCCTGCAACTTTCCTCCTCTCCATTATCACTAGTCACTTGTATAACATACGGCTGTATAGTTGTTTGTTACCCGTGTTTTCTCCCCGAGGGCTCAATTAAATGTTCTATACACTGGTGAGGGACGTGCTCTTACTCCTGGAGGTGTGAACAATGGCAAAACTTGACCTGAACAAAAACAAACAATCTGCTTTTGAATGACATATTAAATTATTCATATTACCATTATTATTATTATTGTTAATAATGTGCTGCTATGTGCTTGTTGAGGTAGGACTATGGTCATGGGCTCACCGTCCTGGGATTCTCAGATCTTATCAACGGATGCGACGTCAGTGAGTGCGGCTCCGTGGAAAAGCCTGCCGCATATTTGTGTTTTCAGTCGAGCCCTCAGCGGTATGTACGTTGTCAAAACACACCCCGGAACCGCAATACATGGCGGCCATGACTGGTTCTGCTTGTTCCTACGGGTGCCACAAACTTAAATGCTCGAGCTGTAAACTTAAACGTTTGAGCTGTAGTGTTGTCAGACGGCAGAAAACACATGTGTGCGTAAACGGCAAGTAATATTCTCACACACCTTTCACACCCCAGCTGACCGTTACGTTCTGTGCTAATTCTATACACAGATCTTCTTCTCTTCTCCGTGTCACCCACTTTGAGCCAGTTTGCGACAAACTTACACAAAGGTGATTATTGGAGACGTCAAACCTGTTTCCTCCTTCACAGGAGACACATTCTCAAACGCTGAGCGTTGAATGATGAAGACGAAATGTTTTTAAAAAAACAAGTCACAAAAGAGTAGTGATGAAGGACAACAAGGGAGGTCTTCAGTCACGGTCAGTTGGTGAGACACTGACACTGTGAATGGAGCTCTAGTTCAAACAAATCTGTTGCTGAGTCACTGAGCAGCTTCAACCACACGCATGCATGTTAAAGAAGTGTTGTCTCCTGTAAAGAAACACAATGTCCCAAGTGTTCAGCCCAGACGGATGCTGGGTGGTGGTTTCAGAGCATAGCGAGTTCTAGAACAGAACAGCAACACTTCAAGATGCTTATAGTCAAGTTACGTGTCCTGTTCTGAATAGACTAAGCTTTTGTTCATACTTGTTCTGCTGTCTTAACTTGTAGAACTGAATCAGATTGGAAAGGATCAGTGAAACGCTATCACATCCCTGATTCCCTGCTGTTTAAAAGCAGCCGGCTCCTCTGCCTGGACTCGTCAGCACATCAGTACGGCAGCAGGTCATTTACCAGCAGAACCTGGAGGTGAAGTCTGAAGTGGTTCACGCGGGCACCAGCACTCAAACAACATACCTCAGGTGTATTCGCTGCAGACGTCTGATAACACCCAGAGCTGGTGTCGTCACTTCCAGCAAAGGCTCCAAACCGATTGGGAGACTCAGGAAAGAGTCGGACTGTGAATTTTATTTGACTAAGACAAAGCGGTTAGGACTCTTGCCTCACTGCAGAGTGTCATGGGTTTGATTCCCGCTTGGGGCACTTCTACGTAGAATTTGCATGATGGGTGTGCAGGTTTTCTCTGGGTGCTCCGGCCTCCTCCCACAATCCAAAGACATAAAGAGGTTATGTTACGTTGGGTATACTGGCGACTCTAAAGCCCTGCAGACGATTGGCCCCCTGCGTTTCCAGAAAACAGATGTATGGGTGGAGGAATTACTCAATTTTGGTTGGCACAAAACAACGATCGATCATTTAGACTATTTGTTTTCATGGTCTGACTGTGAGTGCTTCCTTCATAAAATGGACAGGAAATGGCCTGGGAGACGGTATATGGAGAGCAAACGGGAAGAGAGAGGTTTGCCAGCTGCTCATGAACGATAGAGATCAGAGACATGAGACAGTGACGATTAAACAAATAGAGTTCAAAGTTTAAAACGACACACAGACATCATCGAGCACCCTGTGTGAACTCACTGCAGCTGCCAGCAGCTCAGCAGGTCAACTCAGTGTATCAATGTCACAGACTTTGGGCCAGAAATTTACTGGATGATCCTTCACGCCATGTTATTCAGGGCAAAAAGATCAGCTGGCAGAGCATGAGTGTTGGTTTCGAAGTTTCTCACAAGCTCAGACACCACACCATCATCTCTACATGAATAGTTTATAATACACTACTCGTTGGTCAGCAGCAAGCTCATTTATCATTTATTTATTATATTTGAAACAGAAAATGTACTCGGACCAGTACGGGGATAAATAGTTACAAACAATATACACCTGAGTAAAACTGTGCATTCATACTGGAAGCCATGGGGTTGCGTCCTGGTCGTCAGGACATGATCACACACGTGTATCGGAATCATCGACGACTTTTTATTCCTGAACCAAATACACAAATGAGGTTGAATGTGATCAAACCGATCGCTGGGTGTGAGGTGGAGGACACTTTTGTTTGCACGTGCTTGAATGTCAGTCCAACATTACCTCACTTCTCACAGTGGCCTTGGAAAGGTAATTAAGCCTGTGATAGCTTTTCCATTGGGTTTGTTAAGGGAACATTGGCCTGCTCGTTAATAGCTCTGCATGATTCACCTTCAAAAAAAACCTTTAGGCAGTTTTATACTTTATGCAGCTCCACAGCTCATCCGGTCTGACCCAGGCAAGGTGTCTTCAAGAGGACTGACAGCACCATCAGCATCTGCCTGCTGTCATTTCATACGTATTTTCTTTAAAGACACTTTGTGCATCTTGTCATATCACTGCTTCAAATATTTCCTGTCACTCTTGAGGTAAGATATAAGAGAAACAGAAACATTTAGAGTGAATATCCAGCATGGGATTGTAATTCATGTCCCTATTTCCCTATTCACATACAGTAACAGCTGGCTCCCAGCCAAGAGATATCTCACTGTGATTTCTGTTTCTATGGTTTTAGGATTCCAGGTAACAGGGCGCGGCACCCGGTGAGGGCAAATGTTTGTGCTCGAGTCCACCTTGTTTCAAAGTGTCAATGACTCATAGATGCCTCTACAAACAGCGTTGTTTCACAAACTGTAAACCTAGTTGACCTCATTCTTTCAGCTTTCCAACTTTCCGGCCTCCTCGGAAGCTCCGCACGTGTACGAGTGTGTCACCCAGCTGCTCTGAGCCTCGAGTATACCTCGACGCGGGAGACAAACCCCGCTCGGCCACGGCAGCACGCTGTGCTCTGGAAAGATCTGGAAGATTTTTTACTTCATACTGATAAAATGATGTTATTAATGAACAAAGATGATGCAAGTGTTTTTTCTACAAATACTTTCACTGCCATGCACTTCTTCCTCAGGTTCATATCAACACGTACCTTTGGTTTTCACATCTCAAAGTCACAATGGATATTCATTGGATATTTGTAGTGAGGTCGTCAGTGTTTGTTTGTTTGTCTGTTAGCAAATCAACACAAAGTTATGAACGGATTTGAATGAAATGTTCAGTACATGCTGATAATGGACCAGGACCAGATGATTAAATGTTGGTAGTGTTCTGGAACCATCTGGATCCAGGAATCTATTGAAGGATTCCTACTCATTGTGGATAGGGACAAAAAAAGGATACACACAACCAGATAGTTGTGTTTGTGGACTTTCAGACACTGAAAGGCAACGGATGAAGATGAAGACATGAACTAACACCAGATTGTAGCTGAGACTCTGCTGAATGAGGAGAGTGTGAACAGATTGGTTCTGTCTTGATTCGTTCTGGAGCTCTATCCAGAAGAAAACCACCACTAACAACCATAACTACTGAATACAACATGATATCACTGAATTTCCGAATGTAAGAGGGTGTGTTCTTTGTCAAGTGATCTGTTGATGGAGACAAAATAAGGTTAGGTATGTTCATATCTGGTGGAAATCTGGGTGGAAAAGAGCTGCTTTGTCTGCAATCACCAAACGCTTTTCTAGTTTTCAGTTGGAACGTTAACATTTCCTGAACATAACCAAGTGCCACATGACCACATCCACACAGCATTTTAAACACACAATCATACGGTCAGTGATGAGCGACCACCGTCTCTTTCCATGACAGAGAATTTCTGTGGTCGGTCAATAAATGGACATAGGGTACACACACCCATCATCATCAATATATAGACTGTGTCTGGGTTTTCCAGATGAGTATGAAATGGTAATGACACACACACACACACACACACACACACAATAAATCAACAGATGATGACATTCCTCAATGACAGAGCCCCCCATTTGGGAAACCCCCATTTAAACAACATAGAATATGAGTATGAGAGCACAGATGCGCTCATTGGTTGGGAGACATGTGAGGGGGCGGTAGAAGCAGAGGAGGTTGGCGGACGAGGGGGGATGGGAAGATGTTTGGAGACACTTCAAGGATATGGTGGTGGAGAACAAGGCAGCGTGTGGGATATATGGACCAGGATTGCAGCACAGAAATGTTTTGACGGGTTACACACCTTTGCAGAAGCCCTCCCAGGATCTATTGGTGTGTGTGTGTGTGTGTGTGTGTGTGTGTTTCCCTTTGGGTGCCTGAGGTTCATGTGGAGACCAGATGTCTTTCCTCTTGTCTGGATCTACACAGAGAATGGTGGTGAG
>CAAKHB010007738.1:112178-184404 GCA_901007665.1 Aeoliscus strigatus
GGGGGGACCCTGCTTCCATGACGACCGCGATGGCAACCAAGATGCGTCTCGGAGAGGGGCTATTCATATCCACCACCAGCCCCCAACGCTTTCCCGCTACAAGCCGTATCCATGGTGACAGCTTTTCAGAACACTGGAAAAATAGTTAAGTGTTGAGGATGGGGATGGCGGGTGTAAGGGAGCTCTGGTGTGGCTGGAATTAACCCTATTATGTTGGAAATCTGACACCAGCGCTGATGTGGTGGCATGTTTTCGCAAGTGTAATTATCAACCTACTGCTCATGAATCAAGTCTTACAGGATTGTTGACACGCATGTGATTGACACAACCAGTGAAAACCAAGATAAGCCTGCCATGAGGAAATCTTCAGGGTTATTGATGAACTCAATTCAAACGTGAAACTTTTAGGACGTTTGGTTTGATTTCTGTGAGTTTACATTCAAATACAACTGAGAACCCTAGAGTTGAAACAGTCCCCAGGTCTCCAAAGGTGAGTTCATAATCATCATTATATTATGATTTCATGACAGTACAAATTGCAAGGGGAAGATCACTTTGTTTGACTGAATCTAAAAACGTACAGAAATGCAGAAGTGGAAAAAGGAACTACTTGAAAAATGATTCAGTTTTAAACATGATGATTTGTTGCATTTTATAACAAAACCACAACTCTAATATTTCTTTGTCTATCCAAAGAAAAAACTAATTGAACAACAACTTTCACTCATACACTCCAGAGAGCGTATGGAGGACTTTGCTCTTATTAAACAAGTTAAGAATGACACATCCCAAATGTTCTTTGGTATTGGATCTCCTGCGAAATGCAAACTGTTTTTCATTTTATTGGATGGATGAGACACAAAGTTGAATCGACTCTGACTGACACACCTGTTCTACCCTCTGTCAGGTGAGGTTAAATAATATTGCACGTGTATGACACGTGAAGCACGAGCCAAAGAATGAGATAATACGGACTGTAAACATCTCAGTTCAGGGACATTTTTGAAAACTCCCTAAACAGCATTAACTGTTTTCAAGGTAAACTAACACATAAAACTCCATCATTTGATTTCTCTTCATGAGGATTCTCCAGGCAACAAACACTGGTCTGACCAGAGCTGTCAGCCCACAAGTTCAAATCACTGATGGGATGTCACAGACAGGTTTTTAATGAGCAAAGGTGGATGTTGACACTCTCTCTGGAACTGCTGAGCCCTCATAATCACACCACGTTGTTTGTGGGAAGCCTCTGGAGAAGACCTCCGTTTGTCTTTGTATGAAAGACTCCCACTTTCTTTTGACTCTGGCATTTCATGCTGGTCCCCCGGCACTAACCCCACTAGCTTCTTGCGTAGTTGCTGTCTTGGTGATGTCACATGGGTGCGTGGGGTGACGCCTGGTGCCTGGGACCCATCATAATGCCCTCTATTGATCTTCGCCTACCAGCGCTGCTCTTCGGTCTGCCAGCTTCCAGGGCTGGGCTTCTTAAAAGAATGCCAAACATCCTGGGAATCCTAGGGGAGCCCCTGTTGTGCTGCGCAGATCCAGTACACATTTGGTTTAAGAGGTCTCACGTGCCAAATGCTGATGTAGAAAACTATATAAATGAATATATCAAATTAAATACAGAGCTATTTTAATAATATGAGGCTGCACATGAAGTAATGTATGTATCTAAATTAGTTTACAGGAAGCATGAGGCAGAGAAACACATTAATAAGGACAGCTTTAAGGGGAAGTAAACACATACCTCCAGTACCCCTGGAGCATTCAGCCCTTCTCAAATGAATTGGCATAAATTGAGGACAACATGACTGCGATAAAACATTGACCATTGGTGAACCACAACTACTTCAGTGGCTTTTATGCCCCCAGTGAAAATGTTCACTGGCATCAGAAGCTCAGACAGGGACAGTTTGTAATTCAGCCCTGAACACTGCACAAGTATCTACTCACCGATGGAAAAGGACACCAGCGCGTGGGAAAACACAGAGTGAGTCTCTATCAAATCTTCAGCCATCTGTGGGTGAAGGAAAAAGCTGGAGAGAAACATCAGATGAGAATGAATAAACCCATGATTGGCCAAAAGGAATACTTGTATGGCAGTGATTTCTCTGCAGTAATGGTAATTTTTCTGTAGTACAATGACTGCTGTACTGTATTATACATGCTGCTGTGTATCAAACACTACTTGAATAGACAAAAAATGACTTCAGTGAACACAAACCCTTACCACAATACAGTGTCTGCATTTGCTTTATGTAAACGGCAGTTAGTTTGGTTTTAAACAAAAAAAAAACGGTGATAATTTCCCACAGGTGTTAAAAATCCTAAACTTGTAAAATTAAAACAATGAGTTCAATAAAACAACTAAGACTCTGTTTATAGTATGAAACGTCAAACCTCAATGAATTTTAAAATAATGGAATGAAACAGTGAATACATTTTTATGAATGGGCTCACAAGAAGAGGTTGAAATTATCAATACTCCTCCTGATTGGTCCGATTATTACTGACAAACGACTAATGTCAGGTGAAATCAGTACTGGTCAACGGGATGTGTACACAATAAAGTCAAATCACAGTGATGTTGAAGGCCAACATTACTATAAATAAGAACAGATCAACTGCTGAATCACGCACTTCACGCACAACGTGCCATGAGGATGAAAATGAAAGGTCGAGAACTCGCAAGAAAAAAGTGATAGTTCAAAACCAGGACGAGTCATTTGTTTAGATAGTAAAGTCAATAAAAAGCGTGTTTACTCACCAACTTACTGCCCATATCGCGGTGACAAAGCTGTGCATGAAGGACGTAGAGATGTTTCTCCACTTCCATGCGTTCCTGCGGGCGGTTTCAGGAATGGGGAGTTTGCCGACCCCGACGTTGACAAGTCGGAAAAACGCGTAGGACCCCCCGGTGGTAAACATCACTGTACTTAACTCCATGTTCCAGTACGAGAAGAATTAAAGAATAAAAAAAAGGCAGGAGAAAAACACGGAGAAGGAGAACCGACGACTGTTCTGAGTGAAACCTTAATAAAACGAGGACGTTCCGAACATTTCTGCTCAGTCGCCGGTTTGTGAAACGCGCGCAAAACGCGACTTTCTCTCACGACCACGGTGCGACGGAGGAGAGGGGAGTAACTGACGTCTGCAGCCGCCGAGGCAAAGCGTTAGGATGGACCCGAACCCTGAGCGGGTCTCCGGAGGAGGAGGGGGCTCGGTGGTCAGACGTAAACCCGGGGCCGGAGGAGGTGAACGGTGACAGTTGTGAAACGCTCCTGTTAGAAAACCTCATCTCCTGCTTTCGTAACTTTTTGACATCAGCCGAAACCAAACAACAGCTTGGCCCCGCCCTACTATGAAGGGGCGCGGCCACACGAGCACGTTTCATGTGAAGTGTAATGTTCAAGTGCTGTCGGACAAGTTTGGGACATCGAGAGAAAACAGGTTGCTCCTGAATGCAAAGCAAACGAATTTTATAGCACATGCACCGAATTCCAGTTCCAGAATGCCTGTTCAACAATGGATGCACCCAGTGCCCCCACCCATCAACACGACACGAAGAGACAGACGTTTAAAGGAGGGCTGTGGAGCCTTTTCTCTTATGTGCATTCTTGTTAGAATCTAAACATTTGCTGAGACAGTCCAAATCTCTGTCACATTAAATGTGTGTCCCACTCAGAAAAGAGTCAGTTTTATAACAACTCTTTATTTTTTGTGTACATGTCCTCTCTTGGAGCTGGGAATTCCGAATGACAATCAATGCAACAGACCTCCCACCTCTTTTAAACCTCAATGGATTGTGGGATTTTTTAAAAAAACAATATTTATCATAATATTATCTAATATTTAAGGACCGTAGCATAGCAGCCAGTATTTGTAAACACATCGTTTCAATAAGGAAAATCCAGTGTCAGTGTTTTCAAACTGCCACCAGAAGCCACAGTTTTCTTTGAATGAAATTGAACGAGACCAAAACATCACCTTCCCCTCAGGAACACGAACAGAGGATTGAAGGATAATTAATGTTACAGCGCCGCCTCCAGGTTAAAAAAACAACTCCCATTCAAAATATTGAAATGTACTCATGTAAAAACAAAAAACATCCATTAAATATAAGCTGAATGGTTTATTGCATTCTCTGAAATTAGCAAATATGAGTGCATTTGTTTTTGTTATTACTTTGATTTTGGTGTAGTTTGGACATTCACAGTCAAAATGCTACAATAGTAGAATCAACACTGGAACAGATAAAATAGAAATATAAACAGAAAAGGTTTAAACATGTTTAAATGCATGTACAGTAGATGAAAAGAAATGTGTTCCCTGTACAGTAGAAATATACAGTGGGATGAATTACAGAATGAATGTGACTACGAGGTGAAAATAGTCTGACGTGCTGACTCACTCTGATGACCACAGAATGACTTCCTGTGTTGCTCTTTGGTGCATCTCCCGGTAACTGATCTGGGACTGATTGACTCCTGTGTTTGGTCAGCATTTCGGAGACATTGTCCATTGTCTGTTTCACCACTGAGTCCAGCTCCATCCCCACACCACAGGTTTGTTGGTGTGTGCTTCCTTCAGCCTAAAACCACAGCAAAGCTTAGCAAAGAGGGAACGCACACCACAGACTCATCCTGAGCATCATCCTGAAGATGTCAAAGGATTGTTATTATTGTATTTAGCATGTTATGTTTCAATTTATAATTTTGTAGAATTTATTATCATTATTATTATTATCATCACTCATTCATTCATTCATCCTCCTACGGTTACGGGTCGCGGGTTTTGCTGGAGCCGATCCCAGCTGTCAACAGGTAGATGGCGGGGTACAACCTGGACGAGTCGCTAGCTCATCGCAGGGCCACGTGAAAGACAGACAACCACTCACACACACACTCACACCTAAGGACCATTTAGAGTGACCAATTATTATTATTATTTTCATAATGGTCTGGACATCTGAACCCAGCTTACATATGATATAGAATCAATGAATTTGAGTCCATTTCTTTACAGGCCTGGCTTTCTCTGTGAACACTGCATGCCCCCCTTCGTGTCAGCATGGGTTCTCTCCGGGTTCTCCGGTTTCCTCCCACCTCCAAAACAGCCGGGATGGGCCCCAGTCCACCCAGTCCTCCATCGACCTGTAACTGGAGCAAGTGGGAGAAGAAGAATGAATGAATGTATTTGTAAAGATTCAAAATTAAGTGAATTATTAAGTGAAGTTAAAGTTAAAATTAAGTGAAATATTAGTGCAGAATGTAAAACAAATTGTTAAAAAAACACATTCTTGCTATGTAGATGGAGATTAAACATTTTAAATTGGTCACTGAAACGACCAGCCAGAGCCCCACACTACATCCTCACCTGTGTATAAAACACCTGGCTTACTTTTTGGGCAGGTTTTACTGAGCTACTACTCGTACATCACATGGGGAGCGGAACACAGTGCGTCTGGCTGTACAACGGACATTTTAGGCAGTCACACCCGCTGTTGCGGGGTCAGTTTCCGGTCAAAACATTCGATGACGAATTTTGACATGGAAGCTTCATTCCCACTTCGCAGTATAAATAGCCACGTTTTCTCTGACATATAGCTCATTTTAGTCACACCTGCGTTGTTGAACTATCTGCTGAGGAGTCTGAAGAACTTTCTCAAACGATCGGCAGGTAGGTTCCTGAAAACATCCGACACACCGCTATCTTACGTAAAATGACGCATAGAAAGATCAAGTACACGACTCTGTTTATTTGTATATATTGTATTCACACCGCCGCCAATAACAGGCTCCTCAGTGTATCATTGTACTCATTGTTCTCCATTTATAAGTATGTTTTGTATGCGTTAACTTACATTTGAACGTTATATTCGCAGTTCTTTTGTAGTATTTCCCTTTTCCCTTTTCACCTGCTATTTACCGTTGTCTTTGCTGTGGTAACACGCGAATGTTCCTCACGGCACGGCTGTATACACTGACACCTGTCGGCTGAAATGTGAACTGCACACTGTCGGTTCGAATGGAAGAGACTGAGCACACACTCAGGATGTGTCAACTTTTCCTCCCAGAATGAATCCCGACCAAGAACCCGGTGACGATGTGGAGGAGATAAGTGAGCTGGTTTGTCACGAGGCTGACCTGAAAGATGGGCAGTGAGTCACAACTCTCATCTTTACCCAAAACAACAATGTGTCTTTTTGTGCCACATTTGCTTCACAGTTTCTCTCTTTGTCTTATTTCTTATTTATTAAGAATGAGAGAAGTGTCTGTGGGAGGCCAGCCGGTGTTACTTGTCCGTACCCAGGGTCGGTACAATGCAGTCGGAAGCAAGTGCTCTCATTACAACGGATCTCTGGTTAAAGGTAAAGCACGGGCAGTGCTTCCTCCACTAAAACGCAGAAAATTTGTTTTACATCTAAATATACATATAAATGTTATTGACAAACGTCTTGTCTAACTGAGATCAGGCGATAACGTCCTTCTCTGGTGCTGCAGGAGCTCTGCTCGGTGACAAAGTGAGATGTCCCCTTCACGGCGCATGCTTCAATGTCAGAACTGGAGATATTGAGGAGTATCCAGGTCTGGACTGTCTGCCCAGCTACAAGGTGACCGACTGTATTCATACTAATTATGAATATCAGCCAATTTATAAATTCCATTTTTGAGTCCTGGTCATTTTTCTACATCACACTCCTTTTCATTAAAAAATGTGAATTGAATTGAATGACCAAAGTTCTGTTGCAGGATGTTATTGTTCTGGAAGGTACCAATTACCAGCTGTTGTCCTTCATGATTTCGGAAATACAGAATAACTAACTTTGATCTGTTGCTTACATATTGTGCAGGTCAAAGTTCAAGATGAGCAGGTGTATGTTTCCATCAATAAAAAGGTAGGTAAGCGCAGATGAAAAAGATCCTGTCAGAATATTGTGTTTTAACTGAGTGTTTTGTTGCCTCAGACGCTGAAACTGACCAGAAGGGTGAAGGAGATGTGCAGTGTCTCACCAGACATCGTCCACACCATCGTGCTCGTAGGAGGCGGTAAGGACTTGTTGTTGGTGCGTGGTGTGTTGCAGCTCTCGTCTGTGGTTGTTCAATCCCTGCTGAATACAAACAATCACACTGATTGTTGTGACATTAGGCCCCGCCTCCATGGTGTGTGCTGAGGTACTGAGGCAGAACTGCTACCAGGGTCGGATCGTCATAGTAACCAAAGACTCCCTGCCACCTTTTGACAAGCCCAAACTGAGTAAGGTAATACCTTAACAGATTCATCCTAATAAACACTCAAAAACTCAAAAACTGATCTTGCCAATAATATTTATGTTCTTTCTAGTCAAAATGTCTCATTTCTAGCCATAAAATATCTTTACATTTAAATAAAACATTTTTCACTTGTATCAAGCAAATTTTCACTTGAAATGAGCAGAAAAAGTTGCCAAAGGAGCAATTATTTTTTACGATATATATATATATATAAATATATAAAAGAAAGAGAAATACTTGCTCCACTGTCAGATTCTCCTACTTTTGTAAGTGAAAATTTACTTGAAACAAGTAAAGATTTTGAACTACAAATTTTGACTACGACATTTTGATTAGAAATAATATTTTTAGTAATATTTTCATTTCCGCAGTGCACGGTTTGTTGTTATTAATGAGGGTCCGTTCCAGAAAGCAGGATCGGTGAAAATGCTGAGTTTGTTCATCCTGACACAAGGAAAACTGCAGAGTTTCAATTCTATTTTCATGTCAATTGACAGAAATCAAACAAAACCTCTTTCAGTTCAGGCAAAGCCCTGAAATTAGAACAATTTTTCCTAATTTCAATATTCACTCAACCTGCTGAGGAACCTGATGAGGAACCTGATTTGTATTGTGTGTACCTCTCAGGAAATGCACGTGGACAGAGGCAGCATTGTCCTCCGCTCCAGTGACTTTCTTCAACAGTATGGGATTGAAGTGTGGACACGGAAAGAGGTTTGACGCAGGTCTAGCTGTCTCAACAAGCGGACATTCTGTCGTATTCCGGCCCAGACGTGTATTTCTTATGCTGCAGGTGGTGTCAGTAAACTCTGCTGCTAAGACAGTGAGCATGAATGAGGGTACTTTTCTGCGTTACGACCAGCTCCTCATCTCAACAGGCTGTAGGTACGTGACACTCCCTCATACTTCAGGCCCCTCATTCAGAATGGGAAAACATGATTGGAAAAAAAAAAAAAAGAAGTTGTAAGACATCTGTGTGTGACTTCCGTTCCGCAGAGCGAAGCCACTCGACTGTCCTGGCGAAGACCTGATGGGAGTGAAGTTACTGCAGAGTTACGAAGACGCTAAAGAGATTCACAGTTCCTCCCTGAGCCGGAAGGTTGTCGTCATCGGAGCCTCTTTTATTGGTAGTTGTCTCCACACTGAAGGATGGATGTTGTCGTGTCCGTTCTGTGTACACGCCAGTTTTGTTTTTCTTTTTAATGACAAATAAGACAAATATTGTTGGAAGAACTGTTGTTTTAGTTGAATTTTTAGTGAAGTAGAAGAAGGAGAGAAAGGGCCAGAGAGAGGCAGAGGAAAGCAGCAGGGACAGAAAAGCAGACACGAAACCCTTGAATACATGAATTAGCTGCAGCTTAACACAACTACAGCAGCAGCAGATGACAGCAAAGGTCCCGACCGTGAGCTAAATGAACGTGCATCATCAAGTGCTTCGCTGATGTGAATGTTGTCCGCACCAGGAATGGAGGTGGCGTCCTACCTGTCCGACAAAGCTGCCAGCGTGGTCGTCGTTGGCACTGACAAATACCCCTACGAGAAGTCTCTGGGGCCGCAGATCGGCAAGATGACCATGAAAGTAAGACACACTCATGACAGTATTTACGCAGCTGAATGTCGTCCTCTACTCAACAAGCGTTTCTCTGCTTTAAGATGTTGGAGGAACATAATGTAAAGTTCCACATGAATGAGCGTGTCACTGAGATCAGAGGAGACGGTGGAAAGGTAACGTCGCCTGAAGCAGACTGAGCTGACGAGCAGACGCAGGTCTTTGAAAGCCGTGTCTTCGCAGGTGAAGGAGGTGGTGCTGAGGAGTGGTGTCACCCTGGAAGCTGATGTGGTCGTTGCAGGAATCGGTAACGAAGCAGAACAAAATAGAACTTTGTCCCATAGAAGTGGAAATTACAGACAGTATGAAATGAAAGAAGGATAAGAAAGGAGTTAAGTCTTCCATTTTTAGTGAAGTTACAAGACAAGAAATCATGTCTGTGGAAGTATTTGTGAATGTGTTGCTGCCATGGCAACGCTTTGTAAGCTTATAATCAGTCTTGCAATCATTGCAGCGACTTCTGACCTGATGTGTGTGTTTCTCAGGTGTAATACCCAATTCAGACTTCTTGGCAGGAAGTGAGGTGGAAGTGGATTCTAGGAAGGCGATTATCGTGGACAAGGTAAACAAAACAGGCGGCCATTTGCATTCACTGACCTACTGGATGTGTGTGTGTACTGGTGTGAATGCATAAAACACATCCTTGGCTCATCCCTTCAGTTCATGAGGACCAATGTAGCTGACATTTTCAGCGCCGGTGACGTGACCTCCTTCCCGCTGAGCATTAGGGGAGATCGCAGAGTGAACATTGGTCACTGGCAGATGTCCCAGGCTCATGGTAAGACTGAAGGATTCACAGCGACTAATGTGTACACGTCTATTCTAGGCATTTCTAATCCAACATGGAGTGAAAACTGATTTTCTTTACCTCAGGAAGAGTAGCGGCCTTAAATATGCTCCAGAAACCAACTCAAATTGAGTCTGTTCCTTTCTTCTGGACGGTGTTGCTTGGGAAGAGTATCAGATACACGGGTAGGGTTTTTTTCAAAGAAAAACACATATCCACTCATACTTAGTCCAAATCTGAATCATCTCTCCCTTCATACTTCCACAGGTTATGGCGAAGGATACACAGACATCATATTCAAAGGCAACGTGGATGAAAGGAAGTTCCTGGCGCTTTACATGAAGTAAGAATCATCCCTGATACAACTGAACATGGATACAAGCGGCCAGTGTTTCACCTCCTGCCTCTCTTTGTCGACAGAGATGATGTGGTGGTGGCGGCGGCCAGCCTGATGTTTGACCCCGCCGTGTCTCATCTGGCACAGCTGATGGCCACGGGCCAGCGCGTCACAAGAGAACAGGCTCTGTGAGTGTTTTCTCCCATTTACACAGGATGCACTGCAAACCAGTGCGCTGAGGCTTTTTGTAGTCGCTGTCAGTCAGTGAATCCACCACACAGCAGTGTTCCAGTGGTCGTCACCGATGTGGTCAGCCGATGCTAAGGTGACATAAACTCACACGGCCGTAAGACAGCTGCCATGTTACGCAGCTATCGTCAAAGTCATGGTGTGTTCGTGTTGCATCGGGTGTCCGAGTTGTGGTGAGGTGTAGTGCGCGTTCCAATTTCATCGCGACATATTAGGTTTAAAAACAAACCAGTCGTTCATCTCTCGCTCTTAAGCTTCTATCACAATTGACACAGAAATTGGGTTTTATTTGGTAAACAAAACAAAATACGGTATTCCACATCCCCACTGACAACAAATGAATTAGCTGTATGTGCACGTCATAGGAATGGACAGAAAAGTACTAAAACAGTAAAAAACAGTTGGTAGATGTACAGTATGTATTAACGTGATGGACTTTCTTGCAGATTGTGATAAAGGTTTGTTATAGGCGTTGACATTCTCTGAATGCTGGCTCTCCCTGCCTGCGTTGTGTCTGTCCAGACGTGATGACCTGAGCTGGCTGCAGATGTAAGACGTCTGCTGTGAAGGACGTCACGTCTTCCCTCCACCTACGAGTGCCAATTCTACTGTCTCAGGCCTTCGGACAGGTTTCAGCGAGTCAAAAATTCACAGCTGTCAACCATCTGCAGCAACTGAAAATGCACTTTACCAGTCGGAAGAGTTTTAGCTGGACAAAAATGTTAATGTTAACATGAACATGTTAATGTTAACATGAACATGTTAATGAATTGTTTACTTCAGCTTACTGAGCTCATCTTATGCTTGAATTATAAGTTAGATAAGACAAAAGCACTGCACTTCAACACACTTCAGATCAGATGTGGATGTTTTGTAGGGAGTTGGGACACCCTCTGCTGGTGCAGTGTGGGAGACTGGATTCTCCGTGTTTTTCAGTTTAACATCTATAGAAGTATATCATCTATAGAAACATCATGTTTACGCACTGCTGCTTAATCATGTTTAGGATTCTAATCGCCTCTTAAGGAACATGTCTGACTAATATTGCAGCTTATTACTTTTACAAAGCTTGTTTATGAAATTTTCTGTTGAATTTCTCTAAAGACCAACAATTCTAATGCAAATACAAGTGATGACTTTCTCTCTGTCGACATGTTCAGTGTCCAGAGCTCATTCCTCCAGGTTCAGCCGCCCTATTTGCAGGTTTTGGAACATTGTTTCACAGAGGATCCCAGTTTGTCAGCCAACAGAAAGGGATTGAGGTGGCAGTGCTGCAAAAAAAACATCATCACAGTGCTTGCAGGGAAAACATATATATTCCTCTTGAACTAACATTTCTGTTTGTGGATAAGTGAGTCACTAAATAAAGAAGCCAAAGCAAACAACCTGGCTGGACTCATGTTTTCAAAGATTAAATGTAAATGCTGAGGAAAGATGTAGTATGTAGCTACATATCTATGTGCATGCTTTTGTAGAGCAGCAGCGGCATCTACTGGCGACAAAGGTCAGAGCATTTACTCAAGAAGAATACCACACTAATTATAATGGTATTTGAGGGGGGGGGTGCTCAGCTGAATGATTGAGAAAAATGGAAATGGAATATTGGCATTAAAAAGTACATTATTTCTGAAAAAAATATTCAATATTAAATTATTAAACAGAAACTTACCTTCCACGCTGACTCAGGACTGGACTCATGTTCATCAGACATCACAATTTTGAAATCCTGGGAGAAACGGGAACTCTGAAGGATTGATGCCATCTCTCTGTTAACCTCTATGGGAACATCTTTCTGTATACACAAACGATAAAAGAACCTGTCTGTGCACAGACATTCTTTTACATTTGGATTTGCGTTTTCAGTGGTGAAAATACCTTGAAACAGTGAGATGAATCAAACTCCAACTGATCTGGAAAATCTGCCACAGTTCCTTTGTAGGTCACTGTTGCTGCGGACATGACTTGACTTTTGGGCAATTTAAATAGTCTATAAGTGCCGGATGCATACTGGATGTCTCCTAAAAAAGACCTGCTTCAGCTACAGAATCAAAATGAACATGAACAAAATGTACTTCTATTACCTGCTTTAGCTTTGAGCTCACTGTCGTGGACCACAATCTGGCTGGCTGACACAAGGAGTGGTGTGCTGAAACCAACAGCCTGTGCCAGTGAGATGAAGTCCTGCCAGAACAACGAACCCCCCATCCCTTCACCTAAACCACCAGAGGGACAAGGCAACCTGAGGCTACTGAATGAAACACGTCCAAGAAATGGCTCAGCTTAAGATATATATTACCCCACAGAACGGCATCATGCTTCATGTGCTCAGGCACAACCTTGCTGGCATACATGTCACTGAAGTAGAGTTCACCTCCCTCCTGTGGGAGAAACAGCAACAAATGACACATAGGAGACACCGTACCATGACATGTAAAGGATTTGTTCAACTAACCTTTAGGACTTTGAAGGCTTCCTGCAGCACAACTTTTTTGTCAGGACACAAACAAATGACACAGTTGGACCTGAACAGATCATAAAGATTCTTTAACCGAGTTATCTGCACCTACCACAGAACACTAGTATCACTAGTATTGTTACTGAAATAATTATAATATTATAAATACACACAGTTCATGAATAAAACATAAATCATGACATTTATATTTTTTCCTCTAATACATAAGTTAAAGCATCCACTGGCATAATAATTTCCTTTCAAGATATAGCTTAGCTTATATATATTGTATGTGGCACAATTTTCTTATTTTGCTCCAGGCAGTAGTGTTAGAACCACACAAATTATTCTTCACAGGCTGAGAACCACAAAAGTAGAACTATATCTGTTTTAAAACATACAGAACAACGTCCATTGAGTCACTTTGTACGCCAGCTTCGCTGAGGTTCTCCATGTATCCCTGCACGAACGTGACATTGGGCTCCTTGTAGCCAAACTTCTTTTGGTGGTACTCCACGTATTGACGAGATACTGTGATCTGAAGAGAACAATGATAATCTGTCGAGGGCACAGAGATCAAACAGCAACGGCTGCGTATATGTATATTCTTACCAGCTCCTCTGTCATGTCGATCCCAGTCACGTGTCCACTCTGTCCAACAAGTTTGCTGAAAGCATAACAGTCTCTGCCAGAGCCGCTACCAAGGTCCAGGACCCTGCAGCCCTCAAGCTTTGCTGGAAAAGGGAGGCCGCAGCCATAGAATCTGGAGATGGATCCAAGAAAATCAGAGATCTCATAATTATGAGATTTTTTTTCTCGTTATTACAAAATGAGGTCTTTTTTTATTATTATTTGGTGAATGCAATGTTCTTCTGTACTGATGGGTCTGAAAAGTGCAGATAACAATGGTCATGACTCATAACTGAGGATTATTTTTTTTAGTTGTTCTCCAGTTTGTGTAAATGAAGAAGAATCTTTAAATGACCACAGATACATGCTGTACAAATACATCAATCTTTGTTGTCACATCTTAATTTTGTCAACATAAGCCATTAAACAGTAGGCACAAGAACTAAGTAGTATTGTAGGCAATAAGAAAGACACGAACAGTGTTCCAGATTCTAAAAAGTGGATTGAATATATGACATAAATAACAACAGGGAGACAAAGAAAGAGACATGGTTAGCTTATGATAATAACAGGACATGAACTGAGGAGGTGGTATAGATGTGGCTGACTATTTCTGTTCTAATTTTACTCTGTGTGTGATTTACTCTTCAATGGCATTTACTAGGTTGAACTGTCTGAATGTATAAAATGAAAAAGACAAACAAAAAACGAAAACCAATAAGAGTATTTACAGGTGTCACAGAAATCGAAGTTAGCATGCAATAAACAATTTATGGAAGCTACTGTACAGCAGTAATGTTCAACACTTCACACATCACGGTTAATGGTGTTTGGCTCCTGCACCGTTCAGCTGAGGCTGAGAATGAGGCGCATGTGTGAAGTACCTGTTGGTCACCTCAGGGTGAACCAGGCTCAGAGCATCTCTTACACTTCTCTTCGACGGGCAGAGAGACAAGCTGCAGGAGGCTGCACTGGTCTGCAGGTCACCAGAGGATTCCAGCCGACTACCGTAATATTTCTGCACAAATGAACATGAAAACACGTAAAAGAAAATTGTTGACCAAAAAAAGCTAATTAAAATGGTAGAAAATCTCATGAAAGATGCATTTCATCAACACTTACAGAAGAGCTGCTTTTGTATTCAAGTGCAACATTGACTGAGAACAGACTGAACAGCTGTTATGTAAAATATGAACTTTGCTTCATCGATGAGAGTTGGGTTTTTTCTCTATTGATGGAACATTGCAAATCACTTGTAAAAATAAAACAGTGATTTAAGCAGACGAATACAGTACCTTCACTTCTTCCCGCACATCGTCACACGTCTCCATTCTGTCTCTAACTCTGAGAAAACGTCAAGTGTTTGCAAAATAAGAAGTTGTGTGTGTTTGTGTGTCTGTGTTGAGTGTGAGAATTACACTCACCGTAAGCTTCCGGTTCGGATTTTCAAAATAATAGTGTCATTTCACACAATTAGACGTGTACGTGTACTATTCGAATATTTGAATTTTGGAAAAAATGTTCATGCACTTGGACACTCCTTTTCCGTATTGTGTATTTTCTGAGTGTATGTATGAATTTCTTACATACGCCCTTTATATCAAGTAAATATATCATACACATAAATACTCGTGGAGTAAAATGAGGAAATTAATACATCATGCACTGTCACATACATTAAATATTCTTGTCACTGCATATGTTTACTTGTGTGTGCGTCGCGTACTTCCATACATAATACATTAGTATTTTGAGTACATAAGTGCGTTCACATTGAATAAGTATGGGGAAACTGGCGCATTCAAACATCCGAGGTACGGATCGAGTACACTTTCCACTACATACTTTATAGTTCATTGGGTCATTCTACCCTAAGCGGCCGCCATCTTAGTGACGTAGAGGAAATGACGTGCCTCACTTTTCGCGATGGCGGCTGACATCATTGATATGTCTGTGGCCGACACTAGCGGCGCTACTGTCAACGCTTACCGATGTATGTTATTAATGTTTTTTGCACTACGCACCACTGTACTGTAGTAATATTTACTATTTGTTTATATTATTTATTTTGTACGAAAACGGGAGTGATAACGTTAGCTTGCTAGCTATTATAAACCGCGGCACATTTTCAGGCATTGACGTTGTGGCAAACTGCATAGATATCATTTCCGGTAAGTGCGCTACGCGGCACCGCTTGATTTGAGACAGTCCTACCCTGTAAACATTTGCGCTCTTCTCGAGTAAGTACATAGTGTGCATGGTATACTAGTCCATGTACTGCAGTGTACTAACAGAAGTATGTGATTTGAGACAGCATGTGAATTTCTCTTGGAGATTAATGACGTATAGATTTTGTCATGTTGTGGTGTTGTTAGGGACTGACGAGGACACGAGAGCCCTTATAATCTGGCGAGCAGCCAACGCCTCCCTTTTCACCGGGAGGCGCAACGCAACAGTCTGTGGATATGAGTAAGTGAATGCACCAGTGACGTGCGGTGAGGTTCATGGCTGGTGAGGCACTGACTCCTCAAGAGTCAGATTTACGATTCTAAGAACTGAAAAAAAGCATCTTACTTCACTCTTCATCCAACAGCATACAACTACTGATAATGCTTCATATCCCATCAGCATTCCTCTCAGTTACACTCACAAACCAACACAAACATATACACAAGAACATAATTGTCAACAAAGAACTTTCTTTTATAGCTATGGATAGAGCAATTCATTCATTCATTCATTCATTTTCTGCCGCTTAATCCAGTTACGGGTCACGGGTGTGCTGGAGCCTATCCCAGCTGTCAACGGGCGAAAGGTGGGGTAGAGAGATGTGAGCAGCACAAAGGCAATTTTGAAAATGATAAGAAAAAAAGAATTCTTTAAGGCCAAAAATGTATGCTGGCTTCAACAGAGGCTCTGTTAAAGCCAGCACTGCAGCAGAAAGCACCAGCCAGCTTGCGTACGCCCCCTTGAGTTGAGGCAGTGTACTGTGTGCCTCACCTGCTGACTTTTTCTCTGCACTTTATCGCGCGATCATCAGGGATAGTTCTCTCAACCATACATAAAATACATTACACAGACTGCAGAAAGTCATAGTGTATCACGAATATTTCTGTAAAGTTCATATTGGCGATATGCTGAGGAACAGAGACGGGCACGCGGCATGCAACCCAGTTTGTATTGGATCATGGAGTCAGACGTGAGGCACAGTTCGCCGGTGCCACACCCGGGGTTTCTGCCCTGGATTTGATCGGAAAAACTCAAATACGGCAATTTTTACTCAATAAAATGTCAGGAATGTGTAGTCATACTGCAAATGCACTTTTAAAATTTTAATATTTATTCATGTAAATGAATGCCTCCCCTGACTGCACGTCACTGGAATGCACGCTATCAAGCGTGCATGCACGCTATATCAAGCTATCGTCGTGCACCATCATATGAACATTTTCCTACATACTGGTTTCTATGCGTTGAAGTTACTGCATGGAGTGTCATTACATTGTTGTGATCCAGGTGTGTTTCATTCAGGATGTTCATTAGTGCTCGAGGACTGGAGGGGAGAGTGAAGCCTGTCTGTGTTAAAAAGAAATGGGAAAACTTAAAACAAAAGTATAAGGTTAGTTTACTGTCTTTTCTCAGTTTCACACATATCACTATCCATGTAAGGTAATAATATAAATGTTTTTCAATGAAAATGTGAATGTTTAAGTTGCTTCTAATATTGCAAATGCGATATCAGTGAAAATAATCATAATTTGATATTTTCTCAAAATCATTCAGCCCAAGAATTTTTTTTGATGTCTTTACTCCACAGGATTTAAAGTGCCCCAAAAATGGGGTCACCAAAGAGGGAGGTGAGACCAGTGCTGCATCTTGGAAGTGGTACAGCTTGATGGACGAGGTAGTTAGGGGCTGGTCATCAGAAAAAGGACCTTTTGTCCTCATTGCCTCATCCTCTCAGGATATACCGATGGTCTCACCCCCCTCTGTGGTGAGCCCAGAACAGACCACAACATCATCATCCAGCAGCAAAAAGAGGCGGGTGGATGTTGTGGATGCGCTCATGGAACTACAAAAAATGGAGGGCAGATTCTTGGAGAGAGAAGATGTCAGATACAGAGAGGAGGCAGAGAGGGACGAAAGACGCCACCGCGAGGCTTTGGAGAGAGAGGAGAGGCGATACAGGGAGGCTGTGGGGAGGGAGGAAAGGAGGCACAGAGAGGCTGTGGAGAAGGAGGAAAGGAGGCACAGAGAGGCTGTGGAGAGGGAGCAGCAGCTGGTGAGAGAAATGAGCGCGAGGGAGGAACGGCTGGTGAGGGAGATGAGGGAGAGGGAGGAGAGGAGAGACAGAGAGACTGCTGCCAGAGAGGAGCGTTTTCTGTCAATCCTCTCCCACCTCCTTCAAAAATAACATTTGTTGTCAAATATTTATTTGTTGTTGTTGTTGTTCTTTTTCTCTTCACATGTCATTGTTCAATAATAAATTGACAGTGGGCAAGTGTGAGGAAGGTGTATTTGTGTTTATCTCAGTAAGTTGATGTGTTTAAAATGGAACATGGAAGGACAAAGGAAAAGAAATTGAATTATCTACATCATATTACATAATCATGGTCTGGTGCATACCACAGCATTGCCATCCAGTGCCTGACCTCTGCTCCGCAGATGGCACCTAGAGGTGCTAATTTCAGGTGGTCCCCTGCTGCACCCTCCACATCAATATCTTCTGCCTCCCAACACGCCCCTTTGCTCAGAAAGATGTTGTGCAGGTTGGTGCAGCAGGCAATGACCTCCGGGACGTAGCAGATGTCCACCTCCAGGGCCTTCGTGAAGACAGACCTCCACCTGGTCTTCAGGATGCCAAACGATCTCTCCACAACACATCTTGCTTTTGACAGGTGACCGCTGAAGCGCAACTGAAGATGGTTGTGGAGAGGCTGACGATATGGTGTCATGAGAGCGATGGGGTGTCTGAGGCAGGGGTAGTCACCATCCCCGATGATGCAGTAACCTGCTGGAGGGTCTCTCCGCCCAACATAGATGGGGCTATGCTTCAGCACCCTGGCATCAGGTGCTGATCCAGGGAAGCCAATGAAAACATCTATGAATTTTCTGATTCTGTTGAGGTAGTGCCAATGCTGGCACTGTGGTATTCAGCTGACAGTACTTCCCAAGGTTTGGATGCTGGTGAAAAAAATATCTTTGAAATTGTAAATGAATTTCTATTAAAGTTATCTTAATGTTGGTATGTGCTTTTCGTATGAATTGTATGTTGCATGACAAGCAGGCTAGATTGTATTATACTTTCACTCCACTGCATTTCAGAGGGAAATATTGTACTTTATCCTCCACTACAGTTATCTGGCAGCTTTAGTTCCTATTCAGATGCAGCTTTGACAGGATGGATAATATAACAAGCTTTTAAAACACAACACATTGCTAAAGATGTCACATTTCAATTCATGTTAAAATGAAAAATAATCTCAGTCAGAGACCAAACGTATTTACTGCAATACATAAACTATCATTCATTAACTTGATGTATGTGTATTTCTACTTAAGCAGCATTTTTCGTGCAGGATAAAATTTGGAATGGAGTCGTTTTACATTACATGCTGAATCGCTAACTAGGTACTGTATACATGTATGTGCTATGTTATTTTCAGTATAATTAATCTAACTTACACGATTCGGTAAAAAAAGTTAAATACATACAGGTACATTTTCAGCCAGGAGGAGCAGGAGGACACGTTTACGTAGCAGGTGACGGCGTAAACGACGTGAGAAAACATTCATGTTGTGATACAACACAACACAAAACCATCCTAATGAAAACGGAACAACACAAGTGCTCGTTTTACAGGTAAAAACGTTGTCACATTTCGGCGTTGAGGGTAGGCTGCGATTCGCCTTGGTAGTTGAAGAGAAGAATGTCAAAATTTGTACGTCATTTCCTGCAAGTACGCGACGGCACTGCTTGATTTGAGACAGTACTGCCTGCCTTCTCGAGTATGTACGTAGTGTGCACGCTGTATTAGAAAGAAGTGTTCTTCATTCACATACACAGACTGGAGGACGCCCTCCACGACTGTAGGGGCAGTCATGCGTCAAATACACAATCATCCGGGTATTTTCAAAATTGCGCCCGTCCAACGTGTACGTACTTTTCTACGTAACATCCCGTTCATTGAATGGTACTGACAACGTCCATCCGGCGTAACTGATTTCCTGATTTCAACTAAGCTGCGTCCATCTTGTGGCCGCCGTCGTTTGTCGTGCGTGATGCGGGGTTAGCAAGACAGCTCTACCCAAAAAGAATCTGCGAAGTTCTGCAAGAGCAGGAATGTTTTAGGGGCCAGCTTTGCGATTTAAAGGCTGATTTTGACGTTACGGAATCGCTGGGGGAGTTACTGCAGCAAGGTGTGTTGTGTTGTTTCATTGTGTTACGGGTAGCTTACCGTGACTTAACTTACGTTGTTTAGCTTCAATGCTAATTGTTGCCGCTTCAACCACGCTTGGCCTAAACAGCACGTCGTTTGCAGAAATTGACAACAGTATTCACATGTGCTGTAAAAGACTTGACTACTTGTATAACACATTTAACTTCTGTAACAGTAGTAGCGGATGATGTAATATTTATTCTGAGTATGTTACAATTTATCCCCTTCGTTTCTACGCTTGAAGCCATGTTGTTAGCTATGCTATGCTAGCTAGTTATCAATGGCCAATAATTGTAGACGCCTGACGGTTACGATATCAGTTAATCAGAAATTAATTAAATATCTGCGCAACGTAACAGTGACTTGTTGTTTGTTGTTTTTCTTGTTGTTTTGTGATTTAGGTTTTTTCAGTGTTTTGTCGTTATTTTATATGTCCCAGGTGCCATGGCTGCTCCCTTCCCCTTCAGAGGAGTCCCTCCCGGGATGCCACCTGGTGTCCCTCCTCCTGTGCAGATCCCAGACTACATGACTGAGGAAAAACTGCAAGAGAAAGGTATGTACACAATAATGTATGTTCCTTTGAAGTGCACTTGTAATGGTAATGATTAAATGAACTCAGCATGGGTACAGTAGAGTCAGTATGCATCCAATGTCTTCCAACAGCAAGGAAATGGCAGCAGCTTCAGGCAAAGCGCTACTCAGAAAAGAGGAAGTTTGGCTTTGTGGATGCTCAGAAGGAAGATATGCCACCTGAACATGTCCGCAAAATCATCAGGGACCATGGAGACATGACCAACAGAAAGTTTCGTCATGACAAGAGAGTCTATCTAGGGTAAAAATAAGTAAATCAAACAAATAATGATATATATTATGCCTTGTTGAACAGATTTCAAATAGTTTTCCTTGTTCCTTTGGTAACAGTGCCCTCAAATACATGCCCCACGCTGTGCTGAAACTTTTGGAGAACATGCCTATGCCCTGGGAACAGATTCGAGATGTGCCAGTACTCTATCACATCACTGGAGCCATTTCATTTGTTAATGAAATTCCCTGGGTGATAGAGCCAGTCTACATTGCTCAGTGGGGGTAAGAGAAGATTAGCTGAGAATCAGCATTCTATAACGCTAGTATTTTGTTTTACCTCACATAAATAAGAACAGGCAAAGTTGATTGCTATATTTAACATTTTTATAACCTCTTCCTATTTTAGCACCATGTGGATCATGATGCGTCGGGAAAAACGTGACCGTCGGCACTTCAAAAGGATGCGCTTTCCCCCATTTGATGATGAGGAGCCGCCACTTGACTATGCCGACAACATCCTGGATGTGGAACCTCTGGAGGCCATTCAGATGGAGCTGGACACAGAGGAAGATGGTTCAGTTGTGGAGTGGTTCTATGAGCACCAGCCCCTCAAAGACAGTGCCAAGTAAGCCTTCACATCTCTCTGGAGAAATGTTCAGTCACACTTTATAATGCCACAGGTCAAATCAATGACTTGTGTCCACTTTAGGTTTGTGAATGGAACCACCTACCGTCGTTGGCAGTTCACACTGCCCATGATGTCCACGTTGTATCGTCTGGCCAACCAGCTCCTGACAGACCTGGTGGATTTCAACTACTTTTACCTGTTTGACCTTAAGGCCTTCTTCACTTCCAAGGCTTTAAATATGGCCATTCCTGGAGGACCAAAGTTTGAGCCCTTGGTTCGAGACATCAATCTTCAGTAAGGACTTCCTTTCCCAGACCAACAGATTTGTATGAAATGAAAAGAAGTGGTAGCATGCTGGATACAATGTGCTGTAGCTGAAACCTCTCTCTGACAGGGATGAAGACTGGAATGAGTTCAATGATATCAACAAGATCATCATCAGACAGCCTATCAGGACAGAGTACAAAATTGCATTCCCCTACCTGTACAACAACTTGCCGCACCATGTCCATCTCACCTGGTAAGCTCTGAAAAAGTGACACCAAAAAAAATCCAAAAAGAATTCCATCTATTCTGATGGCTGTCCTTCTGCAGGTACCACACACCGAATGTGGTGTTCATTAAGACAGAGGATCCAGATCTTCCAGCGTTCTACTTTGACCCGCTTATCAATCCCATCTCACACAGGCACTCTGTTAAGGTAAGTTCAACATATTGTCCATATCTGCATGGCGCTAAATATAAATAATCCCTCTTACAAAGGCGGACTGGCATTGATTTGCTTGCCTGTGCGTAAGAACTGGAGGAATATTAAATGGAATGGTGATGCATCATGTAATTGCTGGCTGCAGCTGCAGCTAGTCCATCATTGTTCAGATATGACTTCAACATTAAATTATTTTGGGAGGAAAATCTGTTTTCAGGGAACTTTTTTTTTTTTTTAAATTAATACGTCATGTTTTTCATCCCCTTAGAGTCAAGAGCCTCTTCCTGATGACGATGAGGAGTTTGAGCTGCCTGAGTATGTGGAGCCCTTCCTCAAGGAGACACCACTCTACACAGACAACACCGCCAATGGTATAGCTCTGCTGTGGGCTCCAAGGCCCTTCAACCTCCGCTCAGGGCGCACACGGAGAGCCATTGATATCCCCTTGATCAAGAACTGGTGAGCAAATACCAAACCTTTTCAGAATCCAATACAACTTTTTAGTGAAAGTCCATATTGGCTCATTGAATAATTTCACAGGTACCGTGAGCACTGCCCTGCAGGACAACCAGTGAAAGTGCGTGTGTCATACCAGAAACTGCTCAAATACTATGTGCTCAACGCTCTCAAACACAGACCACCCAAGGCCCAGAAGAAACGGTGAGCATCATCACACACGTCTCTGATTTCCCATTGTCTCATATTCTCTGTGAATGTTTTTTTCCTTCTACTCTAGTCCACCTTTCTTTAAAGATTTCTCCTCTGTTTTTCAGGTATTTGTTCCGCTCCTTCAAGGCCACAAAGTTCTTTCAGTCCACCAAGCTGGACTGGGTGGAGGTGGGCCTACAGGTGTGCCGTCAGGGCTACAACATGCTGAATCTGCTCATCCACCGAAAGAACCTCAACTACCTACATCTTGACTACAACTTCAACTTGAAGCCTGTCAAGACACTGACCACCAAGGTACACACTTAAGTGCATATCTTCCTTATTTGTTCTATATATATTTTGTTGAGCATTAATTGACTGTATTGGTGTGTTCTGAATGCCCGGTGATCGACCTGTGTTCTTCTTTTTCTCCCTTAGGAGCGTAAAAAGTCCAGATTTGGCAATGCCTTCCATCTGTGTAGGGAGGTGCTGCGTCTGAGCAAGCTGGTGGTGGACAGCCATGTGCAGTACAGACTGGGAAATGTGGATGCCTTCCAGGTTAGCCCAGCTGCTCTCCCTGCAGTTTTACTTCTTTTATTTTGAACAATTTCAGTTTAAATCAGATTCATTGCCAAATGAAGTATGGAAATTAGGCATTTCAATACTAACAGTGTTGCAGTGTGACTACTGCTGTTTTCACAATACACGGAATGATGTAGCTAAAACCAAATATTGTCTTTGCGATTCAGCTGGCTGATGGACTACAGTACATCTTCGCTCATGTGGGACAGTTGACTGGCATGTACCGTTACAAGTACAAGTTAATGAGACAAATCCGCATGTGCAAGGATCTCAAGCATCTCATATACTACCGGTTCAACACTGTAAGTATAATTTCAGTATTTATACATTCAGCAAATCTTCTGCCCAGAAGCTCCTGACGCAGTGACCTCCATGTGCCTGTCACTCAAAGTGTTTGTATGTTTGGTCAATCAGGGTCCTGTAGGAAAAGGTCCAGGTTGTGGATTCTGGGGACCTGGTTGGAGAGTGTGGCTGTTCTTCATGAGAGGCATCACTCCTCTGTTGGAGAGGTGGCTGGGAAATCTGCTGGCCAGGCAGTTTGAAGGTGATGATCATGTGAATCGAAACCCATTTTGTTTTGAGCCCTTGAGTGGTAGAAGGCATCTGTTAGTTTTGTGGATTGTTCATGGTGCGTCCAACCCCCAATAGGACGTCACTCAAAGGGCGTAGCCAAGACTGTGACCAAGCAGCGCGTGGAGTCTCACTTTGACCTGGAGCTGCGTGCTGCTGTGATGCACGACATCCTAGACATGATGCCTGAAGGCATCAAGCAGAACAAGGCCAGGACCATTCTGCAGCACCTCAGTGAGTCCTGGAGGTGCTGGAAGGCCAACATTCCCTGGAAGGTCAGTGTCTCTCAGTGACAACGTCCACTGTGGCCTGCACCTTTATGCCCTTTAAATATAGAACAGTGTCAATGTAAATTTTTTTTCTTTTCAATCCATTTCAGGTGCCCGGCCTGCCCACTCCCATCGAGAACATGATCCTCCGCTACGTAAAGGCTAAAGCAGACTGGTGGACCAACACGGCCCACTACAACCGGGAGCGTATCCGCCGTGGAGCCACTGTGGACAAAACGGTGTGCAAAAAGAACCTGGGAAGATTGACCCGTCTGTACCTGAAGGCTGAGCAGGAGCGACAGCACAACTACCTGAAGGTAAGGCACTGAAGACAAAAAGACAGAAATACTGAAATGTACGCCTAGAAAACAGATTGAAGTGGAAGCACATGCACCTTCATAGTCTGACAGGAATCCTCTTACAAAGGCGCACTTGCATTGGTCTGCTTGCCTGTGCGTAAGAACTGGAGGAATATTCAAATGACTGGTGGCTTTATATGCAACACTGGCTGCAGCTGCTGTTGGCCTGTCACCATTCAGATACTTCATTCATTAGTTTTAATATCAGGCACTTGGCATTTGAAACATGATTCATTTGAATTTGCACCTGTACGTCAAAGCGTTCTTTTAATAGAGGTCCTTGCGTTGTGTCTACAGGACGGCCCTTACATCACAGCTGAAGAGGCGGTGGCCATTTACACCACGACTGTTCATTGGCTGGAAAGTCGGCGGTTCTCTCCCATCCCATTCCCTCCTCTGTCATACAAGCATGACACCAAGTTGCTCATCTTGGCTCTGGAGAGGCTCAAGGAGGCATACAGGTGAAATACACACGTGATGAGCTTTGTTTGTACAAATGAAATCACTGCACAACATACATCACTTTTTTTGCATTTTAGTGTGAAGTCCCGTCTGAACCAGTCTCAGAGGGAAGAGCTTGGGCTGATAGAACAGGCTTACGACAATCCTCATGAGGCTCTGTCCAGAATCAAACGTCACCTGCTCACTCAGAGAGCCTTCAAAGAGGTCTGAACGGAAATATCACCATTTATTTAAAATGCAGATTCTGAATAGATCATGTGACAATACTCTGAAAGTATTAATCAAAAATAATAAATATCTTTAAATATCTTTTTTTTTTTCCTTCAGGTGGGTATTGAGTTCATGGACCTGTACAGTCACCTGGTGCCAGTGTATGATGTAGAGCCATTGGAGAAGATCACTGACGCCTACTTGGACCAGTACCTTTGGTACGAGGCAGACAAGAGACGTCTTTTCCCTCCCTGGATCAAACCAGCTGACACTGAGCCACCACCGCTCCTGGTCTACAAGTGGTGCCAAGGTCAGAGCTTTGCCTAAATGAGAATGTTGTTTTAAACAACAGTGTGTCCAGTGACTTATTTGATCTCATGTCTTACTATTCTTCACAGGCATCAACAACCTGCAGGACGTGTGGGAAACAGCCGAGGGCGAATGTAACGTGATGCTGGAGTCCCGCTATGAGAAGATGTATGAGAAGATTGATCTGACTTTGCTCAACAGACTGTTGCGTCTCATTGTTGACCACAACATTGCTGATTACATGACGGCCAAAAACAACGTCGTCATCAACTACAAGGTAACACAACTATCCTCACAGTCTGTCTCTTGCTGAGATGCTGTCAACGCTTCATAATCCCAAGTGAAGTCAGTTTAAATGTTTTTTTTTAAAGTTTCTTATTTTTCTTCCCAGGATATGAATCACACAAACTCATACGGAATCATCCGGGGGCTCCAGTTTGCCTCGTTCATCGTGCAGTACTATGGCCTGGTGATGGACCTGCTGGTGCTGGGTCTGCACCGTGCCAGTGAGATGGCTGGTCCACCCCAGATGCCCAACGACTTCCTCAGTTTCCAGGATACGGCCACAGAGAGCGCCCACCCAATCCGGCTCTACTGTCGCTACATTGACCGCATTCACATTTTCTTCAGGTGCGGTTGAATCACCAAAATGACAGACGGCAACACCGTCACAAACTGACTCACCCATGTATTAAATATAACTTGCATTATAGTGTCTTATACTGTTATAGTCGAACAGTTTATGTGGAAATACAATGAAAGGGAATTGTAACGGCTCTAACTTTATACGTTCACCAGGTTCTCTGCTGATGAAGCCAGGGACCTCATTCAGAGGTATTTGACAGAGCACCCAGACCCCAACAATGAAAACATCGTGGGTTACAACAACAAGAAGTGCTGGCCCCGAGATGCCCGCATGAGACTCATGAAGCACGATGTCAACCTGTGAGACTCAGAACTTTCGACTCATCTTTGATCACAACTGCAACAACTGGTCATGACTCACTCCTTTTTCTTTGTTCCAGTGGACGGGCAGTGTTCTGGGACATCAAGAACCGACTGCCGAGGTCCGTGACCACGGTCCAGTGGGAGAACAGTTTTGTGTCGGTGTACAGCAAAGACAACCCCAACCTGCTTTTCAACATGTGTGGCTTTGAGTGCCGGATCCTGCCCAAATGTCGCACAAGCTACGAGGAGTTCACTCACAAGGATGGTGTCTGGAATCTGCAAAACGAGGTGAGGAATCTGCTCCAGGATAAAAGTTCTGCTGCCTGATTAGAGCAACACATGCTGCAGCATTGAACCCAAACTGAATGGTACCTCTGCAGATGCTCCCAGCCTCTATCTTAGTGAATTATAAGCCTTCCCCTTTATTTGCTCATAGGTAACCAAAGAGAGAACAGCGCAGTGCTTCTTGCGGGTTGATGATGAATCAATGCAGCGCTTCCACAACCGAGTGCGTCAGATCCTGATGGCCTCAGGCTCCACCACGTTCACCAAGGTCAGTTGGCAGCTCAATTGTCCTGTTAGAGTGAGTGGAAAATGAAGGAGTTGTCTGATTAGCCTCATTATCTGCCTCTGGTACCTCCCAGATCGTGAACAAATGGAACACGGCTCTAATTGGCCTCATGACGTACTTCCGTGAAGCGGTAGTCAACACCCAGGAGCTCCTGGATCTGCTGGTCAAGTGTGAGAACAAGATCCAGACACGTATCAAGATTGGCCTGAACTCCAAAATGCCCAGTCGCTTCCCACCTGTGGTGTTCTACACTCCTAAAGAGTTGGGAGGCCTCGGCATGCTGTCCATGGGTCACGTGCTGATTCCACAGTCAGATCTGCGGTAAGTCAGCACAGAAATTAAGTGCTGACTTGATCCATACTGTAAAGTTTTTGTAAATTTGGACTAAATACCTCTTCCTCTCCACCAGCTGGTCCAAGCAGACAGATGTGGGCATCACCCACTTCAGGTCTGGAATGAGTCATGAAGAGGACCAGCTGATTCCTAACCTGTATCGATACATTCAGCCATGGGAGAGTGAGTTCATCGACTCACAGAGGGTCTGGGCCGAATACGCCCTCAAGAGGCAGGAGGCCATTGCACAGAACAGGTACACTTCAGTACAGAACAGTACACCACAATTTGATACTCACGGTTAACTATTAACTATTAATCAAAAGATAAAAGACAAGCAAACTGTTCTTTCTGTGTGCCAGACGTCTGACTCTGGAGGATTTGGAGGACTCGTGGGACAGAGGGATCCCGCGTATCAACACCCTTTTCCAGAAGGACAGACACACACTGGCCTATGACAAAGGCTGGAGAGTCCGGACAGATTTCAAGCAGTATCAGGTATGATCATTACTTAGTATTTGGGTTCAATAATGTCACAGAACACAGTTGTCAAACCGTATTAAATCTGTGTGTGTGTTGATTGTTGAACACAGGTGCTGAAGCAGAATCCGTTCTGGTGGACCCACCAGCGGCACGACGGCAAACTGTGGAATCTGAACAACTATCGTACCGACATGATCCAGGCTCTGGGCGGAGTGGAGGGCATCCTGGAGCACACCCTCTTCAAAGGCACTTACTTTCCCACCTGGGAAGGTCTGTTCTGGTGAGTGAACTGGAGTAGCAAACAGCTGGAGTAGCATGGGACAAAGGAACTGGTCATGTGTGATGTAGGGACGTAACCAGCGACTGTTTGTGGCTTCAGGGAAAAGGCTAGTGGCTTTGAGGAGTCCATGAAGTGGAAGAAGCTGACCAATGCCCAGAGGTCTGGTCTCAACCAAATCCCCAACCGTCGCTTCACTCTTTGGTGGTCGCCCACCATCAACAGAGCCAATGTAAGTGCACGTTTTTAAATCTCTCTTCTCATGACCATTTGAATTTACTTCACTAAGGTGATCACCTTCTGCTCTGGCTCATAATTTTCCTCTCTTTTCAGGTGTATGTGGGTTTCCAGGTGCAGCTTGACCTTACAGGAATCTTCATGCATGGCAAGATCCCCACACTGAAGATCTCGCTCATTCAGATCTTCAGGGCTCACTTGTGGCAGAAGATTCATGAGAGCATTGTCATGGATCTGTGTCAGGTTGGTTTTCACTTTCTGACTGGAGAAGGATTTCTTTCACTGCCCAGTGTAGTGAAGGTGTTTGTTTGTTTTCAGGTGTTTGACCAGGAGCTGGATGCTCTGGAGATTGAAACTGTGCAGAAGGAGACCATCCACCCTAGGAAGTCATACAAGATGAACTCGTCATGCGCAGACATCCTCCTCTTTGCGTCCTACAAGTGGAATGTCTCTCGACCCTCTCTGCTTGCTGACTCCAAGTACGTTCCTGAAAGTGACTCGCTTTCAGAAAGCACGAGACTGCGTGCGTGCATTCAAACTTTTGACATTGATCGTTGTCATGGACATTCATGAATTCTTAATTGTGTGCAGGGATGTGATGGACAGCACCACCACACAGAAGTACTGGATTGACATCCAGCTTCGCTGGGGAGACTATGACTCCCACGACATTGAGCGCTATGCCAGGGCCAAGTTCCTGGACTACACCACTGATAACATGAGTATCTACCCGTCTCCCACTGGTGTGCTCATCGCTATCGACTTGGCGTACAACCTCCACAGGTTAGCAGGACGGGCTCAAACATCAAGGCTGTAGCATGTCAATGTTCGCTCGATTTAAGGTAAAGTCTCTGGGGAAAAAAGTGTCGGTTCAGTCAAAGCTTGTATGTTTCTTTCTGTGCAGTGCGTATGGTAACTGGTTCCCTGGGAGCAAACCTCTGATCCAGCAGGCCATGGCCAAGATTATGAAGGCCAACCCTGCCCTGTATGTGCTCCGGGAGCGCATCCGCAAAGGTCTGCAGCTGTACTCCTCCGAGCCCACTGAGCCCTACCTGTCCTCTCAGAACTACGGGGAACTCTTCTCCAACCAGATCATTTGGTTTGTAGATGACACCAACGTCTACAGAGTCACCATCCACAAGGTACCACTTACTGTAGAGTGACTGCCCACAGCTCACCATGCTGTCACATGTTGAAGAATACAATGTACAGAATACAATACAACCCTTGAATTTGATCAGAGCCTTGTCCAACTTTTCTCACCAGACCTTTGAGGGCAACTTAACCACCAAGCCCATCAACGGAGCCATTTTCATTTTCAACCCCAGAACTGGCCAGCTCTTCCTCAAGATCATTCACACGTCTGTGTGGGCTGGACAGAAACGTCTGGGACAGGTACGGCGTCTCTCTGCTGGTTTACTCACGTTGATATAAAAACTGTTTCTGCTTCAAGTGTTTAATGTGTCTTGTTACGTCTCTGTAGTTGGCCAAATGGAAGACGGCTGAGGAAGTAGCTGCCTTGATTCGCTCGCTCCCAGTGGAAGAGCAACCGAAACAAATCATTGTCACCAGGAAGGGCATGTTGGACCCTCTGGAGGTGGGTCGGCGATGATACTAACTACAATAGAGAGGATGTATTTCAGTGTGCTCCAGTTCTGATACAGTCTGTCTTTTTTCACAGGTCCACTTGCTCGACTTTCCCAACATTGTGATCAAGGGCTCTGAGCTGCAGCTGCCCTTCCAGGCCTGTTTGAAGGTAGAGAAGTTTGGAGACCTGATTCTGAAGGCTACAGAGCCTCAGATGGTGCTTTTCAACCTCTATGACGACTGGCTCAAGACCATCTCATCCTACACCGTAAGTTCCCACATCAGTAAATCATCAGGGTTCTTGCATTCCAGTTCTATCAATTTCAACAACCTGACAAACATCTCCTGCTGATCTAACAGCATGTTAACGACACCAACCATAGAAAGATGGAGAACAAATGTTCTATCCCTGTTTGTTTCTATCCCTGTTAACAGTTTGATGTGTTCTCTTTCTAGGCGTTCTCCCGACTCATTCTGATCCTCCGAGCACTCCATGTCAACAATGACCGAGCCAAGGTGATCCTGAAACCCGATAAGACCACCATCACTGAGCCCCATCACATCTGGCCGACGCTCACTGATGAGGAGTGGATCAAGGTGGAGGTCCAACTCAAAGATCTCATTCTTGCTGACTACGGCAAAAAGAACAAGTAAGCACTGTACCTGGGATGGATGTAGACAGTATCTCGTATTTTGTTCTGAAGACGGCAGCACCAAACTTTCCTTCTCCTCCTCCAGTGTGAACGTGGCATCACTGACCCAGTCTGAGATCCGTGACATCATCCTCGGTATGGAGATCTCAGCTCCTTCTCAGCAGCGCCAGCAAATTGCTGAGATTGAGAAGCAGACCAAAGAGCAGTCTCAGCTGACAGCCACACAGACCCGCACCGTCAACAAGCACGGTGACGAGATCATCACCTCCACCACCTCCAACTATGAGACACAGACGTTCTCCTCCAAGACAGAGTGGAGGGTCAGGTACGTGTTGGACTGAACATGTTCACGTCACTCACCTGGACTAGTGAGATGAACCTGTCTTTACGTGCCCCTCCATCAGGGCCATATCTGCTGCCAACCTCCATCTACGAACGAACCACATCTACGTGTCGTCTGATGACATCAAGGAGACGGGCTACACCTACATTCTGCCCAAGAATGTTCTGAAGAAGTTCATCTGTATATCAGATCTGCGGGCACAGGTTTGTTTGAGGACACAAACAAACATGCCATGGTGAACATGCCTAGTGTGGACAACAATAGTGATGTCTGATCCTCCAGATTGCAGGTTACCTGTATGGCACCAGTCCACCTGACAACCCCCAGGTGAAGGAGATCCGTTGTATCGTCATGGTGCCGCAGTGGGGGACACACCAGACTGTCCACCTGCCCAACCAGCTGCCAGGGCATGAATATCTGAAAGTAAGAGAGACAACATCTGCTCTGAATCCACGATGCATCGTTTGTGAATCCTCTTCTAGATTCAACGTGCTCTTCTCTGCTCACCAATAGGAAATGGAGCCTCTCGGCTGGATCCACACTCAGCCCAATGAGTCACCACAGCTGTCGCCCCAGGACGTCACGACCCACGCCAAGATCATGGCTGACAACCCCTCGTGGGATGGAGAGAAGACCATTATCATCACATGCAGGTAGTTTTTCCTTCCAACACACCCACTCATCTACATTATAAACACTCTTCAGTGACAGTTAAGTGTGTCTCCTCCTCTTCAGCTTCACCCCAGGCTCGTGCACCCTCACAGCCTACAAGCTCACACCCAGTGGGTACGAATGGGGGCGACAGAACACAGACAAGGGCAACAACCCTAAAGGCTACCTGCCATCGCACTATGAAAGAGTCCAGATGCTTCTGTCCGACCGCTTCTTAGGCTTCTTCATGGTTCCTGGCCAGGTGTCCTGGAACTACAACTTCATGGGTCAGTAGACTTTATTTTTCATTAAATAACACAATATATGACTCAGAGTAGTTGGAATCGTGCCATCAGTGTTTTCCATCACATTCCTACAATTTATCTTAACGTCTTATCTTTAACTTATAGGTGTGCGCCACGACCCCAACATGAAGTACGACCTGCAGCTGGCCAACCCCAAGGAGTTCTACCATGAAGTCCACCGTCCCTCGCACTTCTTAAACTTCGCCTCACTGCAGGAGGGTGAGATCTATAACGCTGACCGCGAGGACATGTTTGGTTGATTGGGACACATTCTGTAGATAATTCTTCCAGAACCACGTGGAACCAGCTCTTGTAATATTTCTGCTGAACACCAGTAATTGATGTGTGGACATTTTTATCTTTTTAGTCATTTGTTTCATATTTTCTACAAATGTTTTGTCTCCTCACTGCCCCCTCTTCTCCCTAGTTTCAGTGAAGCTGCTGCATGAAAATGCAGCATTTGATTTCTGTGGCTTCTAGTACATCAGATGAGTGTTTGTCTACTTTTCAGTACGCAAACCTTTGGTGTAATATTTGATTATTATATTTTCTGCAAAGGAGTTGCGGTTCCCCTCATGGCTGGTTAAAGTGAAAATTGAAACTATTTCCTTGCCAGTAATGTCCTGTTGTGCTTGGTTTTATGTACACTGTGACATTGAAGCTCCAGTTGAAATAAAGTTGACCATTTTCTACATGATGGTGTCATGTCTTTTCTGAAATGTGTATCATGTACAACTAAAAGAGAATTGATTTACATGCATTTGGTCACAGGGAACTTGGTTCACCCGCTTCCTTTTTTAGAGAGGCCACAGGTCAACAGGTCCTCCAGGGGAGCTGGGTCTGATTTCAGTTGCTTTGTCAGACACTTCAGCAGTTTTAAAAGAGCCCTGTCATGTTAGTTCTCCTGTGCTTTTTTTATTCAGCTATCATCTTCCAACAACTACTACTGGCAGTAAAGTTAATGATGCCATTGATGGCGGTTATTTGTGCTGCAGTCCTCCAGGGGAAATTCAGTGTTCATGCTCTGCTGCCTGCATCAGTGTACTCGACCTGACAGGCGTGTGTGTGCTGGGATTACATTGGTCAGAATAGTAGGCGGACCCCGATGTGTGTTTGTAGACTGCTGCTTTGTAATATCGTATATTGTAGAGCACTGAATGTCCTTGAATCTTTTTTTTTTTTTTTTGTGAAATTGCATGACGTGGGTGGTGTTGTCGGAAGAGCAGCAGCAGCCGATCAAGTTCAGGCGTGTCTCGATGCAGCTCACACACTTGAAACTCTTCCCACCATCATAAACAACTGTTAGGTTTCGATATGGTCGAATGAGAGCGAGTGGAGATCGGATCGGATCGGATCCGGACGCAGTCATGGATCCAGAAGCCAGAACCTCCGACGGCTGCTTCGACAGGACCTACTCGGCTCTGACCGTGGACGATGTTTATGAAATCGCCAAACTGATCGGCGCCGAGGTGGAGAAACTCATCGATGGGTTTGGTAAAGAGAGCGTCGTGGGGTTGGTGCCCAAAATAGTGAAAGTGCTCGAGCTGCTGGAGAGTTTCACGTCTAGGAATCATGCTCACAAACTGCGGGAAGAAGAACTGCTCAAGACCTTCGAGAAGATTCAGCTGCAGCAGCAGAAGAAACGCACGGGGAAAGAAAACGAGGAGAGCGGCAATAACAATGAAGTACGTGGAGGTTTTCAAAACCTCTTCTTCACCTACAAACTGTCCGGATGGCTGTAACAGCACTCATGTACCAGCACTGTTACAACTGTGTCACACAGCTCCTGTCTCGATCGAGCTAGCTTTAGCATACCACCTAAAAATGTACATGAACGTTAAAAATATTCTTAACGTAATGTACACAATTTTGTGTGACATTCGTTAACTCAGTCTTTAAAAAAGCCATTATCTTTCGCTAACATTATCTTTCGGTGGTGGCTGTCAACTTAAGCTAACATACCGCGTGCCCCCTCCGTGTCGTCAAGGCAACCACGACCAGGGCTAATTGCTAGCTGCTAATTTACTCCTATTTAACACATTTTGATTTTGTCATATCGGCAAATAGTTAATTGGCACATTTACAAATGCATTTCTATTTGTGTAACAATGTAAACAACACCAGCATGTCGTAATAGCTTAGGAATGCGAAACAGTCGTTTCAGACAATTAATTGCAAGCTTTGCCACAAGGTAAGCTAGTTATATCTCTAAAACACTGTCCGATATGTTAAATTCAATACTACGTCGTGTGACGTATTTGCTTCTTTTGTACCATGAGAATAATTATACTTTTGTGAAAGTTGCTGAGGTTTATTTCACGGACGTAAAAATATTATTGTCAACGTGTGTGTAAAACGAGAGAGCCAAACAACATGTCATAAAACTAATGGTTGTAAAAGAATAAAGCCTCACAAGATTCAGTCATTCATTATACAGTCACATAGCCACAGGATTGCTGCAGAGCATCCTTGATGTGCTTTCCTAATACATTACTGTGTTTGTTGTGGCATTCATCACTGTTACATCACTGTAAATTGCATAAATATCAGTAATCTCATATATGTCTTAGTTGATTTTTATCATATATAATAATTACAGTGAGCGTTTAAGAAGAAGACCAGGGACCCGTTTCAAAAAGCAAGAGCTGAACATGAACGTAACTCTTAAGCGTTTTCATTTTTCTCTTCATAAAAGCTGACAGAAATAAAAGCAAACGTATTTAAAGTTTTGTATGTTTGATTCCAGCTGTCAGTAACCAGTAAGGACAATTCTGCAGCGTTTTCCTCATTTCAGGGTTAACAAACTCAATGGGCTCAGTTCAGAGTCCAGTATTTGCAGCTGTATTTGACAATAACACTTTAAAGCTCAGTACATCGCTCTAGATGCTTGGAATTACTTCTCCGTTTTGACAACATGTTCTCTGTTCTGCCCATCAGGAGCTGCAGCAGAAGGAACAGCAGTGGAAAAGGAGGTGTGAAGAGCTACAGGTCCAGGTTCAGCAGCTGCAGGAGGACAAGGAGCAGCTTCACAGCCGGCTGAAAGGAAGCCATGCACAGGAAGGTTTGTCCTGAGATTTTCTCCTTTTTAAGCGACAAAAGCGACAGGGTGATGCCAAGCTGAAAGCTTCAAAAACCATGCAAACCTGTCAGTGGATGTAACTCATTATCTCTTCTACAAAAAACATCTCCACTGTTTAACCTTGAATGTGAAAGCAGTCTAACTGGTTCGTCAGTGTTTACTCTGCAAATGTATTGAGAGCTGAAGCCGCAGTCATTCAACAGATTCTGCAGTGTGTGTGCAAGAGAGCAAACATTCAGAAGACGCATTTAGAACCCCTCAACGTAAATAACTCGATTCCACATGGGCTAGCAGCATTAGACACACCAATTTATTCTATATTTACAACATTTAAAATGCTTTATCCTGACATTTCCCAGCATGTAAACCCACAGTACATTATCTCAGAGGGTGGAGTTGCTCTGCTGTCTGTTTTCTTGCCCTGACAGGTGCTGCCGTAATCATTTTATTTGGTATTAGGCCAAATGGTGCGTGTGACCATTCATTTTGTATATTGAGTATGACTGCTACATCTGGTTCCAACACGGCCTTTGGCTGACTTTTACTTCCTGCTCTGACAAACAATCTCACTCACCATGAATGATATCCAACTATGCGATAAGTTTTATTTGCGCGAGATTTTCTCCAACTCACTACAATGTAGTGAACACTGAATAGAAAGTTATTTGTGGCATGTTTGCATTGGAAAAAAGGAACTAAATGTGAAACCAGAATTTCCTATTTCACACATATACTGTTTCTGTGTTTCTCTGAATGATGTAATTTTCCAATTAAGTATTCAAAGCTGTGAGCATGTTGAATGGATTTGAAACAAACAATCACAAGTAGACACTTCAGACCTTAGGTTATTCCCTACACTAGTATGGTCACACTTACAGTGACAAGTGTTATAATGTGATTATAAAAGTGTGAAGTGTGTGTGTGTGTCTGTGTGTGCAGACCGTGTCCAGCGGCAGGAGCGAGAAGTGATGCTGAAGCTGAAGGAGGTGGTGGACAAGCAGAGAGATGAACTGAGGGCCAAAGTCCAGGAGATAACAGCCATTTCCAAGGAGGTTGAGGCGGTGAGGAGACATAAACACATAAAATATACTATAGTACTGTCACAATGGCACCATTTGGAAAAGTCTGAGCAGTCGATTAAACTCTGACAATTAAGGTCAGTTTTCAATGAGTTTATGAAGACATTGACAAAGTCCTGTTTCCTTACAGGCATCTTGATCTTACACTTACAATGAAAAATGTATGTTCGTGTTTGCTGCTCACGCACCAGCATGTGAAGTTGTGTCATGTGATTTAAACCGTTAAACTAACCGGAAGACAGGACGTGTGTTTTCTCTCAAGAAAGGAGGGACGCGTGCAGATTATCCACATAGTTACTGGTTAGGGATTAAGCTGCACTTTAGACATGTCTGAGCACAGCTACTGTGTGTGTGTGTGTTTGCACGTGCCTGTGTCATGGTCTAAATAGCAGCCATAGCTGTGTGCATGTGTTTGTTAATACTTTGCTTTCTGCTGCCAGTTAAGTGACCTGAGTGACGGAACAGTGAAACTGACTCGTTTGTCTGTGGTTTGAAACAAATGCGTGGACTTGTTTCCGTCCTGAGGATGAATGATCCTGTTGTCTGGACTTTGAGTGGTTTACATTGTTGTTGTCTCTTTGCCCAAAACTTCTGGTCTGCATCTCACGTGGAGTCATCCACCCCTGCCCCCCCCACTGGTACTGTCACAGACACAGATGATGTTGTTTCCTGACTTACGGTTTTTGAGATAAACTGTTCTAATTAACCCTTTATAGAGCAAGAGACCATATTCAATCATTTCCATCTCTCTTTTCCTCTATAAATTTAATGTATATATTGTTCTTATTATACTTACATTATGTATACTACTATATGCACGTGAACATATAGTAATACATTTTTCTAGAGAATGGTTTACGTCAAACTGTGAGGAACTAGATATGGAATTGTTATGGACTTTGATTTATTTAAAAAAAGAAAGATACAAAAACATTTAAAAAAGTATAAATGTGAAAAAGTGGATTTGCAATTTTGAATTTCCACGTAGTTCAACATGAAACCTGTTTCTGATTCTCATGTTTGTGTGTGTGTGTGTGTGTGTGTGTGTAGCTCCAGGAACAGTTGGAGCGCTTCATGAAGATGAACGCGGAGCTGCGACACAAACAGAACGTGATGCAGGCCCAGCTGAGGAGCACCGTGGAGAGGAAGGCCGACATGGAGGCCGACCTGAAGGAGAGAAGCAAAGAGATTGAAAACCTCCGAGCACAGCTGAGCACAGCCAGCAGCAGCAGCAGCCCTGTACGAGTTTTACTTACACACTTCTATTGTATTTATACACAGAGTCAAGTATCAACGTAGACGACCAACAACCAATCCCGTGTGCTGATACTCTCAATCTTCCAGCTCATGTTACTTGCAGAGTAAAATTGTAGGCACGTGTCTCCAAATTAAATCAGCAAATTTTTTTTTCAAAATAAGCTGAAGCTGAGGTGTGGATGCTGTTATGATTGACAGATGGACAAACCTTTCTGTTCTTTCAGTCCGGTCCAAGTCAGACGGAAAGCGAGGTGAGAACATCCGCGGTCGACCAGAAGGACCCTGATCAACCGTGCTTCACCAAGAAGGAGGTGCGGGACATCATTTATGAGAGGAATGAGCTGAAAACGAACCTCTTCCTGGTGCAAGAGGAGCTCAACTACTATCAGAGGTTGGTCAAGTTTGTTTGAGCGGTGTAGTGTTCATCTTCTGAAGTTGTAGATTTTAGTGAACGGCGGTGAACACGTCACATTCTCACAGGACTTATTGGATTAAGATCAGGATGGAGTTCTGTGTCAGTAACACTAGTCAGACCTTTAGTGATCTGTTTTCACCGACTACATCAGGGAGATCCTGAACGAGGAGAGGTGTCCAGGCTTCCTTCTAGAAGCTGTGCGTTCCGCCATCACCAAGAGGAGAAAGCTCATCAAAGCCAAGATGCTTGGAATCGCAGTGAACGAGTGCAGCAGGTCTGGAGACGCAAAACTCCCAATTCATCGGAACCGATGGTGCAGATATGGAACCAAAGCTGTACGAGGTGATGTGGTGTTGTTATTCTCTCCAGTGACGAGGAAGACAAGAGTTCTCTGACAGACGTGGACGGCCCAGAAACAGACGACACAGACAAACCAGCTGAATCACGTATACGAAACCTGTGAGTGAATACCAACCAGTCACCATGTTTGATTTGAACTGCTGCTTCTTCCTTAGTAAACCAACCAAAGAGTGTTAGTGGCTGTAGTTATAACTCAGCAGACGCTGTCTGTGTCTGTTTTTCCTCACTACAAATGATGAGAGTATCTGAAACCAGAAAAGACCTCCACCAATCAGCTCACTTCCGCCCAATATTATCGTCCTCCATTCATTTGATCTCCTCCAATAAATTCATTGATCATCAACACGTGACTTTGTCACTAACGGTCAAATAGTTATTAAAAAATCATTAGTAACCTTATTACACAAATCATGACCTCTGAGCTCTAGTTTTTCTTTTTGTTCTACATTCTCTTTTAATAGTAAAACAAAAAACAACCCTCCGTCCCTGGGTGGGCTCCAACCCCCGACCTTTGTGTTAACTGACACACACACACTAACCACTGTCCCACAGAGACAGTCCACTGCTGCTGTTGTGGAGTTCTAGAAACAGATGAAAATGATCTACAGTGAGTAAGAATCCTTCAACAGATTCCTGGATCCAGATGGTTCCAGAACACTACCAACATTTAATCATCTGGTCCTGGTCCATAATCAACATTTACTGGACATTTCATTAAAATACCTTCATAACTTTTTGTTTGGGTGGCACGGTGGTGTGGTGGTTAGCACCGTTGCCTCATAGCAAGAAGGTCCCTGGTTCGATTCCTAACCTGGGATCTAACCTATGTGGAGTTCGCATGCTCTCCCTGTGTCTGCGTGGGTTCTTTCCCTGTACTCTGGCTTCCTCCAAAAGCATGCTGAGGTTAATTGTCCTTAGGTGTGAGTGGTTGTCTGTCTTTTATGTGGCCCTGCGATAAGCTGGCGACTTGTCCAGGGTGTACCCTGCCTTTCGCCTGTTGACACCTGGGATAGGCTCCAGCACACCCGTAAGCGGCAGAAAATGAATGAACTTTTTGTTTATTTTGCTAACAGACAACTCGTTGAAAACATAACCTCGTGGCGAAGGTAATAAAGTCAAACCAAAGGATTTAAAGCTCAGAATCTTTTAATGGCCTGAAGCGCCGCTTTCAGCCGAAAGCAGAACCACATTAAACATTAGTATTTTGTTTCTGTCTCTGTGCTGTTCTGAGGTCTTCATTTGTGGGATATTTATAGCAGTAATCCCTCTGACCTGAGGCCTGTCTGTCTGCTGCAGCTTTGGCTTCCTGACACGGTCAGGCAGCAGCAGGAGCCCCACCCACATGAGCAACTCGGCCTCCAGCTGGGAGATCCTTGGAGACTCAGAGGCCAATGGGGAGACGGAGAGGCAGCCGCCCTCCTGAACCTGGAACACACGTGAGCGCCGTCACTGCATGACGCCCCTCCCTTCAGGAACAGCTCCTCTGGCTGTTTGGAACACGGCTCAGGACAAAGAAAGAGAATTAACAGCAGTGTTAACACTCTACATGAGTGCAAAGAAACAGAAAGGTGGAATCTTCTCACTTTTTATTCTGCCACTATTCACTTCCCCTTCAGCTCAACACAAATTTTCCTTTTACTTCTGTGAAGAAAGGATAAATTATGCGACTATTGCATGTACACATGTACACTGCAGCAGATTAAGGCGGTCACAAATACACTATATTTGTATGACTCAAGTATTAATACATTATTTCTGTCCTTTCAGGGAGGCTTTAATTTAGGTTATCCTGTATTCTTTATGTTTTTAAAACTATTCATATACAGTATACATACACATACACACACATATATAAAATAAAATCTCTCGTTGAGGAAAATTTTTCCATGTGCGGGCATTGAGTCATTTTTATAAATAAAGTTTAACCTCCTATTAAGTATTGTTCAACAACTGCAGCACCGCACCGCTTCACAACTCTGGTATTTTTATTGAGAGACTAGTTTCAGCAGTCTACTTTCAACATTTACGTCAGTCGAGAGATTTTATGCAGAATAGAAAATCAACTTTTATTCTTTTAGAAGTTGTGATTCAGCCCTGGTAGATTTAATGTACAGTTTGTAAAAGACAGTAATATATTCTGAGACGTCAATTCTTGCACAAATCAAACACATTAAATCGTGGTGCCATGAGTGTGTGTATACACACACACACACACACACAAGTTCTGTTGGTTATTTAGATAAGGTACTTCCTTTTGACGACGTGTGTTGGGAGTTTTTGAATCTCCAGCACCTGGAGGTGACAGATCCACTGCTCCCACTAAGTGTGTGACATGTAAAAGGTACGACTGTGACTACTGAGACAGCGACAGACAATGTATGACCCTCTGAACAGTTTCCCCACATTACTCTTATTTTTGTAAGCATGTTTGTAATGGAATGCTTTACGGCAAACGAAATGAACTATTATTTGAGTTTTTATGAAAGAGTTAAAAATATTTTGTGGCAGATTTTCTGTAACGGAGTTGTCGTAATCAAATAAAGATTGAACATTCAAATATTCTACATGTGTTTTTCTTCAAAAACATAATGAACATTGGGCACCACATGCTCAACAGCATGATCGTGTGATCATCTTTGTCGTAACTTTTCCCAGTTCTAAAGAGGTTCTCTACATCACCTCCTGGAAGATGATCAACAGTGGTTTCTGGGAAACACCACGGACATGTGTGTGTGTGTGCATGACTCCGTGTACATACATGTGTGCGGCAAGTTTTGTGTTCTGGTGAAGACGGCTTTAAAAAGCTCTTGTGTCTGGCTGAATAGAAGGAAGTGGCTCTGACTTCCCCAGGAAATGGGAAGAGGAAACCCAGTGGCTTCGACCTCTCTGACGGCACTGGAGCCACAAGACGACTCGGTGGACAGAGAGAGTGGGAAGGAGGGAAGGTGGGACAGAGACGCTGGCTTTCACTCTGACCAGAGGAGGTAGAAGAAAACAGGAGCACGTTTGGCTGGAAAACGAAACATCTGGAGAAGATGAAGCTTCTCCTCAGGGCTCTGAGTGCTTTGCTCTGTTTGGCCTTGTCCTCCTCACACACACTGGACCCCACCGGGAGGAACGTCTGCCAGAGCCTCAGGTACATTCACACCTGTTGATCCAGTTACACCAGGTGTTTCCATCCTGGATGGGAAGAGAACATCACAATAGCAATTTCTCCTCTTGTCATTGGTTGGTTGGATTGTTATTACAGTATTTTATTCAGAGCTAAATTAGATTTTAAATTCACACCCAGAGATCCCTCCTCCCTGGTGTGCTGCACAGGATGGCGTCAAGAGGGCAAAGAGTGCACCATACGTGAGTGTGACTGCTCAAACAAACAGACCTGCTGGAAGGATGTCTGTGCTTCCCTCATATAGACTCTGTGTTTTCTTACTTGTTTCTCTTCACTGTGTGTGTGTGTGTGTGTGTGTGTGTGTGTGTGTGTGTGTGTGTGTGTGCAGCTGTGTGTGAAGGTGAGCAGGCCTGCTTAAAGAACGAGGTCTGTGTGTATCCCGGAGTGTGTCGCTGCCCACCAGGCTACTATGGTGCTCACTGTAAAACAAGTGAGTTACATGAAACACTAATATATACAGTACATATATATCATATTGTCTCATCCCATTGCTGTATTCTGGTCAGAACTAGAATAGGCCCAGACTGTGTATCTTTTACTTGTGTATCTGTGAATTGTGACTGTGTATCTAGTATTTGTTTTCCTTTTGTATATTTGCTGAATATTTATGACATTTGAAACACTAGTAATTCAATGTATAGATTCTATGTATATTTTTGAAATGTGTTTTTTTTTTGTTTTTTTTTCTTCCTGTAAATCCCTGCTGCACAGTGATCTGAGACCATGTTTATGGTGAATTTGCACTTTAAATAAATGGAACTGACAATAAAGCAGATTTTAACAGAAGGTCTGTGCGATTAAAATGAAGTTCTACGAACACAAACGGCTACCTGAACGTGTTTGTGTACTCTGTTTGTTTTCATTCATGCCAGGTTGTCCTCCTGATTTCTGGGCATCAGACTGTCGTCAAGTGTGCCCGTGTCACCCACACGGCCGATGCAACTCTGTCACCGGCGAGTGCACCTGCAACCCCAACCGCTGGGGCCCTCTGTGCCAGTACACGTGCAAGTGCGGCCGCCACGGCCACTGCCACCCTACCCACGGAAACTGCACCTGTCACGAGGGCTGGTGGACGTCAACCTGCTCCAAACCTTGTCAGTGCGTCCCTGGGGGCTCCGTGGGCCCCGGCTGCGAGCAGCTGACCGGTCGCTGCCAGTGCCTCCGGGGTCACTGGGGGCTGAAGTGTCCCGGCACCTGCAACTGCTACCTGTCGCCATGCAAGCAGCGGACCGGCGTGTGTGAATGTGAGGCGGGCTGGTGGGGGCCCAGCTGCGACTGGAGGTGTAACTGTGATCTGGCTCACAGCCGCTGTGACCCGCTGAGCGGCCAGTGCCTGTGCCACCCGGGGTATCAGGGTGTGTTTTGCAACCAGCCGTGTAAACCGGGGACGTACGGCAGCGGCTGTAAAATGAGGTGTGTGTTTGGTTCACCCTTCACCCACCTGATTGAGATACTGGGAAACGTGAGCGACATTAGGGGTTATTACAAGACTTTTTTTATTATTGAATTATATAAAACAGAGAAATGAAATGTAAAAATAAAAAAACAGAATACATGCAAGTATCAGAAAAGGAGCAGGTAGATGGCTTACTTATCATATGACTCTTACTAATTAAATCGAAATACAACCAAACATACATACAGAAACTTTTACAACTTTTTAAACTCACACACAGTAGCTTTCATTTTCTTCTTGTGTCCATTTCTTTAGTTGTGGTTACTGTAAAGGCAACCAGTCCTGCTCCCTCACCGACGGTACTTGTGGGGCCTGTGAGCCCGGCTGGAACGGTACACGATGTGATGGCTCGTGCCCGCCTGGCTTTTATGGTGACGGCTGCCAGGAGACGTGTCCGCGCTGCAGAAACAACGAGCCCTGTGACCCCACTAGTGGGAAATGCCTGAGGTGTAATCCTGGATGGAGAGGATCCAGGTGAGGACGTGGGTCTGATGCATTACCTATTCACGCATCTTAGATTTGATTAGATTAGATTTAAATTTAGACATCAGATTTCATTTCTGTGCATGTTTTTGTGCCTTGAGGAACCCCGCCTTCATTCAAACGCCACCAGATCCTCCCAAGCTGCTGTTTAATTCACTGGGATGATGCCAGAACATCCAACACAGAAAACAAAGAGATCATGTGAATCCCAGAAGTTTATTGGATTACGCTGTAATTTGTCATATCATCATGTGATGGCAGCACATGATTTCTAGTTTCGATTCTCTGTTGACTTTCTTCCGTGACAGACTGACTGTGAATACTTCAGCACAGTGAATGGTCACACAATGCAATAATTCAAAATCTTACAAAGAATATTTGTCTTATTTCCAAGCAGAATGTCAGATTTCTAGTTAAAAGGTCTAGGGTCTAGTCAAAATGCCTAATTTCTGTCCATAAAATCTCTTTACACTTCAAATCAGATACATCACCAGAAATATGATTTTTTTTGACAGTCTTCACTTTTTTCAAGCTAATTTTAATTTGTTTAATTTTTTTTCTTACTGCAAGCAAAAAGCAAAAATAAACTTGCTCCATTGGCAGGATTGTGTTTATTTCAAGTGGAAATTTGCTTGAAGCAGGTGAAGATAGTCTAAAAACAAGTTACTTGATGTGGTGATGTGTCTTATTTTAATTGTAAACAGATTATATAGTGAGAAAGTAGACATTTTGACTAGAAATGAGACTAACATTCTTGGTAAGATTTTGAATTTTTACAGTGTAAGTTGATAAGAGCAGGGAAATGCTGTGAAATCATGTTCTCACTTGCATCACTTGAAATTCACTGAAATGCCACATACATAATTTCAGTCATTGTCGCTTTGTGCCAGGTGTGAGGAGGCCTGCTCGAACAGGACGTACGGAGACGCCTGCAGTTTCCTGTGCAGCCCTTGTTTCCATGGTAACTGCCATCACGTGACAGGAAAATGTGTCTGTCAGCCCGGCTTTCAGGGAGAGAGGTGAGTCGCTTCTCGTCGCCCCTGAGCTGGTTTCACTTCACGCTCCGGCCACCTGCAGTCACATTCCTATCACTTTAATTCTGTCAGGGTTTCACTCCAGCTGGACACTGGAGAGGAAACATGGTGAGCTGAGAGGTGGAAGAGCTCATCCCCATGTGATGAAAAACACAACATAGTTATAAATATTATATGCAAAACATGCAATTTATATCAAATAAATGTGTAACGCCTTAAATGCTGTTTTTGGTCACGTTAATGTTTACCAGTCATTCAAGTATAGATGGAAGCCCACACATGCATTCACCAAATTAAAACCAATGTACATCTTATCACCTAATTATAAGAAAAGATGTCGCAATTACAAGACCTGTTATCTCAAACCTTTTCTCGTGATTATGAGATCAGGATGTCATAATTACGAGGTACGTTGTCTTTTTTTTTTTATGTGCTTCCGTACATGAGCTGTTGATACCAGAAGTTCTAATCAGTCTTCTCATAATTAATACATCCTGATCTTGTAATTCCAAGAATACATCTCATGATTACAAGAAAAGATCTGGTAATTATGAGATAAGGTGTCCATTGTTTTTGGTTTGGTGAATGCAGTGCATTTCCGTAAGCATTAAAAGGACTGAGAGTTCTATTTTCTTTCCCGTGGTGTCATTTTATTTTTTTTTCAGCTGTAACAACAGTTGCTCGGCCCTGCAGTTCGGTCTGAACTGTTCCTCCAGCTGTGACTGTGGAGACGGAGTCAACTGCAACCCAGTCACAGGCGCCTGCCCCAGCAGTACGTCCATCCACCATCCATCTACCATCCATCCATCCACCATCCATCCACCATCCATCCATCTATCTATCCATCCATCCACCATCCATCCACCATCCATCCATCTATCGATCCATCCATCCACCATCCATCCATCCATCCACCATCCATCCATCATCCATCCATCCACCATCCATCTACTAATTGATGTTGTGTGTGTGTCAGGCCATCGGGGGGCTCTGCTGGCCGGTTTACTGGTTCCTCTGCTCCTGTTGCTGGTGGCTGTACTCTGCTGCTGTCTGTGCTGTGGAGGCGGTCCAGTTGCTGGCAAAGACGGGTCTGCACCTCACGTCTCTCTATGTGAACAATTAGTCCAGTGAACGGTCGAGAACCACGTCAAACTGGACCGGGCACAGTCACATCCAGATTCTACTTGTCTTTGAAAGCTTCATGCTCTTCACGGCTCTTTGAAGCTGCAAGACCCAACTGTCTGAATCCAGCTGCTGCACTCACAGTCTTACAGGAATATTTGACTCATTCATAGTCAGAATGTCTCATTTCTAGCCATAAAATCTCTTTCTGGTGATGTGTCTGTGCGTGGTGTCTATTTTAAGTATAAAAAGTATCTAGTCTTCACTTGTTTCAAACTAGTTGTTTTAACTTGAAATAAGCAGTTTGTTTTGCTTGTAACAAGAAAAAAAACACACCCTGGCAGAAAATTGAAACAAGTGAGGATTGTCCAAAAACAAGTTACTTTTCTGGTGATGTGTCTTACTTTAAGTGTAAAGCAATTTTTAAACTAGAAATTAGACATTTTGATTCCAAATGAGACAAATATCACAAAATACAAATAATACGATTTTGAATTTTTGCAGTGTGTGTGTTTCTCAAATGTGGACGATAAACTCAAATAACACATTCTCTCCTTTTTTCGCTCAGGACGAGTGTGGCTGATGGAGGGATGTCAGTTCGGATGAAATACCACGTTTACAGCGTGCTGGCTAACATCGGCGCCGCTCTGCCGTGTATCTCTGATTGGTCGTCTGGTCTTCCCCGTGTGACTGGTCAGTGATCAAACACTGGTGTAACCCTGTACGGGGAACTGATTGTCACAACCAGAGACTTTTTTTACCTTTATAATTTGACCTATTTCAGAATTTCTACTTTGTTGTTACAAGCCATGGGAGTTATCATACATGGTTTCCTAACAGTTGTTATTTTCCCAAAGTATTCAGTATTCAAGTAAGGTTGATATGTGTGTGTGTGTGTAGAGAGAGAGAGATGGACGTGATCAAATGTGGTTTCTCACCCTATAAAAGGTTAAATGAATCTCTGTCACATAGTATCTCACCATGACCCGGAGCTGACCTTCAACCACAGCTTCATCGAGCCTCCTTCCTCTGGCTGGGTGATTGAGGGCTCGTCCTTTGACAGCGACGAGGAGGAGGGGGAGGCGCTCTACTGTGTTCCTCCTAGAGAAGGTGGGACCAGCTGGTACCTTTTACGTTGTCTGAGCACAGTTACAGCTTCCTCTCTGTTGACAGACATCCCATCAGCAGGGGGCAGCGACTTCCAGGAGATGAGCTCCAAGTGCAACATGCTCTTAGACCCATCGGGCTTCAGCAGCGAGGACATAACCTCGCCCTTCAACATTCCCCGCACCTCCAGCATCGCCAAAGCCAAGCGGCCATCTGTGTCTTTTGCTGAGGGTACCCGCTTCAGCCCGAAGGAGAGACGTGGGTCGGGCCAGGATGTCAGCGCCGCCTCTGGACACCCTCGCAAACCCAAGTCCGCCTGGGGGGGTTTGATGCTGTCTGCCCTCCAAAGTCAGGGAGGAGACGCTGGACCGGGGGAGGAGGATGGAGCTGCGAGCGAGGAGAGGGAAGACGGAGTGGACGTGCAGGATGTGCAGGAAGTGAGCTATGAGTCGGCAGACCAGGAAGTAGAGGGAGACCCCAGCGTGTCAGAGCAAAGACGGACCATGTCCACCACAGCTGGGCATAAAGGGACACAAACGGCAGCAGCTCAGGGCGATACACCGGGTGGGGTGTCACACAAAGTCACCACAGTGTACGTGACGGTGGGGAGGGCAGGTCGGCCCGTGTCCAAGGCCGAGTCCAACTCAGAAGGCCCAGTTCAGGCAATGCTGCGGCGACTTGGAAGCCTCAAAAGACAAAGCGAGCAGGAGCCTGGCAGGCTGAAACTCAAGGGAGCCGAGGGGCTCGGCAAACCCCCGAGGAAGAAACTCGGGACTCGAGCGAGCGTGTGGGATCAGGGAGGACCTTCAGGAGGGGAAGCTGGTGTTTGTAAACCCATCAGACGGAAACACGCCTGCCCCACCTCCACCGACGCAGGTGTTAACGACACTGCACCACTAGAGGGCGGCCCTGCTAAAAGGCCACTCTCCTTCATTTTGAAGAGTGTCCCAGAGGCGTCTGCTGACTCCAGATCAGAGCTCGGGGCTGAGGGAGAGCCGGGTGAAGAACCCAGCGTGGGACGAACTGAGAGTAACTACCTGACGGTTGGACCTGCAGGGGACGCTGCAAGTCTCACTGAGGTCATCGCCAATGAAGGCGTGGTCGTCGGCGGGAATGAGGAACCCTGTTATGAGAACGTCATGATTATGCACTCATAAATGTTGTCACACTGGACTGATTCAAAACCATCAGACATCAACGTGACACAAGCACACAGGCTTTCATTTGTTGGTTCTGAAAACAATATATCCCATAAAGTATGTTTTACTTAAAAAAAGATGAATGAGTCATATTTACACTGCCAAAAATTCAAGAGTATTTGTCTTAGTGTAAAATAAATTTGTAGTTTAAAAATCACGTGACTTGCTTTTTGAAAAGTCTTGTTCACTTGTTTAAAGCAAACTTTCCCTTAAAAAAAACCCATAAATATTCTGCTTATTGCAAGTGATTATTTGCTGGAAACAAGTGAAAAATGTCTAAAAACACGTTACTTTTTCAAGTGACATGTCTTATTTTAAGTGTTAAGAGATTTGACTAGTTTGGGAGGATTTACAGTTTCTGGCGTGTGTGACATTATGGAACTGTGGGGCCTCTTGTAGTGTTCACAATCAGCAGATTGTGTCAACAAAATATTCACACAAATAAATGATTTGAGTTGTGTACAAACATGGAACTTTGGTTGCTGCTTTTTGTACCAGGAAGGATGAACAGAAGTGAAGTATTCATGTGAAGGTTCCAGAAAGACACAAATACCATTGAAATTTGACTCAGATAACAGTCAGTGAATTTTATTCATTCTTCAAATTAGACACAACGTGAGACGTGCTGACGTAGAGATGAAGTTGTAACACATTGCACAGTAGTAGTTTGTACACTGCCGTGATTGGAGCCACATGTCACCCCCCAGCTGAGCCGGTGATAAGGCGAGATGTACGGACGCCATTCTACAGAGCAACGCTGGGGAAAGCTCTTGAATGCACAAAGATGGACGTGTGAGCAGAATTTGACTGTTTGTGACAGGTCAGTGAACTACGAACGCTCAGGGAAAGAAGATGCGTATGAGGACAGAGGACACAGAGTACTGTGCACACAGTGACATTACAAATCGTTTCCAGTTATTGAGAATCCAGCATCAATCATGGAATCACAGTTTGTTGACACACAAACAGCATCACAGTCTAAAATCCATACGAACGAACGTCGTTAAACAAGAACCCACATTCACTATCTCCTGTAAAGTACATCAAAATTCATACATGAATACAAAACAAAAAATGTTTATTACGAGTGAGCGACTTATTATTATTATTACGTGAAGCTCTTGCATCATGATCTCATTATATAATAATAAAGTAGGTCAGTTTAGTTTGACACAAATGATGAAAAAAAAAAAAAAAAATCAAACTGAACTTTGACCACGATGAGGCCAACGACTCATGAGCGTCTGCGTGTGGACTTTATTGACCTTTGGTCTGTACCGACGTTGACCTGCTGTTTGTTAACTGAGCCAGTGAGACACACTTCCATTTCTAATGCTGATGTTCATGTGCCGAAAACATTCAACTACTTCTTCTCTGCACCGACTGCGTCCGAGCAGCCGAGCCAGTATTTGGCGATGGATCTGGGATACGGAGGCATAGCGGGGTCAACTGTCTTGGTGCTGAGGTCCACTCTGTAGTACTTATCTGGAAAACATAAAACAGCCCAGTTACTCATTGTTACTGCTGGAAAAGTTTGACAGAAGATTATTACTGACATAACCGTTTTGTGGGTCTTGAGTTCAGATATTTTTTATGTTGTAATTGATCTATGTGGAAACCAAATCTCAAATAAAGGGCATTTTCGCAGCTTTTTTAGTCATTCTGGTCTTTGGTGAAGCTGAACAGGAAACAGAAAACAGGACACGAAGGGGTAAAGCTGAACGTTTAAGAAGTGAGTGTAGAGGAAACTACATCTGAGTCGTCGTCTTCCATCCTAATTTGCAGCATGTGAGTGGAGTTAGAAGAGAACAGACAAACATCCAAACATTCCTTAATCAGACAACCTTAGTGTCCTCTCTCTATGTCTTGTTACCTCCTTTGAAAAAGTAGACGGTCTGCATGGGCAAACTCCTCTGACTGAACTCCCAGGACGCCCTGCGGTTGTTTCGGGAGTCATAGTTGCCTCTGTTATTCTGCCGATAGCCGTCTCTCCTCCTGTCTTGATCCCAGTCTTGGTCCCACGGTCTGCTCCAGTCCCGTCCCAGCCTCTCCTCCAACTCCATCCTCCTCTCTGCCAGCCTCAGGCCCATCTCCATCCCCTTTTCGGCAAACTCTTGGCCCATAGTCATTCCCCGCTCCGCCATCGAGCCCCATTGGGGTGACCGTCTTTGCCTCCCACGACCCCACGGCTGTCTGTACTGCTGGTATTGCTGGTTCCATTGCTGGCCGTGTTGTTGACCCCACTGTTGGTCCATTGGCTGGAAGTAGCTGTGGCCTGGTGTCGGCCTCCAGGGACTGATGTAGATCCTGCCGGCCATGGCAGCATCTATTGGAGACTTGAGCCCCTTCCAGTCTTTGTCAATGAAGTGGTGACTGTCGTGATGCTGAGGCACTAAAGAGAGTTTAGATAGAAAACATAGGAACACCTAAGAACCCAAAAGAAGCATCTAGTCCATTAAAGTAGAGTAAAACACACAATTCAGGAAGAAGTACTGGTGAAACCAGGAAAGAAAGACAGGAAGAAGCAGAGGTGAAGATGTTGAGGTAGTCTTTGGGAGTCACAAGGCTGAGATGGTTTGGTCATGTACGGAGGAGGGATAGTGAATACATTGACAGAGGATGCTGAGGTTGGAGCTGGCTGGCAAAAGATTAATGGATGTCGCGAAAGAGGATGTGAAGTTGGTGTGAGAAAATTATAGGGTTGGAAAGGGAGCAGCCGAAAAGAAAAGAAGACGAAAACTCACAGTTCGAGAAGAGCTGGCTGAGAAAAGGCTCATAGTTGTTGTAGACGACGTCAGTGTAGCGCCGGAACAGTGTGGATGGAGAGTTCTCAGACATCCTGATACATTCTTCATGGGACGGCTGGTGCAGAAACTCATACATGTAATACTGATCCGCTGGTGACACAAGACGCACAGAAGAAGAAGACGAGGCGTTTCACGGAACATGCACCACGAAGAGCCAGTGATTAAACTGTTGAAACGTCCGTCTGCACCTTTGAAAAAATAAACCCTCTCCTTCCCGTGATGATTGTGAGCAGGGAGGGCGAACGCTGAGTCCACATGATCCGGAATCTTGTTAAAGCCGACGCTGATATCTCGAGGATAGTCATCGTCCAGCACGCCGTTGTCAAACCTCCAGTACTTGTCTCCCTGTTTGGATTCACGTGCAGCACGAAAGAACATGAGAGAGGTCGACGCTGTGATTTCTTGTGCTTCTGTCCATCCTCACCTTAAAGATGTAGGTCTTCCCCTGACAGTTAACACGTGTGAAGGCAGCGTCGATGGGCCCGCTGATGCCCCACACGTCCTTTATGAGCTTTGGGTAACCAGGAAGCACTGACCTCTGACCCAGTTCGAAAAAGTAGTCCCCTGCCAAACACAGAGCACCCATGTCGCCGCCACATTTTTAAACATTATTTCTAAGTGTCACTCACCTCTGAAGGCAAAGATGGAGCCATTTTTTAGCTGCATGAAGGAGTCGAAAGGCCGGCCGCTGCAGACCTCAGCGTCAGGGTCTGGAGCTGCGGTGGTGGCGGCTGTGACCGCAGTTGTGGTCGTCTCAGCTGCTGCGTCAGGTTCCAAGGCTTTAGTGATGGTTTGGACCTTCACAGTGGGTGCTGGGACTGTGACGGGACCCGCCGTCATCGGTGCCTCTGAAAAAGGACGTTTAGACATTTCTAATGTGACTTCTGGGCGCTGTGGGGGTCTGCGGACGAAGTCCACGCCGGGCTGCCGCGTGGGCCTGAGCCGTCTGCTGTTGCTGTTGGTGACGGACTGGTCATGTGGCGAGCGTCCTGGGGATGGAGTGGTGCTGTCCAGTTCATAATCATCCTCCGCGAACACGAATGTGTCTCCACGAGCTGAAGAGAAATGAACAAGTACTGTCAGTGGCCTGGAGGATGTACGTTGTTTGAAGGAGCTAGCACAGAGGTTCCTCACTCGTCATGCCGCACGTGACCTCGAAGTCGGAGCAGCAGCTCTGGTAATACTTGCACATGGAGTCACATTGGCACTTCCTCTGAGAGTCAAAGCCACTCTCACAACGGTCCAAACAGGAGCCTTACGATGTAGAGAAAGCATCAGGTTTAATCTTAAAAGTGCAAAGTATTTTTTAAATACTGTGACCTGTGCTCAAATCAGGATACAACATGTTCAAGAACAGACACTAGACAGGTCCTCAAAGCAGTTAGTAAACTGAATATATATGAATGAACTACTTGGAAGTATCATCATCATCTTTTTTCTTAAAAAAGTTAACTCACCATCTGCTGCTGAAGCGTCAGCGACCAGAGCGACGAGCAGGAGCATCCACGGCCTCATGCTTCCTCTGTGGTGAGAGAGGCCAGAATGAGAAGAGAATGACAAGCGTGTGCTCCCAATCATTGGAAACATGTGTCACTCACCCCACTTCCGTGTTTACTTTGGCCCTATTTGCAAAACTCTTTCCAGTCAAGTAAATAAACAGGGACACTGAGACAAATAGATTGGGGGGCGGGGGTGGGGGGGTTCTGTTGACCTCTGAGTCTTTGTACATTTACTGCAAATGTGTGTGTGTGTGTACGTCACACAGGGGATTTTCTGCTTTAGTTTCCCTTAATCTGGTTTCATCAATCGGGGATTTTATATGATTTGAAGACAAGAGGTGATGTAGGAAAAAAAGCGATAGCAAAGTGCTTGTGCGCTGCGTCATCTTGTAAGAAGCAGGTTTATGAGCTGATAAAGATGTTTTTATGACAGTGACAATGTTTTGGGTCATTGATCACATATTACATAAGCACACACATCCATCATGTGATCAGCTTGTGGACAAACTGCATTGTCTTCACAGAGATGACATTTGATCATCAGCGACTAAAGTATGGATATTTTCTAAAACTCTTCAGCTACAAATTGTAGAGACTGATACTTCTGCATTTCTCTGATGTTGATTTGCTCAATTCTTGCCTGTGGAACAGGTATAGATTCTGTTCAACCGGTTGAAGGATTAATTCATTCGTGACGACTTTGTTTGTGTTGTACGTTGGTGTACCACAAGGGTCAATTCATGTTCCATTATTATTTTTCATTTCTACAAGAATAATTCTTGTATATTCCCTCTGCAGATGACATGTGTTACTGTCGTCTTCAAATAATTGGAAAATGCTTCTCACTTTTCTAAATATTCAAGAATGAGCAGTGATCCCTTTATGTACTGTCTCTGAAGTCTCTATTCACCTTGATATATCCATTTACAGTGTGGTAGATGACCTTTTCCCTAGTTCAAGTCACATTGCAGTTTTATGATTCACATATTTAATCTGTTTTATATGATTTGATATGATTCTCATGCACATCCTTATTTATAAAATAAAATGCATTATACTGTACTATACCGTATTAGTCTCTATAACGTTCTGCTATGAGGATATTTCTCCAGCAGGGGGCCAGCAGTGCCTACATGGTGACCAGCTGATGCAGCAGAAGGAGGAAGAGGAGGAAGAGGACGGGGGAGGGGGGTTGTTGTTCTTGTAGGCTGTGTCCGGTTTCTGGAGCAGGCGGGCGGTGCAGACCCCTGGAGGACACGGGCAGCCTGCGGATGCTGACCGGAGGATGCGACAGGTCGGTTCCTCCAAAAAATGAGCATCGTTTTCTGCACATGTGCCAGTAGGCACGTGAAGCTTCAGTGATTCGGTGGAACTTCTTTGTCTGCAAACTCCATGAACCCAGCAGGAGACAGAGGTGTTTTGTGCTCACACTGATCCTCTCGCACTCGTTATGCTGGGAGGTGTCGGTTGCTTAAGAGGCTTTAGACGCAGCTGTGATTGATAACGGAGGCCTGGTCGGTCGCATCTCTCCTCGGTGTGTTCACAGCTCAGCTCTCGTCGGTAGATGCTCTTCTGTCTGACGTTCTTCCTGTGGAGGCTCCATCGACACTTGTCCATCATGTTCAGCTCAGACAGACTCACAGTGCCGGAGTACGTCAGCCGGCTCCAGAGAGGCAGGAGCGGCTCTGGAGGAGGAGGAGGAGGAGGAGGAGACCACCGAGCAGTCTCCCCGGGCGTCAACGCCGACGTGCAGGCGGTTCTGGACACGTCGGTCCCGGCGCTGCGCTCCGCCATCCGGAGGCTGAAGTCCGCCAAAGACACCTCGGATTCGGATGAGACTCGCAGGGCCATAGCGGAGATGTTCCAGCTGGTGGAGGAGGCCTGGGTGTTACCCACCGTGGGCCGACAGGTGGCCGAGGACATCTGCAACAGGATCCGGCTGGACGGAGGCCTGGAGCTGCTGCTGCAGCTGCAGCAGTCCGCCGCCGTGGAGATCACCTATGAGTCTGCAAAACTACTGGAGCAGATCCTGGTGTCAGAGAACAGGTAGATCCCTGATCGGGGTGGGTCTGCACCTGTCCACGGACCGCAGGTTGACAAACTACCTGCGGTTGCCATGGCAACCACCTGCGGTCATAGTTTATGGTAGAGTTAAAAATGTGGCTTCAACGTTCTCCTATTTTTTTTCGTCATTTCCTCGGAAACCGTTGTGGCATGGACGTAAGGATAGTAAATACACATAAATACAATTGTTAAAGAAAAGGAACACTTTACAGATGAAAGACAAATTAAACTTAATTATTAAACATGATGCATGATAACTCAGGAGTAAAATTCTTTTTGAAATTGTATCGGATTTTACGTAAAACACACAAAGCTATTCAATCCAACGAATATAATAAATGTTGAAATAATGTGAAGAAATGTACAGTGGCCTAGAAGGGTCAATAAAAGGCAAAAACCTTCTGGGCCACCGTATATACGTCCCAAAAACGTCTACAGTCCATTTCACATACAGTCTTTTATCAGGAAGGAATGAATGAACCCACTCAGTGGCTGTAGCTCAGGAGAGCAGGTTGTCTAATTGGAAAGTTCCAGGTTTGACTCCTCCAAAGACACCAACTTTTGAGTGTGAATATACTCGCAAGTGTTCAGACTGGTGCAGTCAATTTTTTCAATCCCTTATTAATGAGATGTAAAGTGATTCCGCAATGACAGATTTGTATTCTAACTGTGTTGTGTGTGTCGACAGAGATTACGTAGCACGTTTGGGGTTGGGGGTCATCCTCAACCTGACTCGACAGCAGGAGGACGCCCAGCTGGCGCGCAGTGTGTCAGGAATCCTGGAGCACATGTTCAAACACACCGAGGAGACCACTGTCCATCTCATCGCTAACGGCGCCCTGGACGCCCTCCTCTTCTGGTGCCGTGGGACGGATCCCACTGTGCTGCGCCACTGCGCCGTGGCCCTGGCCAACTGCGCCATGTACGGAGGCCACCGCTGCCAGCGCTGGATGATTGAGAAACAAGCTGCCGAATGGCTTTTCCCACTCGCTTTCTCCAAAGAGGATGAACTTATTCGCTTCCATGCCTGCCTGGCTGTAACTGTGTTAGCGGCAAACCGGGAAATTGAGAAGGAGGTGGTGAAATCTGGAACCTTGGAGCTGGTGGAGCCCTTCATTGCATCTCTGGACCCAGATGACTTTGCGCGCAGTTTGTTGGACAGCGCAGACTGTATGCAGGGGAGGACAGCGTCGGACCTGCAGCACCTCCTGCCACTGCTGGACGGCACCAGACTGGAGGGAAAATGCATTGCAGCGTTCTACCTTTGTGTTGAAACCAGCATCAAGTCCCGCCAGCGCAACACCAAGGTGCAACCACCGTCTCCAATATGGTCCAGGTGATTACTGTGGCTCCTTGTGGCTGAGGGTTCTTCTTCTCCCTTCCAGATATTTCAAGAGATCGGCGCAGTGCAGAGCCTTCAAAGAATCGTCATGTACTCCAGTAATGGCACAGCCTGCGCCCTCGCCAAACGGGCGTTGAGCATGATGGGAGAGGAAGTGCCGAGACGCATCTTGTCGTGTGTGCCTAACTGGAAAACCTGCGAGGTGCAGACGTGGTTGCAGCAGGTCGGCTTCAGCGCCTTTTGTGACCGGTTCCAGGTACATATGAAGCACCAACACAAACTCCTTCGAGTTCATTGAATTCATTGACGAATCTGTCAAATCTGAACCGATGTATCTCACAGGAGCTGCAGGTGGATGGAGACCTCCTGCTGAACATCACAGACCAGGATCTGAGCACCGATCTGGGCATGACGGCTGGACTCTCTCGCAAGAGGTGATATATGTCCTTCACACAGCATCCGATTCCAAGTAAGACCAATGTCAGACACGTCTGTTTTCTCCACCCATCAGGTTCCTGAGAGATCTGCGTGTACTGAAAACATACGCCAACTACTCCACATGTGACCCACACAATATGGCCGACTGGTTAACCGAGGTGGATCCTCGCTTCCGCCAGTACACCTACGGCCTCGTCCAGTCAGGGGTGGATCGCAGCAACGTCCAAAGCTTGACGGATCGGCAACTCGAGCATGACTGCCGCATACAAAATGGTGTCCACAGAGCCAAGATCCTGGCTGCGAACCATAGACCTCAAAAACCCTGCCACACTGATGCTCTGCCTGCGGGACCCGACGTGTTCATCAGCTACCGTCGGACGACCGGTTCCCAGCTCGCCAGGTTAGAGCTGAAGACCAGTGTTGGTCACTTACTTTAGCCCGACCAGAGGCCATACCACTTGACTCTGCTCCTGTTGGTGTGTCTCTGTGCTGGATGTCCTCAGCACTAAAACTATATTTTTCACCCTAAGCCTTCTGAAGGTGCACCTGCAGGTTCGAGGATTCAGTGTCTTCATAGATGTGGAGAAGCTTGAAGCCGGAAAATTTGAGGACAAGCTGATTCAGAGTGTACAGCGAGCACGAAACTTTATCCTCGTCCTGTCTGCGAACGCACTCGACAAGTGCATGGGTGACACCGCCATGAAGGACTGGGTACACAAGGTAAGACCTCGATATCGTCCACATGGGAAGGACGTTGCATTTTTGAGACTCAAACTAAGCTTCAGTGATCTTGCAGGAAATTGTCACAGCCCTGGCTGGTAAGAAAAACATAGTTCCTGTCACAGATAACTTCACGTGGCCTGACCCCATGTCTCTGCCGGAGGACATGAGGTCCATTCTCAACTTCAACGGCATCAAGTGAGTCCAAAAAAACCTTGTGTGTTTGCACATTCAGTGATCAAGCCTTCCATTCATATTTCATAAAAACAAGGGCTGACATTTTAATGTAAAGCAATCTGTAAAATATGAATGACTTATGAGTGACCCATCAAATGCACGTTGCCTTCTATTGACACAGATGGTCGCATGAATATCAGGAGGCCACAATCGAGAAGATCCTGCGTTTCCTGAAAGGAAACCAAGACCGACTTGACGGAACAGATGGCTCCAAAGGGCAGAAAAAAAACACACATACATAAACAGACATGGACCCGAAACGCTCAAATGATGCCAAACGCCCGCAGGTCCTGTGATGAACTGACAGGCAGCTTCCAACATGCACGTGAAGCAAAATAAACAGCTTGACTTGACGTACTGCAAACAGCAAAATCACACAGGAGTTTCCAGATTGTCTATAAAACCGTTATAGCCTTTCACGTTAGCAGCCAGTGTACGTGTTGTCCGGTGCAGTGTACGCCTTCTGTATCTCAGGAAAATAACTGTGATTCATCAGCCATCGTTGGCACCCAGCAAAACCATCATCATCAACGTCTGGAGCATCTACAGGAACTCGTCATGTTGTTTTTTTTACGTTGGAGCATCAGAGGAGCTCTGATCTTACTGATGTTTGTTATTTCTAGTCAAGGGTGAAGGGGAAGAGAAGCCCTAGCAGACCCTTCAGATTCATGGTGAGGGTTATCTAATAGAGACATGAGATACTGTACAAGAGTTACTGATACTGATTTAAGGAATGTGCACGTAACAACAGACTGTGTTAAGGTGGATAGGTGAAGATTTGACCATAAAAGAAACTAATGTTGATGTGTTTAATAATTAAACTGCTATTTATTCATGAAAAGAATATTTCTGGTCTCCACACAGTATTCAGTCTGTAAATATTGGTCTGCTTAGCCAATGGAAATGTGTTATTCACTCTTCTGATTGGAAACAGAAATGCAGCATTAGAACACGTCCCATAAAGCACAGAGGCCCACGGATGAACATCTACAATCACTAGACAGAACAGCCTGTTTTGTTTGTCATAAAATACAAAGACGTTCCATTCTATCATTCAATAAAATGACTGTAGCCTGGAGAACATGGTTGACGCAGCGTTACTTCATGAGGCGCTAACTCACATGACCTGATCGCACCTTGTTGAATGTGCAGACATGACCTCATAATAACCATGGAGTTCATTTGTTACCTTTAGTTTCAACATTAATACCAAAGGGAAAATGATTCAAACCAAGTTACAATTTACACACAAATCACGTTACTGTTACAGATGGAGTCAAATAAGTAAAATGAAATAAAACTGGACTCAGTTCACTGGGAGTGTGTTCTTCTCTGGCAAGATTAATACTTCACTTAACCTCTAAACCTCCCATTGTGCATTTTAAAGCTCCTTTGGCAGCTCTGTTTCCCTCATGGTGCGACCAGAGCATGTGTGCATGTGACCCCACTTGTGCCTGTTAGGCGTAGTTGGGTGCTTTGGGACTATCCAGTGTTGTTGGTGGTTTAGAGGGTGAAAGGAGACGTCCCAGCTGTCGCAGCTGTTTCCCTCCTTCTGCTGCGACTCATTGATGGACGTACACAGGCATTTGTGTACAGATTCATGAAGCAAGAAATCTCTGGGCGTGTCTCCATGGCTTTGTCTCAAATCTGTAAACACGATACGACTGTACGATTTTATGTCTGTTGGTGTCTTTGTGTTGGTCAGTGAAGCAGACAAAGTATTGCTCAGTCCCTTTGCTGTCTACGTCACCGATGGACAAAGGAGGACGTCTCCTGGCTACAGGATGAATAATAAATCTCTGACGGTCTTCAGGTCAGGATGCTGTGGACTCTCTGCAGTGTCTCCGCTGCTCCACACACTGCAAGGTCCTGAAGACAGATGGTGGAAGTGTCTTTGAAAAGGCCTTAATTTGTTAAGTCCCCACTGAGGCAAAAGACAGGACTCACCCAATTATTCCAGTTGGGATAAGGAGGATGATGGCGGCGAAGAGAAAGGAGAATCCCTTCATGAAGTGAAGTGTTGCTGGGTAGAGGGAGTTGAACAGGCCACTACCCACCAGGAAACACAAACTTTCCACACAGGCGACAGAGGAAAACAGGGCACCTGAAGAAAAACACAAAACAATGTCCACAGCTGGTAGAACGTGATGAGCAAGTGCTCCGCATGAGAATTCATTTAATATAATACAAAATCACAGGTAACTTTAACGAGACACATTTGACACACAGAGACTTTCAATTAGGTAATTAATTAATAACAACAATAATATTAATGTAAGTAATTAATATTATTAATAATAATTAATAATAAGATAAAGAAAACACTCAAATATAATTAAAGTTTTTAGTTTGTATGTATGTGAATTTTTCTCTTTAGATTAATAAAGTCTATCTATCTATCTATCTATCTATCTATCTATCTATCTATCTATCTATCTATCTGTCTATCTATCTGTCTGTCTGTCTATCTATCTATCTATCTATCTATCTATCTATCTATCTATCTATCTATCTGTCTATCTATCTATCTATCTATCTATCTATCTATCTATCTATCTATCTGTCTATCTATCTATCTATCGTCTATCTATCTATCTGTATCTGTCTGTTTAGTTACACTGAAGTTTACAACGAAAATACTGTAAATAATTTAATAAACTGAAAGAACTTTGCAATCAGCCAGTTGTTGCACCTTCCAAAGTGTGTTTTGTACATTACATTATATCAGTTGCTGACCTTGCTCGGACGGGCTGACCAACTTGGAGAGCTTTGACCTGAGCACAGGTGTCGAAGCCATGAAGAGGAAACAAACACCGTAACCTGGAGAGAGACACACGGAGGATTAGAACCCCATAACACTAGTGGTGAAACAGTGGGTACATGAGTATAAGTTGAGCTTTTATGAATGTTTTCCAGACTGAAGGGAATCATGTTAATTATTACTTAGCACTGTAAAAAGAACGATCACTTTACAAAGGGACAGAGAGGAGACTTCTACAGGCTGGAACTCAAGGTTGTCTGTGTTCTCTCACGTGATGGGTTCTACTCAACACTGTGATAACATGAGGTCATTTTCATCTGTAGCCAGAACAACAATGCTCATTCTTAAAACATTTTCGACCGAGAGAAATCTAGGAAGTAACAGGAATGATCCTGCAGAAGCCGTTGTTCTCTGCTCACCTGTGAACATGAGCTGAGTGGTGTCCGCTGCAGAAAACACCACCAGGCCAGCGATGTTTGAGACCAAACCCACCACAGCCACCCAGGAGTCCTCCAGGCAGCGCTGCATCACCTTCAGCCCCAGCAGACTGCTCAGGTAGGCCAGGTGCTGAGCGGCGGACCCGTAGCCGATGAGGGCCGGACCCCAGCACAGCGGTGAGCCCAGTTCGTACAATACGTACAGATCCCTGCTCCCGATGTGGACGCTCACCACCAAAAAGAAGCACAGCATGTACAGCCATAACTTGCATCTTTGGAATCTTCCAGCACTTTCAGTGCCGTCGCCGCCCGTTGAGGTTGAGTAGATGTGCCACAGAGCCTTGTGGTGGCGAGTGGTGAAGAGCTTGGCACTCGGATCTCGCAGGACAGACTCCCGGACTAACACAAACGCATACAGAGCTGAGGCCAAGTTGGTGGCCAAGACGAGCCAGAATGGGTTGATGTACCTGAGAGCAGTGAGACGCATAACTGAGTAGAACATCACTGAACCCTGAACATCATTTCAGTTAGTGTACATCAGTGTACGAATCAGTTCGGTGAACCAACTGTACTGAATCTCTCATTGAAGAGAGTCGTTCATTTCACATTTCAGCTGAGAGCGCTAGTGAACTGCTGCGTGTGAATCTGATTCATGGTTGGTTCCCTGCGAACGAGTCAACTGACATGAATCACTCACCGGAAACGAAACTTACACAGAAAAACTGTGACTAGACTGTCGCCATATTTAGCGAGTGTTCAGACCCCTAGTGACTTTTTCTGGTGTTATTGGAAACTTTCTGATGTTTTGGCACACTGAAAGGTTCAGGCAACACATGTTTTGAACTCCTTTTTTTAGATTCTAATGATTCGGTACCCCTAAACGAACTGTTTTACCCATCACTACTTTAAATCAGCTACAAATTGTACCTTTGAGTCAGTGTGCATAGTCGTTCCTTGAATGAATGGAAGATTTGAAGACAACCTGGTTTTTCTTACCCTTGTGCTCGGCGCCAATGCCCACCGATGATGCTCGCCATCATCCCTGAGAGACCTATACAAGCCTCCAGGACCGCCACCCTGAAGGTGCGTGACGTTCCGTCGCTGGTGTCAGCCACGTATGCAAAGCAGCCTGCCAGGATGGCGTTGAAATCGCCTGAGAGACCACTGAGGAGTCTGCCAAGGAGAAAGTAAGCCACGGGCAGCTTCAGGTACATCACCACGAGGTAAACGACTGCCTGCAGGGCCAAGCCCAGGTTGGGGAGGATGAGGACAGGCCTGCGACCTGCGAGGTCACTCCATGACCCCAGGAGAGGCACCACCAGCAAGCTGACCGAGAAGCCTGCCAGGCTGATGTAAAGGTTCCAGTGCGCTGTCAGGGTTTCCACCTCCTGCAATGAAACAAATCACACTTTTGTAACGCTGTGACCGCCAGAAATGAGAGATTCCAGAGATTCAAGTTCATCCTGTGTGTCAATCACTTTGTTTGTAGTATTTTCAATCACTGTCAACAACATTGTAATTAAAATACAATTAATATGTGGTTTCATTTTTATCTGAATATTGTTGTGTATATTTATTTTCAGTGGTTTTCAGTTATGTACACTTATTTTTTTATTATTATCTTTTTAACCCTTTCTAGGGCAAGAAACCATATTAGATCACATCTTCCATCCAGGAATAGATTTTTCTAGAAATGTTATACAACGTAAACATTGACTTATTGACCACGGAATTGACTTACATGATTTCTTAAAAAACAACAAGAAGAAACGGTAAAAAGTATAATTATGAAAAAGCGACGTTACAATTTTGAATTTCCAAGTATTTCAATTTTGACTTATCTGACATTTTATTTGTGTATGATTTCTTTTCTTTCTACAACTTCCCCCGTGTTGTGTCCCGACACACTGAGTCTAATAAAGGTCAAACTACTAGTGGGAATAATTGTGTGTCGTTTCGTTGTGACAGACTTCATTTTTTCTTTCAGACTCTCCATATGAACGCTGATGTGTTTTCTCGCTGCCACAACCAGCCGCTACCTTCTGCAGAGGGTCTGCTGGGACAGAGCTGTTGCTGCACTCCGACCTCTTGGAGCCGTTGTAGCCCAGGTCTTCGCTGATCCGGTCCCACAGGTACTGAGTGCTCAGGGGCGCCTGTAGAACTACCGAGAACGTGGACAGGAACATCACCGGCTCCACGAACACCGGCAGCGGGCAGGCGCACGGCGGCCCCACGGGGCGGTCGGCCGGGACGTGGACGTCGTCTTTGTGGCCGAGAGTGTCGTCCACATCCCCCTCTGTGGATGAAATGCTGAGCACTTCTCCGGGAAGAATCGCCGCGGTGTCCGACTCGTCCATTTAACGCTGCTAGCTATTTAGCTAACTCATGCTAACGGCTGGAGCTGTTAGTGTACCCTTTCGGCAGTAAAATACTTGTTCGCAGCTCAGCCGAGTCAAGGAAGTGGACTGTTGGTTGTGAGCACCCCCAGCTGGACAAACGGATGAACTACACTTGAATTTTCCCTTCAATTGTACTTCAGAGGACGCGAATGCCCAATTAAAACCCGTTCTACCCGTTATAAATTAGTGACTTCATCATTACAATTATATTCTGATTTGATGCTCTTAAATATATACCCACTTTATTTACATTTAACGCTCCAAATCACAAATCGTTACAATTGCTACATAACCAGCAAAATAGTATTCTTCAAGCTTTGAGTCCAAATCTGTGCACTGAGAGGTCTCACACAGATGTCTTTGTTTTATTCTTATTTGGCTGTATCTTTATTGAGAGAGAAACCCAAAAGTTTACACCACAATGAAAATAATAAAATGAATTGTATTGTTTTATTTTCATGCTTGGCAGGAGTTGTAGAGAGATGATGTTCTTATACCTGGGGCCTATTCCAGAAAGCATAAATTAAAACCCTGACTTTTTTCATCCTGAAATGAATGAAAAATGCAGATTTTTCTTCAATTTATGTAAACTGACAGAAATGAAACCAAATAATTAAAGTTAGACATCTGTCTATTAGTGACTCTGAAATAAAATTCTGCAGTTTCGCTCAGTTCAGGAACGGGCCCCTGTTCTAACCCACCAGTTACGGCCTCTATGATCCAACAGTCTGCTTAGAATATTTACCAACGTTCATTTTAAAAATAACATTCACCTACATGAAAACATCATGGAGATGGTGCCAAATATGTATAAAAAAGACGTCATTGTTTAGTAGCTTTAGCCGATGGCATTGAGCTTAACATGTAGGGTACATGTTGTGTTTTTTATTATTACTAAAAAGCAGTTAAGTTTTCATTGTGTACATGTAGAGAATATAGGTGTATCGACCTTTTTGAGACATAAGTGTTGAATTTTCTCGGATTTCAAACAGCAAAATGTATTAAACTATTATTACTACATAAACTACTGGGAATTTGCAGGAAAAGTCTTTCCCTTCCTTCTGAGTCAGATGGAAGGTCAAAGGGTGAACACTGGCTTCAGGCAAAGCTTTGCTTGGGGTTTTGGTGAATGTTTTCAATACGTCTTTTAAAAACCTTTCAAACAAATTCAATGTGCCACCAAGGCTGTTGCTATTTTATGTTTTCATTTTGTAAATGTGTTCCCAGAGCAGCCTCAAACAGGAGCAGGCAGCTCTGGGTACAAATAGGAGATGAATGTTAATATCACGCCTTGAGAAGGATGTTGTTCTGAGCACTCATTGGTCTTATCCATTTCAGTTTTTTTTTTAATTCTTATCTACTCAGGGTTTTTTCCTATGTGCTGTAACACTTTGGGACTTTGAGCTTGAGAGCAATTAAATAGAAACTTATGGTTGTCTAGAGTAATAAAACACAGACCACCTTTTCACTTATAACGTTGTGTTTTCATCATATTTTACGGCACATCACGTTGCATTATGCTAGACAGACTGCGTACACACACACACACACACACACACACACACACACTAGAACTAAGACAACCTGTGCAACAGGGCCTCTGTTTTAATTTGGTCTATTTGTGGTCAATTGATTGTTTTATGACACCGGTGTTAGCACAGTTTGCAGTTTGTCTTGCTGGCTTCAGTGACTTCCCACATCCTGAGGCATAAAATGTTTCACTGAATTAGACTTTGTAATAATCATTCCGTTACACCTGACCAAAGCGTTGCAGCAGCTACAAAAAGATTTGTTTTCCATAGATTATTGTCCCTGGTCGTGTTCCTTATCTGAAAACACACCTTCCACATGCAGCCCCCTTAATCTGAAAGTTAATTTGTAATCTTTTTTTCAGTGTGACGTACTCCGTACGACTATATATATATATTGCGGTTTCATTTGTTGCTGTCTGCTTGATTGCGGTGTCACTAATCATCATTTGTTTGACTTCTTTGAACTCTTTGAATGTCCATCACACCTCTTGGATCATGGCTGGGTTTCTTACATGGCTGTGGAGGTATAGGAATTACTTTGTGATATTCCTGACACCTCTGTTGCTGCTGCCGCTGCCTATCCTCATCCCAACCCCGGTAAGAACATGTCAGCAGACACATATGCATTTTATTTCAGCTGAGATGTTAATTAAGAAAAAAATATCAGTCATAAAAGTTTGATCATAAATCTAAAAATTGAGGTTTTCACTTTCGTGCAAATTAGTTCTGAAGCCATATTAGAGATATTACTTCATATGATTTTTTTCAACTTTCCTTTAAAAAAAAAAAATCAACTCAAGCCTCCAACATCACAAAAAATGTCCATTCCAGCTGCTGAAGAAGTCAAACATGAAAAACAGCTTGACTTGTACCAAGTCAGTCTCACCTCGCCAACCTCTAGTTCCATGGCTTCTGCCCTCTCCTCAATCTCAGTCCTCCTTTAGCAAAAAGAAAAAAAAAAAACATTTAGCACTCTTTAATTCTCAGATGATTGTTATTACCGGTGATTTTTCAGTACAACGGTCAGAGCAATAAAACATTGGTAATATGCATTCAAATTGTCTATATATACATATTCATGTATAAGGGGTTTTGTTGTTAACTATGTAAAGTACGAATTTAGAAGAGGGCTTATATGGAAATAGATCTTTTGGTGCAGTGAAAGTGAATTGTTATACTGAAGAGTCGGGATGGAGAACACACGACACTCAGGGGGAATGATTGGTTTTAGTGGCTGATTTAGAAAAACAGGCCGATCACAAGTCATGGCAATGTTGCACAGATTCGGAACACAGGTCGCTCAAATGCTCACGCACATCAAATGTGGGTTGGGTTTGTTATCAGTGGCAACTTGCAAAAAGTGACAAGAGGAATAATTCAATAATGAAAAAAGAGGCCCGACCAACAGCCAGGTAATTATTGACATGGAGAGATGTGATGCACTAGCAGGAAAAACAAAATGATTAAAGCTTTAGTTTTCAACAAATCAGTTCTTATGTTTGAGAACTACATTGCATCCCATATGGAGACTTTTAATACTTTGAATTATTATATTATGTTCTGATCAAATGAAAAAAAAAATCTACATCCACCCTAAATGTTTCAGATTCAATTTTTCAAAGTATATTTGAAACTGAGATTGCGTTCGGCGAGATCAAAATGGATTAAAGATCTGCATTCGTTGTTTCGAATTGTCCCATCAGCAGCAACATGTCCAAAAAGGCCTCTATCAGTGACCCTGTGCACCACGTAATCTTAAACCATAGTATATTGAAAAGTGGGGTCAGGACCATTAATTCAGACCACAATCTCTTTCCTGTTCAGCTTAACATCATTTCTCATGTAAATCTTATTTTCTTAGTGTTCACCTGCTGAGTTTTTATATCTGGACACACAAATATCGATAATACACAATAACTTCTGAGCCTCGTTTCATGTGAATAAAAGATGAGCAAAACACTGGAACTTACAATAAAGAACTTGAACACTAAGGTGATACCATATTAATATTATTTAGGACGTGGCTGCTAGATAAGTTATTAGTTGCAATTACAGCAATTAGCTCAGGAGACAATGTAGAAATATTTGGTAGCCTTTCCTCTTCCTGCAGCACACTTCTTTCTTTGTCATTCCAGCCGGCAAAATGTGGCTTTGTGATAATCCTGATGGCCCTGTACTGGTGCACAGAGTGCATCCCTCTGGCTGTGACGGCCCTGCTGCCCGTCATCCTTTTCCCCGTGCTGGGCATCATGGAGGCCGGCGAGGTACTTCAGATGGGATCTTACACATGTTTCTGTGGCGTTCAGGATCAGATGGTCTTCCCTAAATAAAATGTGTTTTAATTCTTTTTCAAAGCCACATTTTACCTTTTCTTTTCCAGGTGTGCATCCAGTACCTGAAGGACTCCAACATGCTTTTTATTGGCGGGCTGCTGGTGGCCATCGCCGTGGAGCACTGGAACCTGCACAGGAGAATCGCCCTTCAGGTTCTACTCATTGTTGGGGTGAAGCCATCGCTGTAAGATGCTTTGATCTCTGGCTGTTAGCGTTTCCTTTCATACACTGGCTGTTCTATTTAATGACACAATCTCTTCATAAGCCTTTTTATTGATTTATCTGTCTGTTGACTTATCCGTTTTTCAGCCTGATGATAGGTTTCATGAGCACCACAGCCTTCTTGTCCATGTGGATCAGCAACACGGCCTCCACAGCCATGATGCTGCCCATCGCCAACGCTGTGCTGCAGCAGCTGTCGGACACCGAGGCCAATGCTGAAGAACGGGATCATGAGTTGGTGGATGAGAAGGTCGGTGTGGAAAACAAGGGCTTTGAGATGAACGATGCCAATGAGAGCAAAAGCAACAGCAAGGATCTCCAACTGGACGACAGCAGCATCAACATGGGTGAGAGAATCTGAGCATCAAAAGCATCAAACTGAGGTTTCTCACAACCTTTGTCACTCAGTCAAACAATTACAGAATGGAGTGAATCATATAAGATAAAGTAGTAAATGCTCAAGTTTCCCATTGTAAGTGTCTGTTGTAACCCCCCCCCCACACACACACACCACCACCACCACCACACACACACACACACACACAGAGGTCAGTGCCAGAAGCCCGGAGGCGGAGCAGCGCCGACAGAAGAGGGAGCAGAAGTATCTCCTCTTGTCCAAAGGCATGAGCCTGAGTGTTTGTTACGCCGCGAGCATCGGAGGGACGGCTACCCTCACAGGAACCACCCCCAATGTCATCATGAAGGGCCAGATTGATGAGTACGACCCCCCCAACACACACACACACAACCACACACACTATTGGTCTGTTACTCTACAGTAAAAGTGGGAAATAAATGAAAACATAATATTTACAGATGTGACATAAATCTGAGTTAAGATGCAATGGAAATAAAAAGATAATATACATTAAAGATATTTACATGATATTTACCTGTTTACATTTAATAATAACTGCATACAACTAGAGTATCATTGCCATATTTATTACTAATAAATCAGTGTAGATTTATTTTGAAACATCCAGGTTATAAACTGTTAGAAAGACCAATTTCGAAAATAAAGTAATGAAATAATAATTTAAATTTAATTAATAATAATTTAAATAAATATCATAAAACTTCTGTCTTATTAACCTACTGATAATAGTTTGATATGTTATTATTTTTATTGTTCTCTTTCTTCATAATGATTTATAGGCTCTTTCCACGTAACGGTGGCATCATCAATTTTGCAAGTTGGTTTGGCTTCGCCTTCCCCAACATGCTGCTCATGCTGGCTCTGGCTTGGCTGTGGCTGCAGTTTATGTTTTTAGGTTTCAAGTAAGTCGTTCTCTCAACCTGTTCAGGTCAAAGCATCAGTGTGATGAATGAGGGTGTCATGTATTTCACCACTGTGTGTTCCTGCAGCTTGAAGAAGTCCTTTGGATGTGGCACAAGCAAAGCTGGTGACAAGGAGGCCTACAAGGTGATCAAAGACGAGTACAAGAAGTTGGGCAGGATGCGCTTCGCCGAGGGCTGTGTGCTGGTCATCTTTGTGGTGCTGGTTCTTCTGTGGTTCAGCAAGGAGCCCGGGTTCATGCCCGGCTGGGCCACAGTGCTCTTTAACAAGGACGGAAAGTGAGTCTGACAGTCACTTCATCAGGTAGTAGAACTGGAAAGAGACGGTTCAGTGTCTGTTTGTTATAGTCAAGAACCTCAACACAGAATTCAACTTAAATGACCGGCTCCAGTTGAATTATTCAAAAAGATATTTCATTTTTTTCACGTCAGGTACGTCACAGATGGCACTGTGGCCATATTCATGTCAACACTCTTCTTCTGCATCCCGTCCACTTGGCCCGGATGCTGTGGCAGCTCTGGGGACGGTACGCTAACAGCTCTTTATTATGTTCCCAAGTCTGCAACAGGTGCATTGGTACTCACATCACCTCTGGAATCAGACATACAAATAAATCATACAACATATATTAATAATAATATAAAATAGATCATAAAATACGATCAAACCTTCCCTCCCTCTTTTGCCTTTTTGAATATTCATCTGTGCTTTCATGTTTCTCATCAGCAGACATTTAGAGGGAAAGAAATATAGATATCAATACTAGAGAAGTATTAACTTGATCTCCATCTGTGTCAGCGTTGTGCATGCCCCAACAATGCTGGTGTGCAGTTTTTGAGCTGCGACTGTGCTGTTCCGTAACTCGCTAAGATACAGACGGTAACTTTTACTGTCTGATTTCGCTGATGCAGTAGTTTCTTCTGCTCCTTCCTGGCTTGTATCCTGATAGCCTCAAGGTCAAGTTTGCAGTGTGTTTTTTTTTTGTAAGCGGAGCACATCCTGCTAATGCTGGTGAGCGGTAGGATCTGCCAGTCGACACAGTGAGTAGCACTCACTGACCTTAAGAGGTATAAGACAAACTTTGAGGTGCCACAATCAGTGAACCCATAATAAAGCATAAAATGGGTTGAAATGTATTTTAAGTCTAATGCTTTCCTGCCCATCCCATTTCCTTTTATCTTTATGGAGTGTCATAGCATGTTATCTTCAGACAATAAAACCTTGGCGTTTACACAGTCAGAGCTCGATATGCTTTCATTTACAACTGTGTTAACCACTTGTGTGCAAAATGAACTGTCAACTACAAAGATTTCAGTCTATCTCTAATCCACTCCTTCAAATAGGTGTCTCTGCTAAAACCATTACCCCCCTGCTCACGTGGGAGACCGTGCATGAAAAAATGTCCTGGAACATCCTTCTGCTCCTTGGTGGAGGCTTTGCCTTGGCCCACGGAAGCGAGGTGAAGATGCCAATCACTGAATGTGGATTTTATCTTCTACTCAAATACTAAAGTGTTTCATCTGCTGTGCGTAAAGAAATCAGGACTTTCTCAGTGGATGGGAGAGAGTCTCATCCCGCTGCAGAGCATCCCTCCCTTTGCCATCTCCATCCTGCTGTGTCTGCTGGTGGCCATGTTCACTGAGTGCTCCAGTAACACCGCCACCACAACCCTCTTTCTACCAATCCTGGCCTCTATGGTGAGACTCGTTCCTTCAATTAAAACATCAACTCCTCTCAACGTCCACTTACAGAAGACGTGCTGATTTGCAGTGTTTGTCCTGACCAGTATTTTTTTTCTTCTCCAGGCTACCGCCATCAAGATCCACCCTCTCTACGTCATGTTCCCCTGCACCATCGCCGCCTCGCTGGCTTTCATGCTGCCGGTGGCGACTCCACCCAACGCCATCGCCTTCTCCTATGGCAACCTTAAAGTCATGGACATGGTAAGACCTTCCAGAGGAGAGAGCGGGTGTGTTGACGTGCACATGTTGTTGTTTTTTCAAATAAGCAGCTTATGTTAAGCCTTTTAACATTTGAGCATATCATGCTGTCTGTTTGCATACACACAACATCCAGAGTGAAAGCATGGCAACTGAGCTATGGCACGCATTTTGGTGGCTTGACACATCATTAATAGTATATTAAGAACTGTATGAGAAAAAATACTAATGTGTATATGACTACTTTTCTACAATGCAATATATGATAATTGTTTCATATAATACCATAAAATACGGCAAATACCTTTCACATTATACAAAGAAAAAATAGATATAGTATGTACTGTAACTATATTCAGAATACTGTAAACAACCCAATATAATACATATACAGATTCTAAACTGAACTAAAGGCCATGAGTAATTGGCAGCTACTATACGGGGGATATGTAATGTTCATGTTTTTATTATTTTTCAGGCAAAGGCTGGATTCATTCTGAACTTTGTTGGAGTCATAACCATCAACATTGCCATCAACACATGGGGGGTGGCCATGTTTGACCTGGATACCTTCCCCAGCTGGGCAAATGCTACCTCTGCTCCCTAAATATGAACTCAATGTAATGTGAAGGAGTGTTTGCTTAAGATGGCGGCCATTCGTTTCTGGACACGCTGCCTGAAACCACTGGCAAGATTAGGTTAGAACTTGACACTGAAAATTTTTATATCATTTCAGCAGCATAAACTAAACATAATATTTAATGTTATTTAAAAAAAAAAACAATACTTCAGTATTGTTGTTGATGTTGGAACTGAACTATGTTGAGTTAAACCAACATAAAACCACTGATGATTTGGTCGTCTAATTCTTGTGTATTGTATTGTTCTTTTGGGTACGAAGTGTTATTGTTATCAGGCAGTTACAGAGATACGGAATCACAAAACATGTAGCACATGAAATTGTGAAAACATGGGAGTTGTCAAATTTTCAACTGTTTTATCATCTGTTTATGTTCCAAGGAAATAAATATTTGTAACAGAGATGATGTAGGCTCAAGGGTTTACTGTGATTTCTGATTTAATGATGAGCCCAAATCCCATTGCCGTCCATAGGATTAGGACCACAGGGTCTCCGGATGATTTAAAGAGAGCCAAAGGGACAGAAGGCAAATCCCTTCAGAGCAAAATGATTGAAGGAACCGGACATCAGTTATAGGAAACTCTTATCACTGGAACTCCTTGGCAGGGGCGCGTATGTCTGCTGCAGGAGGGATTTTAAAACAGATAACAAAAATTCTGACATCATTTCAGTGTAAAGGTGTACTGCAGAAGTGGTTCTTACAGGTTATAAAGGGGCGATGGATGGACGCTATGTGAGGTAAGATGATATCTTTAAGTCTCATATGTCTCATTGCACTTTTGGTTTTGCAGCCTAATCTAGGATAAGATGTGTCAAATGCTGTGTTAAAATGCTGCGGTTTGCTGTTTCCATCTTTAAAGCTGCCCAGGTGGCAGGTGGACGTTAGTTGTCTGCAATCATCATACTTCCAGGAAAGCTTCCTGTGATTGTCTTTTTTTTTGTAAACCCTTTGTTTTAATTAATGCTTCGTCCTTGAAGAAAAGCTTCCTCAAACCGCCAACTGTTTTGGAGGAACGTCTCTACTGCAGCTTTAAGAGGCGCTTCGTGTCTCACCTCAGTGCTGAGACTGGCAGCTAATTGCACGAGCTGTCAAAGCACCTGTCGTCAGAGTGAGGGTGTGTCCAGAGAAAAACATGTTTGAGAGCTCCATGTCAGAGACGTTTGAGGTTTTTGTGTGTTTACTGTTCAATCATATTCACTATCATCAGAACTATTCTTTTGAACATGATCCAGCTGAACTGGCCATGTCTTCACATTCCTCGAGCGACAAGATGATAAGAAGTAAAGCAATAACAATGCACGTGTCCCCAAACTCCTTTCATTGTCACTTTGTCCTGTGAAGACGTTTAGCATCGAGTCAGGTTCACTGGGATCTTGAATTAATGACACAAACAACTCTGAATCAGAACTGAGTGATCAGCGTCACAGGGAGAGATTCAGTTTGCCTTTTCAATCACACAACCTGAGCAATTATCACCCCAGAAGACAATGACACTTTCACCGGTGTCTTTTCCCACATTAAACCCTCCTCAGGAATCTCTGGCAAAAAGAGCCTTTGGCGGTAGAGTTTTACACTGTAACACAAGAGTACGTACAATCTGTAAATGATCCTCTGTCATACGGCCTCACCCCTCTCGCTGAGGACAGCGTTTGTTCAAAGTATAGCTACAAGCTAAGGCTGTGTTCCTGGTTCACTGGGAGGATAGCAATCTACCTGTGCATACCTGCAACTCCCTCTGTCACGTTGTCAGTCTGACTCCACCACCATCCATCGTTGCAGAGAGAAGTCTGACTGTTGAACAAAACTGTGTCGTGTCTTCACGTCCTGCAAAGCACCAGAGCTTGTATCGGTCATCAGATGCTGACATCTCATTTGCCATGATTTTATGGTTTTGTTTGAGCACTTTTGTTTATTTGTGCCACAACTATGGAACAAGAACCAAGAACAAGAACCCATTTAATGCAGTTTGCCACGGGGGGAAGTGAGCTCAGTAACCAGGGCATGCTGCCTGCTCCTCGCCACTGGCTGTGATCTGCACTGTATCTGATGTCCCATTCAGACATGTGGCCATT